>SJYA01000543.1:467722-730107 GCA_006410615.1 Neotragus moschatus | reverse complement strand
TGTAAGGTTGAAGGAGTTAGAACATGAGATAAATGACGCATTTTTCTCAATGTTAAAACATACACACACATTCCCTTTCAAACATTACTCCTCCATGAACAACAAATAGGTAAATAGCATTCAACGGGTCAGCAAACACTTGTCAGTATTATGGGAGTGGTTCCAAGTTGTGCACTGGCCTTGGACATCACTAATTCAAGGCAGCAGCGCAATCTCTGGGGCAGGAGAGGCAGGGAGGACGAGTCATTAGCACACCAAGAATCCAACACTTTCAATGGGGTATTAACGAAGTTCCAAAGTTAACAGTCAGCTGAAGGAAGTAAGGAAGGGGATTAATGCAGGAGGGAGGTGGAAGAGAGTCCAGGCAGAGGGCATAGCACGTGCAAAGACGTGGACACAGGAAAAGGCCCGGCTTGTTTGGGAGTTTGCATGGGGTGGGGAATAGCTAGACCAAACGCTGCATGTGGGCGAGCAGGAAAAGCAGGGCCAAGAAAGGCAGGCCAGGCCAACATCACTGACTGCTGCCCATAGCCGTCTCAGGGAACCCACTGGCTGTGAGAGGAGGTGAAGGGTTTAATCAGAGAGCGGATATCAACACATCCATGTTTTAGATCGGTGTCACTTTGGAGATGGTGGAGAGTGAAATGGAAAGAGGCAAGCATTAGAGTATGGGGTTAGAAGCAGCCGATGAGACAGTGATTGAGGGTCTGTGCACACGGTGGGTGGCAGCGAGACACGTCCACCATGTGAAAAGAACTGTGGGGGCTGATTAGAGCAAGGACAGATTAGGTGGATGCCAGGTTTCATGCCTGAACAGAAACTGAGTAGATTAACTATGATCCAGGTACAGTCTGAGGGTCTCAGCACCAAACACCACCCCCTCAGGCTAACTCACTTGGAGATTTCTGCTCCTCCAACACGCCATTCTCCCCAAATACTTTTGCAGAGGGTCGGAAGTCACTGCTGCTCCAGGACCTGTCAAATGCAGGACTTAGCATTGCACCTCCCAAGGCCAAACTCCAACAAGAGGAGTTTGGGCATAACAAGCAGGGTCTTGCATAAGCCTCCATACTCTCCCTGACAGAGGGTTTCCCTTCCTCCTTCCAGACTCGGGTTCCAAGCCAGGAAGCCCTCCACTGGACTTTTTTAATCCCTAATAGTTAAAGCAGATTCCCCAGTGGCTCAGCAGTACAGAATCCACCTACAATGCAGGAGACAGAGGAGATGCGGGTTTGAGCCCTCAGTGGGGAAGATTTCCTGATAAAGGAAATGGCAACCCACTCCAGTATTCTTGCCTGAAAATCCCTATGGACAGAGAAGCCTGGCAGGCTACAGTCCGTGAGGCTGCAGAGAGTTGGGACAGGACTGAAGTGACTGAGCATAAGCAGGATGGTCCAAATCAACAGGCAAGAGATGCTGAGACTGACTCCTAAACTCTGGGCAGGACAAGGCAGGTGGAGGCGGAGAGGAAGGCCGCAGGGTGGAAGGAGGCCTGTTTATCAGCAAAAGGAAGCAACTTACATGCTGCAGTTTCTTTCCAACCGGATCTCCTGCAAAGCCAACCAGCCACAGTTTTAGAGGAAATGCCAGATCATTCACCGCCACATTGCGGAACAGGTACTGTGGCAGGCAAAATAATGTCCCCACCCCCAGCAAAGTGGTCCACATCCTAATCCTCAGGACCTGTTAAGGGTTCTAATGTAAGGGGAGCAGTTTTCCCACACCATCAAGTAATGCTCTGGACACCAGCTGGGTGGCGTAGAATTCAACTCGATTCTGACACTATCTACCCAGAGATAGCATCAATTTCATACATTAAGGGGTCAGGACTGCCAACCTCCCTCCCCACTCCTTCAGAGGTCGGCCGCCCGCAAACCCAGGTGGTGACCAGTTATAGCCGGAGGTTCCCACAGCCTCTTCCTGGGTCCCATCAATTAGCCAGAGTGGCTTACATCTCAGAGAAACGTCTTCCTTACCAGATGACCATTTGTTTTCAAAGGCTGTAACTCAGGACTGGCAGACGGAAGAGACCCACAGGGCGAGGTATAGGGAAAGGGCACAGGGTCTCCACGCTCTCCAGCTGCATCACTGTCCCTAGATTGCTACAGCAGCAGTCCCGAACCTTTTTGGCACCAGGGACTAGTTTCACAGAAGACAGTTTTTCCATGGACGGGAGGCTGGGGGTAGTTTCAGGATGATTCGAGCACATTACACTTATTGTGCACTTAATTTCTATTATTACATCCGCTCCACCTCAGATCCTGGAGGATCTGCTCTACTGTGTTCACCAACCCAGAGCTCTCAGAGTCCACACTTTGGGGTTTTCTATGAAAGCCTCTTGGCAGAGGCATGACTGATTAGCCCTTCTTGTCTCCCCAGAGATAGGGGTCGGTGGGAGAGATGAGTGTAAATTCTGACCCTCTAACCAGTCAGCCCCCATCCTTAGGTTACGTGGTGTTTGCTAAGGTCACCTCAACATGACAAAAAGACACCTTCCCGTCTCCCCTCATTTAGGAAATTCCAAGGATTTTAGAAGCTCAGTGACAGAAACCAGATGAAAATCAAATATATATTTATTACGAATCGCAATATCACACCTATGAATATGTTTAATTACATGGCAAGGGGGAAATAAAGCTGCAGATGGCATTGAAGTCGCTAATCAGCTGACCTCAAAATACAGGGATTATCTGTAAGGGCCTAATGTAATCATAGGAATCCTTAAAGGTGGAATAGGGAGGCAGAGAAGATAGTTAGGTAAACAGACATGACAAGAAAAGCAAGACTAAAGCAATGCAATATGAGAACCAAGCTACTGTTGCTGGCTATGAAGGCAGAGGAAGAGGGCCATGAACTGGAGAAAAGAGGTGGCCTCTAGAAGCTGAAAAGGGCAAGAAAACAGATTCTCCTCGGAGGCTTCCAGAAAGAATACAGCCTCTTGACACCTTGATTTTAGCCCAGTGACACGTGTGTCAGGCTTCTGACGAACGGAATTGTAGGTTGTGTTGTTCAACCCACTAAACAGGGGTGATCTGTTATGACGGCAAATAGAAAATAGAGGTACCAGGAGCAACTTTAAAACCACAGCTGCCTCCACACAGCGGCGTTAGACAGAGGCAGCTCTGGGTGCAGCCCAGCGACCTTGGGCCTGTCTTCCCTGTCAAATGGGAATCACAACACCTATGCCAGCACATGAAATGATGCTCCACCTCACTAATTACTAGAGAAATGCGAATCAAAACTACAAAAAGGTACCATCTCACACCAGTCAGAATGGCCATCATCAAAAAGTCTACAAATAACCAGGACTTCCCTGGTGGTCCAGTGGTGAAGAACCCACCTGCCAATGCAAGGGACACATTTGATCCCTGGTCCAGGAAGATCCCATGGAGCAACTAGGCCTGTGTGCTACAACCAGAGAAGCCGCTGCAATGAGAAGCCCACGCACCACAGCTGGAGACTAGCCCCCATTCACTGCACTGCGACGAGAAAGTCTACTATGCCGAGCAACGAAGACCTAGTGCAGTCAAAAATAAATAAAAATTTTAAAGTCTGCAGCTAACAAATGCTGGAGAGGGTGTGGTGAAAAGGAAACCCTCCTACACTGGTGGGAATGTAAGTTGGTATAGACACTGTGGAAAACATGGAGGTTCATCAGAAAACTAAAAATATAATGACCATATGATCCAAAAATCCTACTCCAGGGCATATATCTAGACAAAACTATAATTCAAAAAGATACAGGCACCCTTATGCTCATAGCAGCACTATTCACAATAGCCAAGACATGGAAACATCCTAAATGTCCACAGACAGGTGAACAGATAAAAAAAGATGGGGTACACATATACACTGGAGTACTCCTCGGCCATTAAAAGGAATGAAATAATGCCATCTGCAACAACACGGATACAACTGGAGAGTAACATTAAGTAAGCAGAAGGAGAATGACAAGTACCACAGGGTATCACTCACCTGCAAAATCTAAAATATGACGAAAATGAACCTACCTAGGAAACAGAATCATGGACATAGCAGGGTCGGGGTTAGCAAATGTAAGCTTTTATACGGAGACCGGATAATCAACAAGGTTGAACTGTATAGCACAGGGAATTACATTCAATAAATAAACTATAATGGAAAAGAATATTTCCAAGAAAAAGTACATATGTATGACTGAATCACTGCGCTGTACAGCAGTAATTAACACAACACTGTAAATCAGCCATAAATAAACGCCAATGCCATAGACCACAAGGGTGAAGTGAGATAAAGCACTTGCCAAAGAGCTCAATAAATGGCACTGTGCTTATTTTTATAGATTTCATTGGCACTTTTCTATGATGCTTCAGATTAATACTGTCCCATTTTACTGATGGGAAGGTCAAAGCAAAAGGGCATCGGATGATTTGATTAAGGTTATAAGATCCTGAGGTAATTCAGGTCAGTGACTTCAAAGCCTTGGTTTTTTCAGTCATTCTGAAGGAATTCTTTTTACTTCAGAAGAAACAAAAATTAAAACATTAAATTTTAAAAGAATGTAGTAACTCTGCTTTGAATTGTTTCCAGCTGTAGAAAGAAACTGCTCTAGCAGCTGNCCCGTGGATAGAGGAGCCTGGTGGGCTGCTGTCCTTAGGGTCACACAGAGTCAGACACAACTGAAGCAACTTAGCATGCCTGCATGCGTTGGAGAAGGAAATGGCAACCCACTCCAGTATTCTTGCCTGGAGAATCCCAGGGACAGAGGAGCCTGCTGGGCTGCCGTCTGTGGGGTCACACGGAGTCGGACACAACTGAAGCGACTTGGCAGCGGCAGCGGCAGCATTCATCCCATGAACATTTGCTGTGCAGGAGCCATGTAGGATAGGGGGCAAGGGGCTCTAAGGGCTAGGGTTGTGGAGGATACAGAACAGGACAAGGAAATGCCCTGAAGGAAATTACAGATCAGGAGAGAAGGTGTTTCCTGCTTCTTACACGCCAGAGGTTCTCTGGATACTGTCCAATTGAGACAGTTAGGAAAAGAAGTGTGAAGAGACTCACTTCATTCGCACAGAGATGAGTTGGGGTTTTGTTTGTTTTTAAAAAGAGAAGAGAGAAAGCTCACACCCCGCTCTCAGACTCCAGCCCAGGTGATCACTTCCTGTCACGAGAACTTTCTCTTGCTCAGGCTTCAAACATGCTGCCCCCCTGGGTGGGGTCAGGGGCAAGCAGCACATCACGTGTGTCTGCACTGGGCCTTCTGTTCATCCTTCCGTTTATTCTGTCCAGATATTTACAGCATGCCCACCCGAGTGCCAGACACTGGAGGGAGAGTTTGGGAAGATGGCCAGCTCACCCAGACGTTAGTCAGTGGTCTCTGTGTGTGTTGACCTAGATCGTAAGCACCTTGCAGCCGAGCACTGAGTATCATGCTGCTTGCTCCTCGTTGCACCTTGGGGATGCAGGACGCCTGACCGGGCAAGAAGCATGGAGTGAGAGCTAGCGGTGACCGCAGTCCTCTGCAGTGACTGCCCAGTTATTTTCATCGTCATTGCTTCTCGATGTCTGAAGTTTCTTAGGCCATCTCCTCCTTCTCACAGGTTGCCTCCTCCTCCTCACTTCTCCCCATTTACCTGGATTTCTTCCTCAGCCCCAGCGGCACATCTCCATGAACTCTTTGGAGAATATAATCAGAGATTGTATGAAGGGCTGGGCTTCCTCCCTTAATTTTGATTCACCTTTGCTTTTAATCCCTCTCTTTCTCTTTAACTGGAATACATGCTTTATTTATACTATCCTAGCTGTTTATTTGTGGAGCCACATTGATAATAGGGGAAGTGCTGTGCTTTTTAAAAATGAATGTTTCTTGGGACTTCCCTGGTGGTCCAGCAGTTAAGACTCTGAGCTTGCACTGCACGAGGCAGGGGTTCTTACTCTGGTCGTGGAACTAAGATCCTGGGTGCCTTGCAGTGCAGCCCCTCTCCCCCCAGAAAGAATATATCTTGTCTCCATAAAATTTCCATAAAACTCTTCCTTCCTGAGAAGTACCTGTCAGACGCAGGCTCCCACATTGTCACTCAGCTGCGGCACTTCAGAACGATTGCACTCACACCACCTTCCCAAGCACCTTCCTGTTTTTGGAAGGAGGGATGCTTTCTGTCAGAAACACAGATGAAAACTTCCCTGGTGGCACAGTGGATAAGAATCCGCCTGCCAGTGCAGGGGACACGGGTTCGACCCCTGGGCTAGGAAGATTCCACATGCCTCAGAGCAACTAAGCTCCTGCTGTACAACTTCTGAGCCCACACTCTAGAGCCTGCGAGCAACTTCCTAAGCCCAAATGTCGCAACTGCTGAAGCCTGTGTGCCCAGAGCACCTGTGCTTCTAGGAGGAGCAATGAGAAGCACTTGCACCGCCGCGAAGAGCAGCCCCCTTACCGCAGCTGGAGAAAGTCCACCCACAGCAATGGAGACCTAGTGCAACTAAAAAGTTAAAGGAATAATATTTTTTTAAAAACTATCTGATTGTTGTCTATGAGAATCAGTGCGTTTATAAATCACTGAACCTAGAACCCCCACAGTACTGTTTAGCTCTGACCTATTTCTTAGGCTTCTTATTATGAAGCCTATTTCTTTAGAGCTGTTACAAATTCCTTGAGGACGAGAAGAAGGTCTTGGTCTTATTTTATTCCCTCTCTGCCTAGCCAGTGCCAGTGAACGTGCAGTATCAGTGAGTGATGAGCTGACTTACCATGGCTATGTTGCTCAAATAGTTGGCATTTAAAAAAAAACCAAAATCATAGAAGAGGTGGTAGACCAGTTGGTTTTCTTCTACTCTAAAGGCATAGATATCCTCCACCCTCTGCCATCCAGCCATCCACCCTGCCACACTTTAACCAGCAAATGCCTTATTGCTTGGGGGGAGAGAGGGAGGTGAAAAGAGCCTTGGGGATAAGCAGGAGAGCTTGGATGGATTGTTGCCAGTCAATTATACTACCAAAATAAACCAGATGTTTGTCCAGCTGGGTGGATAATAATGTGATCAAGTGCAAAAGCTCTTCAGAACTGGTTGGAAATTCTGAACTCTTTTGGGGTCTGCAGGTTTTTAGTAACTTTTTTGCTACCATTGTCACTCTGAAGTGAAGTGAAGTGAGGTCGCACAGTCGTGTCCGACTCTTTGCANCCAAAATAAACCAGATGTTTGTCCAGCTGGGTGGATAATAATGTGATCAAGTGCAAAAGCTCTTCAGAACTGGTTGGAAATTCTGAACTCTTTTGGGGTCTGCAGGTTTTTAGTAACTTTTTTGCTACCATTGTCACTCTGAAGTGAAGTGAAGTGAGGTCGCACAGTCGTGTCCGACTCTTTGCAACCCCATGGACTGTAGCCTACCAGGCTCCTTCATCCATGGGATTTTCCAGGCAAGAATACTGGAGTGGGTTGCCATGTCACTCTGGTATGTGATAATTGTTAGCAACCTCCCTGTCTGGTTTTCTTACAGGTCATCATTTTAGAAGACTATGCTGACCCTTATGATGCTAAACGGACGAAAGGTCAAAGGGATGCAGAGAGAGTAGGGGAGAACGACGGTTACATGGAACCCTATGATGCCCAGCAAATGATAACAGGTTTGTAACCAGGAGCTGCTTTATACTGAAACCTCACACTCAACTTGGAATGTAGTAAAAAAAAAAAATTAATAAATAAGAACCAGTATATATTTGGGAAAGGGAGGTGAAGGAACTTTATCAGATCCTCCTGTGGGGAGGAAACAGAATTAGACCCAAAACTATGTCAAAATATCTAGCTAACATCCTTAATGGTTTTGTATCCTTCAGTTTTAGAATTTGCGGGGGGGTCTTTAAAGTTTTTCTAACTCTATGCAAAGTGACACTTGTGAATTTGCAGATCTTCTCAGGATGTGATCTCCAGTTTTCAGATAATTTAAATACACCTGTTGGCCACTGTCAAAACTTTGACATCCATAATGGGAGTCATAAATCTATACCAAGGGGGAATAATTCTGACTTATAAGTTGAGCAGACACTCTTGTCATCTTTTGGGGTGTCATACTTTTCCTTTTACTCATAATTTTAAGTTGGTGTAAACAATATTTAAACTAATTATTTAGATTTATTTGTGAAATTTTAGAGTGAGTTTTCTTTACTCCATCATGAAAAACTGCTGTTTCTAAGGGCTGACTCAAGGGAGCCTTGTTCACATGTCCTGGGTTTCATGCCTGGGAAAGGAATAATTGGTCACACATGAAAGATTTTGTCTCTTCTGTTTAAAAACAGATTGAAAAGCTGTCAAGCGTGGGCTCCATAAGCATAGTCTCAGGAAAGTGGACCAGGAGGGTAGCCATAGCGCCCTGGAAGGGTCAAGACAGGCCTCAGAGGCTGAGCTGCAGCAGGAAAGAGCCGCTCTGTTCCCTGCTCTCTGCTCACAGAGATAAGGCATCGCATTTGGGGGGGTGTGCCCTGGCCAGGCTGCAGCCCTGAAGGCCACTGGACTGTGACCTCTACTGAAATCTGTGAATGAAAGGAAGTGAAAATGAACTCAGAATTCTAAAAAATATCAGAGACTTGAAAGGAATAGGGGGAAAGATTTTCCTTTACATAAAACTGAGGGAAAAGCTTTTCTGAAAAAAAAAAAAAAGAATGTTTTGCTTTAATTCACTTTTCTTTGTCTTTTGATTTTTATTCCTCTCTTTCTCTTTAATTGGGATAAGTTGTTTATATTATCTGAGATTGGAGGGGGGCGGTGTTTGGTTTTCTTATGGATCCACGCTGATATAGTAGGGAAAGTACTTTGCTTTTTAAAAATGGATAATTTCCCCCCATATAATCCTCACAAAATCCTGGAAACTAGGGGACGCTAATACTACCCCTTGTTACAGGGTAGAAAATAAGACCAAAGAGTTTCTGACTCTCATAAGATGTTCGTAAGGCTCTTTAAGAGACAGAACATAAATTAGAACCCAGATCTTCCCACTCCAGACTGAATGGTATGGTTTCTACACCAAAGTGCCTCAGGACACACTCGAAATAGTATATGCAAAAGCACTTTAAACTTCACACATAAATAGCAACTTACTCCAGTATTCTTGCCTGGGAAATCCCATGGACAGAGGAGCCTGGTAGGCTACAGTGCATGGGGTCACAGAGAGTCCCCATGGCTTAGCAGCTGAACAGCAAGAACAGCAACAAGGCATCCTTCCACTCAGACTCACAAAGAAAGTTGTATTTAGAAATCAGAAGTTTGTATGTAACTTGTTGCTTTTCCAAAAAAAAAAATAAAGTTTTAAAATTAAAAAAATAAAAGTCAGTGTCCAATATGAAATAAATGTAATAATAGTAGTAGCTAGCAGTTAATATTGGAGCACATATTAAGTCCCAGGCTTTGTTTTAAACAGTTTACAGAAATAAATGTATTTAGGAATGCAACACTAATACATTCAATTAGAGAATAAATTCAAATTTGTTAAAAATTTTAATTACTAACTTAATTATATTTTTTTTCCTTTGCTCTTTTAAAGAAGTTTATATTGGTGAATTTTAAAATATACTTCATTTAAAATATTTATCACAAAACACCTACTCAATTAATGTAGAGGATATACCTCTTATTCTACACATAGGTTACACAGCTGGACAGAATAACAGGAAGTGAGTTTACCGGAAGCTGGAAATAAAAGATTTGCTACTGGGTGGGTTTTCTTTTTTTTCTTTTTTTTTTTCCTTTTACCTTTTTTATTCAGTTTGCTCCCTGTAAGGCTTGTCAGAGTCCACGTTCAGAATGTCTCATATTTCTTGAGACATCTTAGGGGAATAAACAAAACTGTTTATTTCAGAATTTCTGCAGAAGACAGAGAGGGTTCTGATAAATATAATTTAATTTAGTTGTGGAGCTCCCAATTTCTGTACTGCCTTTTTAATACCTGTGAAACGGGAGTAACATGCCTGATTTCAACAATGTCTTGGATGTATAGAACAATGTTCATGATAGTATTTGTAACAGCCAACAAAAACTTCCCAGGCATCTCTTTGCCATGTTCCAGGCCCTACACTGGGTTACGGGCATCCTGGGAACAAGATGCACAGGTCCCAGGTCGTTATGAACCTTACAACCCAAGGGGCAGACAGACCTAATAGCAGAAAAGATAGCACTGAGAAATGTGCTAAATGCCGTGAGGAAAAGAAGGAAAATCATGATCTGCCTCAGGAAACGGGAAGGAACAGAAATTAAGAGGCATTTATTACTTTACTATGGCCAAGCAACTGTGGGACCCAGGCTCCCCAGATCTCCCTTTGCCCAAAACTTTGCTCTTAACTTTTAAAAGCTAAAGGTTTGTAAATTTCTGAGTAAATTCTCACTTAGGTTTACCCGAAGGATTGTTTTATGAAAAAGATAGGACACTGAATATGAGGCAGTTTAGTTTAAACCTGTTGTTCTTCTGCTAAATTTGCAGGAACACTTTAGCTAAATAATTAGCAGAAACGTTCTACTTAATTTAGCGTGAAGAGTTTTTTCCATCAAATGAAAACATTAACATTGGGAGAGTTTTTCAAAGTTTCCTAAGATGAGCCATCATTCAGCATGTGAGTTCCTTCTGCAGTTGATTGCCACGCAAGTCGAGTGTCTCCTAGGTGCCAAATTGCCAGGTTACCCTACGAATCCTACCATCCTGTGTGGTGGGCATTAGACGTGTCTGATTGACAGAGGAGGAAGCTAAGGTACAGAAAGATTCAATAACGTTGTCCCAGTTATGCAGTTGGAGAGTTGGGATACCAGGTCACCCAGCACCCTTTGGTTTTAGTTACAGAGCTCCAGTCATAGGTATCTTTTGGTTTTTGCCTCCAAATGGTTTTATTGGTTGGTATAGAGAGTCAGATCTAAAGGAGAACCTCCGTTTAAAAAACTGTCCACTATGGAAAAGACAGAAGGCTTTTTGATTTACTTACTTTGTCTGTATTTTGTTTGTTAAGTTTCAGGACTTCTGATTTATACCTGCTTTTGTTCAGATATTTAGATTTGTTTGATAGGAAAACGTTAATTTTAAATCAAAAGCTTGAGCACTGATAAAAGATCCCTATTTCTGATTCTAAGGGGAACATGGAGCTTTATAGGGCTCTATGTCTAATGTTTTGAATACATGAAATGGACTAAGGGAAAAGGTATGTTACAAAAATTGTAACTAATATTCTACATTAAATCTTCGAGGCATAAAGTAAGATATGGTAGAGAAAGCAAGGGCTCTGGAGGCAGTGGGCTGCCCCACTGACTACTGCATAGCCTCAGTCTATTCATCTGTGGAAATGGGCTAGCATCTCTTGCTGTGTTACACTGGGTTTCACTGAAATGCAGGTGCAACATGCCTCGTACATGCATCCATGGAAGATATCACAAATATTTAGACACTTTGGAGAGAGAATTCCATTTTCAAAGAGAATTCTTAACAAGTATGTTATTGTTGTTTAGTCTCTAAGTCGTGTCTGACTCTTTTGTGACCCCATGAACTGTAGCCTGCCCGGCTCCTCTGTCCATAGGATTTCCCAGGCAAGAATACTGGAATGGGTTGTCATTTCCTTCTTCAGGGGATCTTCCCAACCCAGGGATGGAACCCAGGTCTCCTGCATTTCAAGCAGATTTTTTTTTACTACTGGGCCACTAGGGAAACCCCTGAACAAGTATAGGGGACTATTAATTGCTAACTAGATAATTTAACAACAAAAAAGTCTTGGTCTTCTGATGCTTTTAAATATAAATGGCATAATTCTGCACAGCTACAGTTGGAAACTGAGAAGGGAAAACTTTTCGGCCCATGTTATGTTTCTCGGCACCCAGTTGCAGCTTTGAGCTGGCGCAGGTCAGGCCTCGGTTCAGCCCTTGGTGAAATGGGTGTTTATCTGCAGCCCGCTGGCTGCATTCTGTTGTCTGCCGTGGTAAATGGCCTCTATCGGCAGAGCCAGGGTGTAGCTTCCTCTGGCCATTTCCTCCTTCTCAGGCTCGTTTCCTCTCAGAGCCAGCTCTGCACGTCAGGGGCTATTCTCCTGCAGGAAGGGTCGGCTTGCAGCCCCGCGATTGTTTCTGTTTCTATGGCGCCTCAGGTTGAGGGCAGCCAGGTGCTGGAATGGACTTGAAGGTGACTCCCCTTGAAAGGGCAGAGAGGCCTTGTGCTTAAGCCGTTTTTTCCCCTCTAATTAAATATTGTTTTAAAAGATGATCGTACTCCTCAGATTTCACCCCTACGCCGAATTGTCCTGGAATGGAACATTCTCATCTGTATGCTTTCCAGTGTTTTTCCCGGAGCTCTAAGTGTGCACTGACTATCTAAGCTAGAAGCAATACAAAGCCCTCTTCGTAAAAGTAAGACCCAAATACATGTGAAATAAGAACTCAAGATTTTAATCAGGGTACATCATTTTAACACAAACTCATTGAAATTTCCTGTGAACAGAGCTCCTTCTATCTTAAGGTTGGACTCAGCTCTTTCTCCATTTAGTTCAACCTGGACAGAATTGAGGTGAGGACTTTGGGAAAAGTTTCCCCAGCCTGTGCCAGTCTAAACAGAGAATAAAGTTAGGTTTTGATCAGAAACTTTAAAATTCTAAATTCGTCCTTTGAATGCCTTTGTGTTTTCTCTTTCCTAGTTCTGTAGAAAAGTTCTTTTTCAAAAATTCCAGCCTTATCTTAATTGAACCAAGAGCAGAGTGTGTTTTTTTTGTTTCTTGTTTTCCATAACGCCATCTAGAATAAGCAGTGAAGAAAAAGAGCTGTCGATGGAAAGTCAAGAGGCTTGGACCGGAGATGTTGGAGACCTCAGACAACCCAAGGCACCTTCCTGGCCTGGGGGTGGAGAATGGTCCTTGGCTCTCACATTCGGATGTGGAGATTTTTATGCTAGGGGAACCCTTCTCCTTCGGCTGGGGCTAGCAATGATGAGATTAGTCCTGGAGCGCAGGAGGAACTGAGGTGGTGACCCAGGCGGGGTGGGAGTGCACCTCAGGGTTCTCTTACTAGAATCAACTGGGGGAGCTTTTACAGCTCCGGCTGCCAGATTTTTGTTGTTCAGTTACTAAGTCATGTCTGACTCTTTGCAACCCTGTGGACTGTAGCCCACCAAGTTCCTCTGTCCATGGGATTTCCTGGGCAAGAATACTGGAGTGGTTTGCCATTTCCTTCTCTAGGGGATCTTCCCTACCCAGGGATGGAACCCATGTCTCCCGCTTGGCAGGCAGATTCTTTACCACCAAGCCACCAGGGAAGCCCCCCCAGCTCAGTTCATCAGGACCTGTGTTGATGGGACCCAGGCCTGAGTCTTCATTAAAGCTCCCCCAGGTGATTCTGTGCACCAGACCTGCAGTTTTATAGGATCCAGCTGCAGCAAGGGGCCCCTATCCAGCAGAGTTATAACCCCATCCTACAAGTAAATTTTGCCCCTTTGACTTAATGTCCTGATTTTAATAACTTTCCCCTGGAGTGTTTCGTTTACCATCCTTTCCTTGTTATAGAAGTCTGATGGAGTCAGTGGTTCTTCTCCGTCACCATGCCCATTTTCGGTGACTTGTAGAAAGTTTCACTTTCCCTTGTTTCTGTGGCGTTATAAGTCTCCTGATCCTCCTCTTCCTTACCTGACCATTCCTCCTCAGCCTTTTTTGGTGACACTTGTTTTATCCAGCCTTAACTGAAGTCCCAGATTCTGCTTTTGATCCCCTCTCCTTTCTAATCGGCCTCCTTTTCTCTGATGGTTGCTTTCATTCTTACCAACCATGATCCATGTGTGAGTAACTCCTTGACATGTACCTCTGACCTTCATCTCTCTGCTGAGCTCCAGATGTATGTTGTCACCTGCCCGGAGAAGTTCTAAAACTCCTTCCCCTCACTCCCTCCTCCCATCCATCATCCAACCATTATTTAGCACAGCTGTTTCCTACAAAGTCAAACAAGACCATGGTGGGGGAGGGTCCCTGGCCTGGCAGGCTCCACCAAATTGGAAGTTCAGACACATCGACAAATAAATCCACACACTGAGAGAAGTACAAGGTGAGAGTGAATTGATGAAACAGTACCGCCGGGGGGAAGTTGGGGCATTGGAGAAGGTCAGTCGGAGAGAGATGCTAGGCCAGACTCCAGAGGATTGGAAGACCATCCGCACGCCGTGGGCATAAAATGGTGCAGTGTGCAGGGAACTTAAATTCTGTTTGGTTGGAACAAAGAATTGGATTTCAGGGGGGATAGCGTGCTGTTGAGAGATGAAATCAGAGAGGGGAGTAGGCAGTGATGTGACTAAAGAAGTGTCCCATGCCATGCTGAGCAGTTAGCACTTTGTAAGTGGACAGTTGAGAGCTTATGGGATGGCAAGTGATGAGATGTTTGTGTTTAAACATCTTCACTGTGACCGGGTAGACAGACTAAAGACTTCCTCGTGGGCATTTAGAGGAAACCACAGCACAATGCTTGAGTTGGCCTATGGTAGCACTGGTGGTAAAGAATCGCCTGCCAATCCAGGAGACATAACGTGGGTTTGATCCCTGGGTTGGGAAGATCCCCTGGAAGAGGAAATGGCAACCCACTCCAGTATTCTTGCCTGGAGAATCCCATGGACAGAGGAGCCTGGCAGGCTTCAGTACATGGGCCTGCAGATTTCATTTGGACACGACTGAGCAACTAAGCAGCACGTGATGCCTCTGGGCCCAGCTGCGCAGTCCCCAGACTCTGCTGCTGCTTTCCCACCGTGGCTCGCTGGCTGGTTAGCCGGTAGATAGATGATTTGCGTCGGATATTTTTGCATTGATTTCTAGGCTTCCATTCAGGGCATACCTTTATTCTATCTTGTGCGCTGTGTTGGAGTTCTCTTCCAGCAAAAAAAAATATATATTTATATATATAGAGAGAGAATTATTTATACAGTTGTTAATTATATACAGTTATAACAATTAAATAGTAATTGTTACTACCTGTTAAAAACTTGTAATGGTTCACTACTGTATACAGAACAATCGAAACTTTTTGATTCTGGCTTTTAAAACTTTAGTGCCTGTCCTGCCTTTTCCAGCTTCTCCCATACCACCTCTCCTCTCCTGGTCTTCTGTCCTTTGAACTTCTCTCTCGATTCCCTGTGATGGAACAAGCCCTTTCTCATTCCCGCCTCCATATCTTCACTCAGGCAGCTTCCTCCACTGGAAAAGACCTCCTCCATCAAAGTCAATCATCTTCCATTTCTCTTCCACTTGGAGTCAGTCCAGGAGCAGTGGCTAAGAGTATGGCTTCTAGAGCCCAACTTCCTGCTTTTGAATCCAGGCTTTGCACTTGCCGTTTTGAGCAATTTCCTTAAACTCTTTGTGTTTCAGTTTTGTCCTGTTATATGGGGAACTAATAGTGTCCACCTCATAGAGCAAGTTGTGAAAATTACAATGCACTTAGAAAAAAATATGTAATGCATGGTACCCTATTGCTAGATGTTAGCTCTTGAGATATTTTGTTTTTCCCCCTAACAACTCTTTTACATGTTCCAGGAGATAGTGAAGGACAGGGAAGCCTGGCATGCTGCAGTCCATGGGGCCTCAAAGAGTCAGATATGACTTAGTGACTGAACCAACAACATTCTGTCGTTGTTAGCCTGTTAAGTATTATTTGTAAATGCATCACTAGGTCGAAACCACCTTGACATCAAGAACTCTGTCTAGTGAACCTAAATATCTTCCCTCAATGGATGTGGCCCAGTGCTTGAATATAGTAGACACTCAATTTTTATTAAAATACATTGCTCTCAGCTTCCTCACAAGACATAAAGCCTTTGAAGATGACCCATACTCAAAGGTGGAGACAGGGGAACCAGGAACTATGGGGTAGGTCCTCTGAAGCCCCCTCTCTTCTCTCCAAGCACACGGCCCCAGAGGCAGGCCTGCCTTCCGTTGTGATTCCCTAATCCTTGGACTTGATCCCGCATCTGGCTCAGGGGACTGGCGGGAAGTTGTAGGTCCCTTCTCCCGCAGCGGGGCAGTTATCAGCCCCGGTTAGCAACAATCCAGGTGTTCTCCGACACTTCCAACCAGACAGACTGGTCTGGTTGGAAGAGAAGCGGTGATTTGGCATCACCGGGCTTCCCCGGTACATTTTCTTCAGAAGTATTCTGTGCGGTGTATGTTTTTCAGAAATCAGACGACGAGGTTCCAAAGACCCCTTGGTGAAGGCGCTTCAGCTGCTCGACAGCCCCTGCGAGCCTGGAGAGAACGGCCCGAAGCCCGAGGCGCTGGTGAAGCGCCGAAGCTCCAAGGAGCTGCTGGGGAAGCCGCCGCAGCTGTACGACACGCCCTATGAGCCGGCGGCCGAAGCGGGCCCGTTCGCCGCCGAGGGGCCGGAGCGGAAGGCGAGGTTGCCCCCGGACAGCCACGGACGGCTGCCCCAGGACGACGAGAGGCCCGCGGCCGAGTACGAGCAGCCCTGGGAGTGGAAGAAGGAGCAGATCGTGCGGGCGCTATCGGGTGAGGGCCGGGTCTGTGTCCCGCTCCTGCCTTGTTTCAGCTTCCCTGCTGGAAAACCCCCGCCCGTTCAGCCAAGGCGCTTTTCTTTGTGTTCCTCGACTGCGAGTTTCTTTTTCCAAGAAATTTGATGACGTGGGGAAATAAAAATTTGGCTATGGTTGAAAGAACCGGACTGAAGAAGACCCCTTAATGTTGGAAGGGGTCCTCTGTCTTTCCCTTGATCCTTGCAGTGCGGAACTGTTTGGGAAATGCCTTAAATCACTACTGGAAAAANTCTGGGGTTTGTAATTTGGTTCTTGAAACTGGTCCAGATACAAATGTGCTGACTGTCATCAATGAAAAGTTAACTTTTGTAACTAATGTTAAATACACATTAAAATGTTGATCCAGTTAACTTTTAGGAAAACATATCCTTCTGGTTATTAGTTACCATTTTACTACTAGGATTTAGACATTAGTAAATATTCTCATCTTTATTCAGTTAAGAATATACCCAGAGTTGTGTGATCTTTGTTTTTAAAAATTTGAAAAGAACTTTTGCTCACTGGATCTCAGTGATTTTATTAGCCAAGAATGTTCTGTTTTTTAAGTACTGGTAGAATTTTTTTTAATGTACTGGTGTATACACTTGTCTTTAGTACAAGATTTTTTTTTTTAATGTTTAGCATCCATAGTTCCAGTTCCATTTACCAAATATTTATTTTCTTCCATATACAAATAATTCATTCTGTTAAGCTTATTTTCAGTTCAGCATTCTAGAAATTAAATCTTGCTTTTTACTTATTCTACAAAGGAAGTTCAGCAGTTAACCCAATTTTACTGAATGCTAAAAACTTTGTAAAGTTTTTCTTTGTGCAGTAAATGATTTCTGGCCCACACCCAGCAACTGTGATGAATGTAATAGTGAAGTAACGCTTTGAAAGCAGACCTGATGCATTAAGTATTTATTGAGCTTCTATCGTGGGCTCAGTATTGTGCTTCCTTTATGCTGTTTTTCTGTGACAGTCATGCTGGTCTCTTTACATAATTAAAAGTGGAGATGTGGCATTCATATAGAGTACATTTCCTTCGCAACTGTACAGGAGGTTATAGGAAGAAGAAACGTGGTAAATTAGTAGAAGGGGGGGATCAGGGACTATTTTCTTCCTGAAGTTGTGACAAAAGCCAGGGAATTCACAGCTGGGTGGTGGCACAAAGTACCATATGTTCTAGAAACAATTAGGCCCAGCAGGGTGTCCCTGATGGCTTCCTTGTTAAGCCTCCAGGGCCAGCTGATCTGAAGCCTTGTGACATGTCTCTCTGAGCTCTGAATCCTTGTGCTTTTTTGTCACTTTGTCCTGATACAAGCGTTCTCCTGTGGTCTTCATTCTTTTGAGTTCATTCCGTCTCCTGAAATATTTTCTGATCCTTTCCGGAGAGAACAATGTCTTCTCACAAATTTGTACTTGTCTGCCTTGAATTTTAGCATCCACGGAGCTACTATCCTTTCCTCTTTACCACACTTTGTTTCTAAGAAATGCTTTGCTGCATGTTACAAGATGGGTTTATTTCATTGTCTCATTTCCAGCCTCTAAGGACAGAGAGTGAAGGGACATTTCTGTTTGCTTGCCACAGTTTTTTTTTTTTAATTCAGGATGAATTTCAACCACTGCAGTTGATATGTTTAAATAAATAGGAATAAAAGAAATGTTGATACATGTACGAAAAGGTAAATACAGACGTGCCTACTCTGTTCTGGGGATGGAGGTGTCCTTTTTAGTTATCCAAAGTATTTTCTTAAGAAGTGTATATCAAAAGAGCCTTTATTCTTTGCTGCTTTAAGTCTCCCTGTTTTGCTGAATAGTTACTCCTTTATTGACCTCTGCCACAGGGTGGGGAGTGTGGGCAGATAATTTATAGGGCCAGCCAGATGTTTTTGAGATAGGTGGGGAAATAGTCCACATTTTTAAATTGGGTCATCTTAACTATGTAATTATTCTGTTAATGGCCACTGTTAGTAAATCTTAATACTAATTCAGAAGAACAGCTGAGCATTTGAGACATTCTTCAGTTGCTTTTTAAATGAGAGTAGCTTTTCTAGTCTATTAAAATGTCCTTTTTTTAGTCAAAGGTTAATGGCTCCTTTTTCCTTTAGTCTAGGGGGTATATATTTCATTTCCCTGCTCTCTTGATCCTTTTAATACAATATTTAGCAGAATCTATTTGATACCTTTCTCACAGATGTCTTCTATTCATTACTTGTCTCTTTCTTATTTCCCATAACCAGCACTATCTTGGCCTTGTGATATATTTAGAATCACTCTTCTTTATTTTCTTCTCCAATTTTTGTACCCCCGTTAACTTGGAGAAACTTGGCCTGCAGTGAACCTTAATTTTTCCTACCTTAATTTCTGACCCTATAGGAAGAAAATGATGGTGTGTTACTGCCATCTAATGGAGAGAAGGAAAACTGCAGTGGGAAAACAAAGCGCATTTAGGGCAGGGTTTTCTGAAGGATTTCTGATACAGTCCTTAGCAGGAAAATGATGACACAGCAGTTGCCATCTTGAAATCTGCCCTTTCCACAGGAAAGGTGATTTGCAACCTAATACAGCCATCGTCAGGAGGCCCCTGGACTATGGCTGGATCGTGACCTTTAGAATCTGAAATTGTTTCTTAATGAATATGCTGGCAAAAGATCATGGAGACAAGCATCTCATTTTTGTCACATTCTTAACCATTCAGTTACTTTGGGGCCTTAACATTTTAAGTATCAACTAATGCATAATGTTAAGTTTTGAAAATATTTGAAGATTGTATGTAATACAGGTGCCTACCTATAGTACTTTAGTAATTTATAGTATATCAGAAGAATGTTATTAAAATTTCTGGATGTATTGCAGTAGCCAACATAAGCTGCATGCCCTCCTGAAGATGGCTTACTCTTGAAATGTAACTTTAAATAAACATTATTCCAAGAAAGTCTGTGTTTCTGCTTGAGTCAATTAGTTTTGAGAATCACTTCCCTTCATTAAAAAACAAAAAACAACGCTTTTCTGCCATAGCAGGGAGAGTCAGAAGTTTCATTTGCAATCATTACTGATGAAATGTGTAAACAAACCACAGGTAAACGTAACTAGCGGGTGTGACCTTTTTTTTTTTTCCCCAGTTCAGCTTGAGAGCTCTATGTTTTCCTTCCTAAATAAACAATAACCCTTGTTTTGGAAGCTTTCCTGAGTAGGCAGTTGTTACATTTGTCCTTGCCCCTGACTAGGTATTTGAGCTGGGGGTTTTGCTTTTCATCTTTGTTGCCCTTATGCATGCGGCCAGCCCATCTGTGGGGCATGGCGCTGTCGTCTGTTGTGGATCTTTTTCAGCCTCTACCAGGTGATTTCCACACCCAGCCATGGCTGAGAGCTGCCATTGGAAGCAGCTCTTTAGAAACCCAGATTCGCTTGAGATTCTAGAAGAAGGCTATCAAAGTCTGCATTTCCATGGAACATTTATATAAATTGCCACCAGGTGGTATAAGTGCTCATTGTTTTTCCCATCTGTGTCAACAGAAAAGGGAGTTTGGGTTGAGAAATGTTCACCTCCCCCAGGTCAGCAGAGCAATTGAGTGCTTGTTTTCAGAAATCAAGTTGAACACATTGTTTCCAACAGCCCAGGCTTTGGTCTGTTGAGCTTGGATTCTGACCCTGTGAAAGGCCAAGATGGAAGTAAAGAGAATAAACTTTTGCTGTACACCAGGCGTGCTCCTGAACAAAGGCTTTCCATGCTGTTATTCCACTTTAATCCTCCACAAGGCAGTGAACCAGATGGTAGCCTCGCTTTTCAGATAAACACGGAGTCAGTCACGTAGTAAGTGATAGCCCATACTATCACTTAATATCACGAAGAATTGATGCTTTTGGCCAGTGGTGTTGGAGAAGACTCTTGAGAGTCCCTTGGACTGCAAGGAGATCCCACCAGTCCATCCTAAAGGAAATCAGTCCTGGGTGTTTATTGAAAGGACTGATGTTGAAGCTGAAACAAATACTTTGGCCACCTGATGCGAAGAGCTGACTCATTTGAAAAGACCCTGATGCTGGGAGGGATTGGGGGCAGGAGGAGAAGGGGAGGACAGAGGATGAGATGGCTGGATGGCATCACCGACTCAATGGACAGGGGTTTGGGTAGACTCTGGGAGTTGGTGATGGACAGGGAGGCCTGGCGTGCTGCGGTTCATGGAGTCGCAGAGAGTCGGACACAACTGAGCGGCTGAACTGAACTGACACTGCAGTCCAGGTCTAAGTCTGGAGTGGCTCTTAACTGCTCTGCCTAGACAGACAGACCTCATATTACGGCGCTTCACCAATAATGCCATCTTTACAAGCCGAAGGTTTATGGCAATCTTGGTGCTATTTTTCCGACAGCATCCTCTCAATTCCTGTCTCTGTGTCACGTTTTGGTGGTTCTCACAGTACTTCAAAGCTGTTCGTTTGTTATGATCATCAGTAATGTTTGACATTACAGTTGTGACTGTTTGCTGGTGTCATGAACCATGCCCGTCTAAGACGGTGAACTTAATAATTGTTGGACTTTCCTGGTGAGAAGTGGTTAAGAATCTGCCCGCCAGAGCAGGGGACAGGTTTGACCCCTGGTCCAGGAAAATTCCACATGCCATAGGAAAACTGAGCGCATGAAGCACAATCACTGAAGCCTGAGCTCCTAGAGCCCATGCTCCGCAACAGGAGAAACCGCTGCATTGAGAAGCCTGCGCACAGCTAGAGAAGCCCCTGCTCGCCGAAACTAGCTAAAGCCGTCATGCAGCAACCAAGACCCACTGCTGCCAACGATTGTTTTTTTATATTTTTTAAAATAAATATGGTGTGTTCTGGGGCTTCCCTAGTGGCTGAGATGGCAAAGAATCTGCCTGCAATGTGGGAGACCTGAGCTCAGTCGCTGGGTTGGGAAGATCCCCTGGAGAAGGGAATGGGTACCCATTCCAGTATTCTTGCCTGGAGAATTCCATGGAGGGAGGAGCTTAGCATGTGTCCATAGGGTCCCAAAGAGTCAGACATGACTCAGCAACTAACGCTTTGACATCATTGTGTGTCTGACTGCTCCGCTGGCTGGCCTTTCCCCCATCACCCGCTCAGACTTCGCATTTCCCCTAAATACAGCAATATTGAAATTAGGCCTAATAAGAAACTTACAATGAACTCTTAAGAGTTGAAAGGAAGAGTCTCTCACTTTAAGCCAAAAGCTAGAAATGATTAAGCTTAGTGAGGAAGGCACCCCTAAGCCAAGAGGGTCCAAAAGCTAGGCTTCTTGCACCAGTCTGCCAAGCTGTGAATGCAAAGGAAAAGTTCTTGAAAGAAAGTGTTACTCCAGTGAACAAACAAATGATAACAGTCCTATTGTTGATACAGAGAAAGTTTGAGTGGTCTGGATAAAAGACCAAACCAGCCACCACATCCTCTTCAGTCAAAGCCTCATCCAGCGCTGTCTTCAGTTCTGTGAAGGCTGAGAGAAGTGCTGAAGCTGCAGAACGCAGAATAAAATGTCGAAGCTAGCAGAGATTGGCTTATGGGGTTTAAGAAGAGAAGCTGTCTCTAGCACATCAAAGTACAAGACGAAGCAGCGAGTGCTGATGCAGAAGCTACAGAAAGCTATCCAGAAGCTCTAGCAAAGATCTAATGAAGCTGGCTACACTAAACAACAGATTTTCAGTGTAGATAAAACAGCCTTCCACTGGAAGAAAATGCCATCTAGAACTTTCACACCTAGAGAGGAGAAGTCAATGCCTCGATTANGTACAAGACGAAGCAGCTAGTGCTGATGCAGAAGCTACAGAAAGCTATCCAGAAGCTCTAGCAAAGATCTAATGAAGCTGGCTACACTAAACAACAGATTTTCAGTGTAGATAAAACAGCCTTCCACTGGAAGAAAATGCCATCTAGAACTTTCACACCTAGAGAGGAGAAGTCAATGCCTCGATTAAGATCTTTGAAGGACAGGCTGACTCTTGTTGGGAGCTAATACAGCTGGTAACTTGAAGCTGATGCTCATTTACCATTCCAAAAACCCTAAGGGCCTTAAGAACTATGCTAAGTCCACTCTGCCTCTCCTTATAAATGGAACAACAAAGCCTGGATGACAGTACATCTGTTTGCAACGTTGTTTGCTGAATATTTTAAACCCATTGTTGAGACCTGCTCAGGAAAAAAAAGATACCTTTCAAAATATTACTGCCCGTTGACAATGTACCTGGTCACCTAAGAGCTCTGATGGAGATGTGCAGGGAGATTAGTGTTTTTACTCCTGAGAGCACAACACCCATTCTGCAGCCCATGGTTCAAGGAGTGATTTCAACTTTCAGGTCTTTGTCTTTAAGAAATACATTTCATAAGACTCTAGCTGTCACAGATAGTGATTCCTCTGATGGATCTGAGCAAAGGAAATTGGAAACCTTTTGAAAAGGATTCATCAGTCTTGTTGCCAGTAAGAACATTCGTGGTTTGTGGGGAAGAAGTCAAAATACCAACATGAACAAGAGTTTGGAAGAAGTGAATTCAAAACCCTCATGGATGACTTTGAAGGGCTCAGGACTTCAGGGGAGAAAGTAACTGCAGATGCGGTAGAAATAGCAAGAGAACTAGAATTAGAAGTGGGGTCTGAATGTATGACTGAATTGCTACAATCTTATAAAACTTTGATAAAACTTTTTTTTTTAAACTTTGGTGGACGAGGAGATGCTTCTTATGAATGAGCAGAGAAATTAGTTTCTTCAGGTGTAGATGATTCTTCTACTCCTGGCAAGGAAGCTGCAACGATTGTTGAAATGACAGTAAAGAATTTATAATATTACATAAACTTAGTTGATAAGCCAATGGCAGGATTTGAAAGGACTGACTCCAGTTTTGAAAGAAGGTCTACTGTGGGTAAAAAAGCTATCAAACAACATTGCATGCTACAGAGAAATCTTTCATGAAAGGATGAGTCAATCAGTGTGGCAAACTTCATTGCTGTCTCATTTTAGGAAATTGCCACATCCACTCCAACCTTCAGCAACCACCACCCTAATCAGGTAGCACCATCAACATCAAGCCAAGACCCTCCACTAGCAAAGACTGTACAACTCACTGACGGCTCAGATCATGGTTAGCATTTTTCAGCAATAAAGTGTTTTTTAATGTATGTACATTTTGAGACATAATGCTATTGCACACTTAAAAGACTACAGTATAGTATAAACATGTTTTATATGCACTGGTCAACCAAAAAATACACATGACTTGCTTTACTGTGATATTTGCTGTATTGCAGTGGTCTAGATCCAAACCTGCAATATCCCCAAGGTATGTATGTCCTTCCTTTCCCTTTCAGAGATTATACCTGGAATTCTTCCCCTTTGACTAAAGAGGCAAAGAGTAACAAACCAGCCAACTTGTGTTACTTAGCAAGTTTAAAAAAAAAAAAAATGTTCACAAAAGCCAAGAAGAGGAAGCAACACAAACATCCACGGGTGGATGAGTAGATAAACAAAATGCAGTGTATATATATACAATGAAATATTACTGAGCCTTAAAAAGGAAGGAAATGTCAACACATGCTACAAAATGAATGAACCCAGAGGACATTACGTTAAGCTAGACACAAGAAAACAAATACAGTGTGACTCCAATTATATGAGGTACCCAGGACCGAAGAATTGATGCTTTTGAACTGTGTTGTTGGTGAAGACTCTTGAGACTCCATTGGCCTGCAGGGAGATCCAACCAGTCCATCCTAAAGGAGATCAGTTCTGGATGTTCATTGGAAGGACTGATGTTGAAGCTGAAACTCCCATACTTTGGCCACCTGATGAGAAGAGCTGACTCATTGGAAAAGACCCTGATGCTGGAAAAGATTGAAGGCAGAAGGAGAAGGGGACGACAGAGGATGAGATGGTTGGATGGCATCAAGGACTCAATGGACATGAGTTTGAGTAAACTCCAGGAGTTGGCGATGGACAGGGAAGCCTGGCGTGCTGCAGTCCATGGGGTCGAAAAGAGTCAGATACGACTAACCAATTGAACTGAACTGAACTGAAAGCAGTCAAATTCATGGAGACAAAAAATAGAATGGTGATTGCCAAGGCCTGGGGGGAGGGGAGATGTGAAAGCTGTTGTTTACTGGTATAAAGTCTCGGTTTTGCAAGATGAAAACATTCTAGAGGTTGTTTACACAACAATATGAATATACTTAACACTACTGAACTCTGTAGTTAGCAATGGTTAAGGCACCAGATTTTATGTCTTTTGCACGCGCTCGTGTCTGACTCCTTTTGACCTCATGGACTCTAGCCCACCCAGCTCCTCTGTCCACGGGATTCTCTAGGCAAGAATACTGGAGTGGGTTGCATGCCCTCCTCTTTATGTCTTTTACCTCAGTTTTAAAAAGAAATTCCAGTCTGTATTACCTTACAGTGAAAATGCACCTAGCAGACTGGACGTCCAGGTTGTCACGGGTGATCAGTGAGTTCTCTCCCCACAGGTGAGCCACATGGACACAGGCGGGGGAAATGAGAATTAGGTCCACCTCCTGGACCACCCTGTGCTGGGTCTGACGGGTCATGTCCTGGGCTCGGGCATTCTTTGCCTGCTTGAGAGAGGCTCCGTCTGTGGATCTGGTAGCCTGAAGTCCTTCAGGACAATGTCTGATAATGAACATGCAATTATAAGTAAAGGAGACTCTGAGCCACGGAGATCATCATTCCCAGAATCCACAGGTAGCCCCACCATGGCTTCCCCCATATTGTGAATCATTTGTTGTGAGTCACAGTCGTTATCTCAATTCAAACTTAAAGCACTTCCTACATGACATTTTTTCAGTGATTCCTATTGGCTTCTTTAAGCCATTCTGAGTTTACTTTTGTGTATGGTGTGACAGTGTGTTCTAACTTCACTGGTTTACATTGTTCCTACTACTGCTTTCTGATTTGTGTGTATAAATAAACAAGATTACCGGTTTGGATGAACTGAAGGAAAGAGATATTACCTGTGCACATAAAAGCCAATGGGGTGAGTAGAGGGATAAATTAAGAGTTTAGGATCTTGATATCTATCTTATATATAATAGTCATACACACTGCTATATGTAAAAGAGATAAACAATAAGGACCTACTATATAGCACAAGACATTATTTTCAATATAATAATCTATAATGGAAAAGAAAAAATATATATATATAACTGAGTCACTTTGCTGAATATCTGAAACTAATACAACCTTGTAAATCAACCATACTTCAATTAAAAAAAAAAAAAAGCCAAGCCAAGTAGTCAAAGTATCAAGCAGTATACTGTGAACAAGTGAGAATTGTGGTTTACATTAAAAGATAGTTAAGGAAGATGTGTTCGTATTCATTTTTTTTTTTTTTTTTTGGTTGCTCTGGGTCTTTGTTGTTGCGTGCACGCACGTGCACGAGGGTTTTCTCTAGTTGTGAGGTGGGGCTTCTCTCCCTGCTGAGCACAGGCTCTAGGCATATCGGCTTCAGTAGCTGTGGAGCTTGGGGGCCTCATTAGTTTCGGCTTGCTCGCTCTAGAATAGGGGCTCAGTAGTTGTGGCACACAGGCTTAGTTGCTCTGAGGCATGTGGCATCTTCCCTGACCAGGGATCAAACCCATGTCCCCTGCATTGGCAGGTGGACTCTTATTCACTGCACCCGCAGGGAAGTCCCTATTTGCATTATTTTAAATGGTACATTTGCAAGTGAAGCATTCCCCCTAAAGTCCTTGCACATTTAAAATGAAGAATGTCAATGCTTTTAAAAGGTTTACTCAACTTCAACAGTTACTGTCTCATAGTTTTGCTTTATCTATGATTCCCCACCTACTTCTTGCACTTTTTAATTAACAATTTTTTATAGGCAGTCCAACCTGGTTGCACTATTCCAAACTAGAGGGATTATAATTGTTTAACGAAAAGCTTTCTAACTGTAAAAACTTACAGGCTCTTGAAAAATTTTTTTAATATGCATAAAAGAAAAAGAAGGAGCAAATCTGGTCTTCAGCAGCTTCCTAATGCTCTTAGAATGTCGAAAAATTGCTCTGCACATTGCAAGTCCAAGGCAGGGCTCACCTCAGGCCCTGCAGCGTCAGGCGCCCTAGGCCACCCCTTCCCCCTGGAACCCTCCTCTATTTTCACTTTCCCTGTCCCTTCCTTCCCTGACTCACTAGACCAGATTAGTCACTTGGCTCCTGGAGACGGCAAGAGCATTTGCTCCCTAATTGCCTGGCTCAGTGAGGGAACTGACAGCATCTTTGGGAAGGGATTGGTTCCTCTTACCTCCTGGCATGGTGATGGAGTAAACATCCCCTGAAGGGCTCAGCCCAGAGAGAACCGCCTCTTCCAGCGTGGTGATCATTCACCCTTTCAGACACAGTGGACATAAAGTTCTCATGCCATAAATAAAGCACAGTTTGGGGGTTTCAAGGAAGTTCATTCAAGTATTGGTGGCACAGTAGTAAAGAATCTACATGCCAATGCAGGAGATCCAAGAGAAGAGGGTTTGATCCCTAGATCCAGAAGATTCCCTGAAGAAGCAAATGGCAACCCGTTCTAGTATTCTTGCCTGGGAAATCCCATGGATAGAGGAGCCTGGTGGGCTAGGTTAGCCAGGATTTAGTGACTGAACAACAAACAACATTAAAATATACACCAAGGAAGCAACAGAACACCAGATCAATCACTCAGAGTTCAGAGGAATAGATACGGGACTGATACAGAAGGAGGGGAAGTGGTTTGGTTTCTGATGAAGGATCATTAACCGTAAGGAGCTATTTGCTGCCCCCACCTCTGCGGCCCATCTCCTCTGTGGCTCCTATTTTCTGAGCATCGCTGAGGTCTGGTGGCCTCAGGGACACACCTTCATAGCTCAGACTCCCAGGGTCTCGGCTTCCGCACTGATACATGTGATTAACCAGATGAAGACTCCAGGGCCATCTCCCCATGAGGGTGAGCGAGCCAGGCCCCCACCCAGTACAGGGGCAGAGCACCTAGCCTGGGAAAGGGGGTGGAAAGGTAGGCCCATCCTGGTTGTCACCAGGGGCTGAGGGACCACACAGCAAGGGAAAGAGCACTGGCTTGAGGTCAAGCAGACCCAGGTTTAGGGTCTAGTTCAGCCTCTTACCCAGCTCAGGAGTCTTAGACCACTATCTTCACCAGTATGAGCCTCTGTGTCTGCACCTGTAAACTGGTGAAAACACTTACCTCTCGTTAGGATGAGAAAGAATATCCTATTTGTGAAGCACACGGGGAGGGTCCATAAACGGCTGTCATTATTATTACCTAATCTCAATATGCCATCTCGGCCAAAAAGGGACGGTGACCTTCTGGATAACCAGCAGGGCCAGTGGTATAGCTCTTTGCTGTCCACAGGTTTTGTCGCCTACTTAGGCCCCCAGTAACATGTTGCCACAGAACCTCGCCTCCCACACTGCAGTCTCCCTCACAGAGACCCTCGGAGCTGGCGGCACAGCAGGAGAAACTGAGCACCTTACACTCACGTAAACAGATGCCCACTTTTGTGATCTGCAGGGTCTGGGGTTGAAGCCTGGGCTTCTTGTAATTCCTGGACCCATCCACAGACATGAGCGACTGAAATCTGAGGCCCCAGAGCACCCACCTCCTCATAGAAACAATCAGGGTCCACAGTCACCCTCGGGATCCGTCACCACCTTCTCCAGACCAACCTGGAATCCCTGCTGGTTGTGGTGACTCCAGTGTACACCACGTGTACCTGTGCCCTGCGGGGTAATGAACACGCTGTCCACACGAGCAGGTACTGCTGACTCAGTCCTCCTCCACCTTTCCCCTCACCCTCCATCAGTCACTGGGGACAGACCCTAGAATGTCCCAGTTACACTGAATGGGACATTTCATCATTTCAGAACCCTCATTGTTCAGCACATGCATTTAAAAATGAAAATAGGGGACTCCCCTGTTACCCCTGCGGTTAAGACTGTGTGCTGCTGCCAATGTCGGGTTCAATCCCTGTCAGGGCTCAGCATGGCCCCCAAAATTAATTATATAAAAAACAGGATTCTTCAACTGTCCTCCCGATAAATTTCATTCTTTGAAAAAATCACGAAGAAGAAGTGAAGTGGCTCAGCTGTGTCCCACTCTTTGCGACCCCATGGACTGTAGCCCACCAGGCTCCTTCATCCATGTGATTCTCCAGGCAAGAGTACTGGAGTAGGTTGCCGTTTCCTTCTCCAGAGGATCTTCCCGACCCAGGGATCGAACATAGGTCTCCCACATTGTAGGCAGACGCTTTACCAAAATGGACTTGTGGTTGCCAAAGGGGAAGGTTGTGGGGGAAGGAAGGATTGGCAGTTTGGAATAAGCATCTTAGTTCCCCAACCGGGGTCCTCCACAGTGAAATCAGAGTTCTAACCACGGGACCATCAGGGAATTCCCAGAAGCAAACTATTATTAATATATATATAGAATGGATAAACAACAAGGTCCTACTGTATAGCACAGGGAACTATATTCAATATTCTGTATAAACCATAATGGGAAAGAAAATGAAAATGAAAAAGTATGTGTATAACTGAATCATTTTGCTGTACAGTAAAAATTAATACATCATTGCAAGTCAACTATACTTCAATAAAATAAATTTTTCAAAAAAAAAAAAAAAACGCAGCTTCTCATCACACGATAAGCTATTTTCTTTGTGGACACTCGGCAGCCTTACTAAGCATTTTGAAGTTACCTGAGAAAAAGAAACAGCCTAGTTGAATACTGCATAGTCCCATAGTGCGAGTGTTTCGGGATCTTGCTGAAAAATCTCATTGTATTCATGTTTTGGATAGTCACTGAAAATTGCTGGTGTGAAATAAGATGTGGCTGAGGTTGTTCTAAGGTNGCCTTACTAAGCATTTTGAAGTTACCTGAGAAAAAGAAACAGCCTAGTTGAATACTGCATAGTCCCATAGTGCGAGTGTTTCGGGATCTTGCTGAAAAATCTCATTGTATTCATGTTTTGGATAGTCACTGAAAATTGCTGGTGTGAAATAAGATGTGGCTGAGGTTGTTCTAAGGTTGTTTTAAGTAACACACATCAGCAAAAAGACCAGAAGTTTCGAGGAGAGACCAGGGGGTGGTCAGTATCTGAAGGATTGTGTGGGGCTGGCTCCCCTGCTCAGGACTGTTTAAATGATGGCCACGCAGTCAGCTCACTCAGGCGGGCCCACCTGGCCACCACCCTGCCTGAGAGGCTGTCAGGCCCAGCCTGGCCCTTGGCTGCTCGGACCAGCTTCAGGCCTTGCAACAGCACGCTTCTGCTATGCAGAAAATATCCTGCCTCTGGCCTGTGCTTCTCACAGACATGGGGGAAGGTTTGGTGTCCTTCTGCATCAAAAAATAAGGAAAGCGCTTTTCTTAGTGGTCGTTCCAGTAACTGAGTGTTCCTTGCCATCCTCTACAGGATCCCCCATCTGCTCTCTCATGTCTCTCTTCTGGAAAGAGCATCATAGCCTTACCAACCTAACAGTGATGCGGTGAAGAGGGGGGCCGCCCTCTTCCATTTCCTGCTCCTTACACTCACTCCCACTCCCTCTGTGGGGCCCACACAGCCAAGCCACCATGGGACATCTGTTTCCTGTGTCACTTTCTGCAAGACAGGGACCACCCTCGCAAGAAACCATGGCCTCCTCAAGGATGGGCCCCATAGGTGTGGTCGGCCGTGTGGCTTTCTTTTGATTCCCCGGGCGCCGGGGGGCCGCGCAGCGGGGCCTGGCACTTCAGCTTTCGGACTGAGTTACACAATTTCCAGGTTTCCATGCAGTTTCCTCCTCCCCAGCCTTGAACTGTTTACACAGCAATTCTTATCCACAGAGCATCCACATGAAGGCTTTCCTCTGTTTGGAAGATTTGGGATGGCAGTGTCCCAAGGTTTATGGAAGGTCCTTTTCAACAGGGGACAGATGCAGCCTGATGATGGAGAGGTTCGGGGCTGACTTGTGATTCCGTTAGCAACCCCTGTTCAATAAACAGTCTTCTGATGAATAATGGCCCTTCCTTTTCCTTCCCCCCAGCTCCATCACCTGATAATGATGTAAAAAAGGCTGAAGCACCTACGCCCTTTCCAGAAAGCCCATGGCTCATTTGGGGAAATAACTTTCAAAATGAAAGTCTTTGAGAAATTGCAACGTATTTCTTAAACTCACCTGATTTTTTTTTTCCAGAAGTAATTTAATCCTGCATTAAGGAAAAGTTCACCCCCCCAAATGGTTCTCCTTGACTTTAAACCCATGTTTCTTCACCCCTTTCGCCGAGTAACCATGCAAATCGTTCCTTGAAAAGACCCAGGCGCCAAAGCATCATTATCTCCCAGGCATATTTTTTAGAACTTATTTATTTCAAACATTTACAATTTTCATTTTAAATGCAAAATAGCTGATAAAAAGAAAAAACACTGAAAAAAATTATACTGACCCTTTGCCCCATATACAGACATCACCAGCCTTTGGTATTTGCTTTCAGATAATTAGGTTAAAAAAAAAAACAAAAAACTTAAAACTATTATTTCTCTCCAGAAAAAAATAAAGTTGAGGTATTCTATTTAACAGATGTGTGCTCTCCATCCAAATACGGTTTCTCTATTAATTAACAGCCTTGCTACATGCTGTTCAAATCCTTTCCTTCTGAAGTAGATCTGCATTTGAGCATATGTTCATACATCTGACAATGTTCCTTAATCATCATTAAGGTTGCCATAGAAACTTGCTGGCGCTGGAGCCAGGCTACATGAAAGACGCAATGCTAGAAGGACCTTTCAGGGATGCTCAGGAGTGTCTGGCACAGAAGTGGAGCCAGCTTAGCAAAAGCCCCGCTGTCAACTGCTGCATGGGAGGCTGGGATCCAGGCTCATGCTCCCAGGGACCACCAGTCGCCCCTGCTTCTCCAAATTAAGAAAAATTCTTACCAACTCAATCTGGAGCTGGGTGTCAGACTCCTCCCCAGCTGGGGCAATCTTAAGTGCCCTTGATGAAGCGATATAGCCCGGACCAAAGCAGCCAGGCAAGACATTCCTGAACATTCTACAGGAAACTCACAAACCATGACCACCCCCAGTCTGTCCCATTGAGCTCTGCTGAGCCAAGCTCTGTTCCCCACCAGGTGGGCTCCCAATCCGTTCCAGGAGCAGATTTCACCCCTTGTAATGGTGTTTCCTTCCCTTGGGGACAGCAGATAAATGACAGAGACTGGGGTGAGCCCAGAGCCTGGCAAACAAACTGCCAAACGCAAGGCTCCATCAGGGCAAAGGGTTTTCAGAGTTACCGCAGGCTTTGCAGAAACAGTCAATGCTACTTCCTCGACACTTAAAAACAAATTTTTTTTTTCATTAATGCTACAGGAATTAATGACCACTTTAACTGAAACCCTGAACTAGCATATTTTCAATGTTTCCCACCCAGCAGGATAAGCTGTCCATCTGTAATAAAAAATTGTCGCTGGGCTAACATTTCCTTCTGGCTGTGTAGCAGATTGCTACAGGTATTAGGTGAGTAGCATCACACATGTACTGCAGAAACACAGGTAAGAGTGACCTGTGAACTGAAACACACATTCACTGACCATAGATTCAAAGACAGAGAGAGCGTGGGGTGTATACCTATATACACCGAGCAAGAGAAGACAAGTATTTTTCCTTCATCTATACTAGCTTATAAAAAAATAAAGGGGGCGGGGGAGGCAGTTCCGCTCAAATAATAATGAAAGCAATAACAATTTGGAGATCAAAGCTGCCTAGCTCTCAGCAATCATGAGCTATCTGGATTTCACATCTTCCACCAGCACCGCTGCCTGGCTCTGCTAATATTACACGTGGGTAAAACTTTGTCAAGAGTTAACTGTGGGCAGAGAATCATCCTGTCTCATGCAGATTCTCATTTTCTATATTTCCCTTTAACAGCATTTTTGCTGGTCTTGGTCACGAAAACTTGAGAGAAAAAAAACAAAACCACCTGCCTCACTTTTGTCAACTTCAGATTGGTTGCCAAAGGCAGCAACAGAGTCTGAAATTTACAGCCAAAGCCAGCAACGAAAGTCACTGCGTAGCCCAACGTCATGACAGTTTGAGCCTGGCAAACAGTAAACAAAACATGATTATTTCTGTCCCTTTCCCACCTGTCTGGTGCTGGTGGTGGTTCTTCTAAAACGGGAGACTACTAGAAAAGTGTTGTGGTCTGGTACATTTTTAGTGGTGGGTTACACGACTGATTTTAATCACAGCTTCTTTCTGGGACTTCCCGGGATACTTGAGGGTGCTTGTCTGGGTAACCACCAACTTCACTGAATTTTCAAAGCCTAGACAGCAAGGTACACTGCAGTGGTTAGCGCAGCGTCACGCCTAGGCGTTCAGTCGGTGCTCCAATACTAGCTGAACTCAATCACATTCAAGGAACTAACTAAAAAGAGGAAGGCATCACGGTTAGGATTACTTTTTTTTAAAGAACCTCGTCTGATACCGGAGGCCTCGTGGCTTTCAGTGGTGGGGATTTTCAGCTGACCTGCTGAGTAATCGCGGGAGGCTGGCTTCCCAGCACTGTGACCTGGGAGCTGGACACGATTTCCTTCTCGACCGCCTGGGGGAGTAGTAACAAGCTGCCTTTTCCGCTAAATTAGAAGAGAGGCAGAGTTGTTTTTTCCTCTCTCTCTCTCTCTTTTTTTTTTTTTTCACTTTTTAAGGCAAAATCAAAATTTAGAAAAGAGTCTCTTCTCTTTTCTCGTCTTTTGCCACTTGATTCAGTTTTGTGCTAAACAAAGTCACTGTGCCTTTCCCGTTATTTATATACTGACTCTCAACTAATACTGGATTCTCTACTCTCTGAAGATAAAAGAGTCACCAGTTTTTTAAAAACCAAATTAAAATCCATTCTTGCCAGGTTCTTTTGTCTTTTTGCATAAATATTATCTTCCCTGGTTACTCAGGCTCCGTTGAAAACAAAATAAACAAAGCTGGAGCAAGGCAATGTTGATTTCACAACTGGCAGATGCCTTCCTGATGCCAGTTCTCCTTTTGGGGAGCTGGGGGAGTGGGGGAACAGTGTGCAGAGGCCTCCATCCACCTCAGCAATGCTACTACAGATAAGCTTGGAGACCCTGCCCCACTTCCCTCCTTCCTCTCCTGAAGGTCCTGGGATCCAACACGGGAAATCGGGAAATCGAGCCAGTGCACCTGCTTCTGGATTCAGCAAGTGCCCAGGACGACCATTCACATTCAGAAAATGCTGATGAGGAACTAATTATAATTCCATTTGAAACCATCAGGCCCTGAGATACTATCTGCCCCCACCTCAGCTGCGGGGAAAGAAAAGCACAAGAGACCTTCCCCCATCCTTAGGCCTAGAAAAAAAGGAATTTTGAAGGCACTTGGGTTTCTAGAGTTTGCGGTGGGTCAAGACACAAGCAATTCGGAGAGTCTGGCTGGAAATCCATCCCACCGGTCTGAGGGTGCAGCTCCTGGTGGTGGGCAGGAGTGCGTGGGTGGCCAGCGGCTCATCCACACCAAAGCGGGGGCAGTCCCAAACCTCCCCAGTCACCCAGCTCTGCCCACCTGAGTGGCCAGTAGAGTCTTGACACGCGTCTCTTCACAGGGGCCTGAGTTCACTTTCACCCTGTAATCAGGGCACTGGGGTCAGGGTGATTCAAAACTAAACAAACACAGCAAATCTTTTTTTTTCACCCAGCGTAGAATTTTCTGTGAGGCGCTTCTGTACAGGTGAAGCCAGCGGCCCCGAGTACCTGAGATAAGCTGGTATGGCAGTGAGGAGCAAATTGTGCCAAGCAGCCACACAGTCCAGGGGTCTGCCACCCCAGGCTGCTAGGCCTGCCCACTATCTGGGGAAGAAGTAGTCTCTGTTGCTGACGTCATAAGGGCTCCCAAGGCCCTTCGTGTCCGGTCGGCTGTTCCTCGATGTGCTGTCAGATTCAAGGCTGCTGGGGGACACCGGTGGGGAGATGAGCGGGACAAGCGCTGGGGTGGGCTTGGGCCTCTCGGGGACCAGCTGGCCCAACGAATACGGCGGGTGTGCACTCGTCTTGCCTTCTTTCAGAGCCTGCAGGTTCCCCGTCTTGTTGAACCTTCATACAGACACACAGAGACAAACCACGCAAATGTTGAGTTCCTGCTGTGGTAAACCCAAGAGAAAACACCAACAGCCGGCTGCCCTGGTGGCCTGGCACTCTTGGGTCTCAGCTCCAAGGACTATACTATTTATTCAGTGGCTGCTTTTTGTCACCAGGAACTACATAGTCCTCTGAAGAGCTATCAAAAATACCCCAAGGGAATAGGTATGCATGGTGGGTCCAATTTACCAATGGGGAAACTGAGGTCTTGAGTGCCTCTTTACAGCACCTGCGAACCCAATTTGTTCTTTGTTCTGCTCCACTCAGACGGTAAAGAATCCATCTACGATGCAGGAGACCTGGATTCTATTCCTGGGTACGTAAGACTCTCCTGGAGAAGGGCATGGCAACCCACTCCAGTATTCTTGCCTGGAGAATCCCATGGACAGAGGAGCCTGGCAGGCTACAGCCCATGGGGTAGCAAAGAGTCAGACACAGCCATGACTGAAAGACTAATACCACCATAGAGGCAGCCCAGAGGGACATGCTCTCAGTCTCAAATCCATCTGCTTAAAAGAGAGACAGTATTCATTCCTTCAGTGGGGAAGAAAAAGGACTGTCCTGCTCCCTCAACAGCCCTCCGTCGCTTCTGGCTTCCAATATGCTCATAGTCCCCAATTCTCCCTACACCCCTGGGTCCCTCCCACCACGCTGGCACGTGCACACAGCCTCAGCCATGGGCACCACTTGGGCACGAGTGACTCATTTGACAGGAAAGTCGATGTTAAACAGGAAGGAGATAGACATCTCTCTGATCACAGCTTCGTTCACCCTGCTCCACTCTGGGCCCAAAGCCAGGGCTCAGTAACCGAGAAAAGTCACTTGACAGCCCAAAGAAAGATGAGATGGTGATAGCAATCTTTAAAGGTACAGTCAGGTCTCCTCCCGGCGTCGAGCGGGGCAGCCCATCTTCCCCCCGCTTCCCACTTTGTCACCTACTAACTTACTGCCCACTGACCCCCAAAGCGGGAGCAAGGTGGTCTCTCTCAATTCTACCAAATGTCAGCTACTTCAGGAAGGGCTGGGAGGGGAAAGGGGAAACCAACATCAAAAACAAGGTTTGGGGATTTTCCTTAGGTTTCTTTTTATATCGACGGGCTATTCCTGTCCTTGTTATGATAAATAATTGATAGTTGGCTCCAAATATGCCATTGGCTCTTAGCCTGTTATCCAAATAGAACAAACAATCTGCAGAATGTGACTTGGGCTTCGCCATTCAGGCACTGCACAGGAAGAGAACACAGCAGGGGCGCTTACTGGAGCTATGCTGGGTTTTCGGGTGGAATCCTCCTCTCTCATGAGAGAACTGAAGACAGAGTCATTACCCTCTGGATTTCAAAATATTCAGACCCTCTGATCCAAGATTTCCACTTCTGGGAATATATCCTCAGGAAAGCACATAGCTATGGAAAAAGCTTTATGCACAAAGATGTTCAACACAGTCTTGTGTATAAAAGCAAAGCCACAGTCCAACTTACCCAATAATAGGAGGTTGGTTAAGTGATCTTGGGTATATCCATCTAATGGAGAAGTGATGAAAGTGAGGTTTACAAAAAATTTTAATAAGAAGAAGTGCTTATGTTATATAACTAATGCTACATTTAAAAGGCAGGATTCAGAATTATGGATATAGAATAATCATGGTTCTGAAAAACAAACCCTGGTGGTCCAGTAGTTAAGACTCCTTGCTTCTTATACAGGGGGTACGGGTTCAACCCCTGATTGGGTAACCATCATGTCACATACCCAAAAAAAACAACCAATCAAACAAGAGACTACGCAGAGGAAAAAGACTTGGAGAAAATTCATCTAAATGTAAAGTGCTCTTGACCTGGGTGTCAACTGCATGGATGTCTTTGTGGAAATGCATGGGACTGTACACTTACGACATCTGCACTTTCCTGTATGTTTGTCAGACTTTTACGTTTAAAAAATTAACAGTAGCTGTCTTTGCTTAATATGTGATTTTTCTCCCTTCTTGCTTTGTTGTTGTTCAGTCCCCAGGTTGTGTCCGACTCTTCGCAACCCCACAGACTGCAACACACCAGGCTTCCCTGTCCCTCACCATCACCTGGAATTTGCTCCAGTTCATGTCCATTGAATCAGGGATGCCATCCAACCATCTCATCCTCTGTCACCCTCTTCTCCTGCCCTCAATCTTTCCCAGCATCAGGGTCTTTTTGAATGAGTCAGCTCTTCGCACCAGGTGGCCAAAGTATTAGAGCTTCAGCTTCCGCATTAGTCCTTCTTTGCTATTTGTCAGTATTCAGCAAACTGCCGATATTTAGGAAATAATCCTGTGTCACAATTTTTTTTAAAGTTTCTATTGATGTTACTTAACCCATATGGAAAGCAGTCTCTGTCCTCAGATTTTTTTCAACAACTGGATGGGTAACTGAGAAAGATGAGCTTTTCTTCTTTTGAAATATTTTGAGGAGTGAATGAGACTTTTTTAGCAAATCACTAAGCTCAAAGGGGACTTAGAAACCTCTGGGCCTGTGGTCCATCCAAAACTGGCACTGCCCTGCCTTTGGCAGGTGTCTGAGCACTGCCTGGAAAATTTCATGGACAGAGGAACCTGGTAGGCTAGAGTCCATGGGGTCACAAAGAATCGAACACAACTGAAGTAACTGAACATGTACGCAGCAAGATTTTAAGAAAAGATTCTGCAACTAAAAGAACTTTTTAAAAAACACTTAAAAAACTTAAAAAACACTTATAATTANGCCTGGAAAATTTCATGGACAGAGGAACCTGGTAGGCTAGAGTCCATGGGGTCACAAAGAATCGAACACAACTGAAGTAACTGAACATGTACGCAGCAAGATTTTAAGAAAAGATTCTGCAACTAAAAGAACTTTTTAAAAAACACTTAAAAAACTTAAAAAACACTTATAATTAACCACGGAGATGGGAGAATGTGATTTTAAAATATTGACATGAGACACTACATTCAATACAAAATGATTTAAATCACAGGCATATACATAGGAAGTCCTCATCTAATGGTGTTAGCCATTCTAAATAAATGTGCAGAAAAGTAACTCTCTGCTATGAAAATCCTATTTTCCCAGTGCCTGATGGCATAAAGTAGAGAGATATAAATGGGGGACTCACTGCGGCACAGGAAGTACAGTGGGGAGAGTGGCCCTTTTAAGTTACACCTTCCATTAAAAAGATAGTACACCTTTTTCAACAGCACACATAAAGTTTTAAAAACTGTCACTGATATTGATGGAAAAATACTTAGGAAAATACCGTGCTTTGCTTGAGACACAAAATAAGCGTACTAAAAATAAAAAGAGGTTGGTGGGCTCAACTTCCTCCGTCTGCCTCTCATTCTCTCCACTGTGATCACCTGGCCACCCCAGCGCTCATGGTGGCCCAACCATTTTGGCACCCCAGGCTCCCACAGCATCTCGATACTCTTTTTTTTTTAGCTGCACCGGGTCTTCGTTGCTGTGCGTGGGCTTTTCTCTAGATGCGGGGAGCAGGGGCTACTCTTTATCGCCGTGCGCAGGCTTCTTATTGCGGCAGCTTCTGTTGCAGAGTACAGGATCTGGGGCTCGCAGGCTTCAGCAGTTGTGATGCCTGGGCTCAACAGTTGCGGTTCCCGAGCTCTAGGGCACGGGCTCAACGGTTGTGGTACACAGGCTTAGTTGCTCTGTGGCATGTAGGGTCTTCCCGGATCAGGGATCGAACCCATATCTCCTGCACTGGCAGGGGGGTTCTTTACCACTGAGCCACCAGGGAAACCCCTACTGATACTCTCTTCTTGACATGGGGGACTTTGGAAATAGTGTGATTTTTCAGTGTTTGAAATTAACTGGCCTCTTTCCAAATAAATTAGCCTTATACGGGAGGATGGAAACTCATCAGGCTAGGAAATAAATAACTGCTATGTTCTCTGCACAGGGCACTGTGCCTTCAGGGACTCTGGTTGTGTAGCAACCAGCCAGTGTACAAGCACCATCAGCACATTAGCAAACTAGGTCTGTGATGAGCACTGTGGCCGATATCCAGCCTAACACTTCTCTCCTAGTGGTTAACAGCACAGCAAGAGAGCACCACTTGTTAGGGGGGCCACTGGCCAACAGTGGACGTATAGGACTAGGCCCACCTCTGAGCTGACTGCAGGCTGGTGCAGTGGGCAGGCACTCTTGGGATTTGTCGTTGTCCTGTCTCTGCTATTAACAAAGTATGTGCTCCTGGGCAAGCCAGCTCATTGCTGCTGTGTCATTTGTAAAATTCAAGAGTTTGACTAAATGACCCCAAGGCCCTATCCAAGAAGTATAAGCTGTGAGTTGGAACCTTAGCCTTCTCACCCTTACAGCTATAATCACTCTTTCTTTCAGCTTTAATTTCCTCACCTGTCAAGGGAAAATCATAATCGTGATATTTACTCTACAGGGCCTGTGGTGGGTTATGATAAAGGCCTTTTGAAGCCCTAATGATAAAGAAATAAAAAGAGAACACAGAAGTACGCGTCTGAGAATCCCTTAGAAGGAATTCAAGGAATCCCTTAGAACAGGGGTCTCCAACCTCCGTGATCTAATGCCTGATGGTCTGAGGTCAAGCTGATGTAACAGTAATGGAAACAGAGTGCACAAAAATGTAACGCACTTGAGTCATCCTGAAACCACCCCCCACCCTCTGGTCCATGACCGTCTTCCACAAACCTGGTCCCTGGTGCCAGAAAGGTGGGGGACCACTGCTCTATAGGGTCTCTGGTGGATCATGAGAAAGTCCATTTGAAACCCAGATGATATAGATACAGAAAGAAGAGGTGTCTGAGGTGAGGCAAAGAATCCCTTAGAAGGGAGTAGGAAGACCTCTGAGAGCTGGCAGGGCCCCTCTCTGGCCCAAAGGTATAAAAGACAGTGAGTTCTTGGCTCCTCCGGGGAGTTACTCTTNTCAGGTGAATGCGTTCAGCTACTGAGCCTCCAGAGTCTGGACTCCATGAGTCCCATTCATATATTAACAGTAAAGCAAACACAGGAACTGGGATCTTCTCCTTTTCTTTTTTTTGGTCTTGGTTGCTGTGTGAGTTCTCCTGCAGTTGTGGCAAGTAGGGGCTACTCTCCAGCTGCGGTGTGCAGGCCTCTCGTGGCAGTAGCTTCTCTTGCTGTGGAGCACAGGCTCTAGGGCACTTGGGCTTCCGGAGCTGCAGCATGCGGGCTCAGGAGCTGTGGCTCCCAGACACTCGAGCACAGACTCAATAGTTGTGGTGTCCAGGTTCAGTTTCTCTGCAGCATGGGGGCTTCTCTAGGATCAGGGATCAAACTCGTGTCTCCCCAGTTGATTGGCAGGGGGATTCTTTACCACTGAGCCACCAGGGAGGCCCTGGTTGGGATCTTTCTTGATGCAAACATTACTAAGTTTCCCTAGTCTTGCAGGTATAGGGAATCAGAAGCATTGTAATGAAGGCCTTCCCAAAGACTTATTTCACTCCTCAACAGTGTATTTCATTACAGACTCTAGTAATTTTGTTTGTAGCACATTCATTTGTATTCTGGGCCAAATGTGACGTAGTTTACTGATTCATCTTACTCTTCTTACGGTCCCTTCCCTATATCTTAGCTAACGATATCAAACTTGGAAGTATAAAGTAATAAAAGACTATTCCTGCCATCGATCCTTTTCATTAAGCAGACCAGCCCTCTGCCAACACTTCCAAAAAGAAAGGACTTCCTGCTGAGACAAGTTCTTTTGTGCCCCATAAACAACAGAAACACAAAAATATCCAGTCCTTACCTGGGAAACTGGTTGTTTTTGCAGAATCTTTGGAGAAAATATTTTCGTTATCTTCCGTAGTAGTAGGTGCCTAAAAGAAACATTCCTCACTGTGAGCCTCTTTCTGCAGACTGCAGCATCATTCAGGACCCAGCTCAGGCACTGTCTCCTCCTTCACCTCCTGCCTGATCCACCTATGGCAATCCTTCCTCTAGCTCGTGGACCTCTCCTATCTGACCCGTCCCTCTCGACTTACTTGTATCTATAGCTAACCTACTCAGGGTGGGGATTTCGTCCCACATGTCTCTCCACCAGGAGCTTAAGGGCACACCCCTTCCACAGAGGAGATACTCAATAAATAACCTGCAACAGCAGATGTATTATGGGTCTGGTGCCAGGGCGTGGGTACTACCACTTACTGGGAAAAACTCAAGCTAGAATCTTGGATCCACCACTTACTAGTTATGGAAGGCAGGGGAAATTTCTTAACCCATGTGGGCATCAGTTTTCCTCCCTGGTAGGCAGGACCATGGGCTTCCCAGGTGGTGCTAGTGATAAAGAATCCGCCTGCCAATGCAGGACACATAAGAGATGTGGGTTCTATTCCTGGATTGGGAAGAGCCCCTGGAGGAGGGCGTGGCAACCCACTCCAGTATTCTTGCCTGGAAAATCCCATGGACAGAGGAGCCTGGTGGGCTATAGTCCTTGGGGTCGCAAAGAGTCAGACATGACTGATCAGTACAGGCATGATCATTCGGGCACCCAAATCTTGGTGACCATAAGGGTCAAATGAGGAAGGAGATGTCAGGTTTAGAGCCTAGTGAGGCATGGCAAGTTCTCAGCGTCAGTTCCCGCCACCCTCCAGCCCCGTGAGTGTGGGCCATACTCTGGAGCTGTTTCCGCTGGTGCCTGGACAGTCCTGCATCCAATATGGCCAAGATGCAAGACCCTGGCTCCTTCCCCATGCTGCCCAGCTCCAGGAGTGGCTGAGCCTCCCTGCTTAGCACTGAGGGAATTAAGGACCAGGAGAGGAGATGTAGTTGAATGGGAAATTGGATTACACAAGGATTTATTAAGCAGCTTCAGAGGTAATCCTCTTTTCAGAAAATTATGACACCAGGAGTCCACAGGGGAAGAGCACAGATACACAAGCTAAGCTATCGGGAGGCCCAGAGGTTCAGAGATGAAACAGCAGCCACCAGACACACAGCTGCTCAGTGAGCCGGGCCAGAACCAATCCACACGTTACGTGGCCTACATCAGGAGACGAGAGAACCGCTCTTCCTCTGCTTTACAGAGGTGTGCTTTACAGAGCCCCTGTGTTCAGGCTAGTTGCTCACAGCCACGTTTCTGGTAAGCGGTAAAGGTGCAAGTGGAGTCAACTTCTGCCTTACACCAGCCCACAGCCCTTAACTCTAGGTGCTGTTGCCATGACCCTTTCATAAGAACATGAGCTCACCTGCGTGGAGGTGGGCAGCTCGGTCGTAGCAGAACTCCTGGGCTCTGTGGATAGAAAAGTCATTATTAATGATTCATGAACCCTGAAGTCCTGATTGATAGAATAAAATTAATCATAATGAATCTTACGTGGAAAACAAGTAACTATCCAGTCTTAAAGGACTAGCCATATAAATTCTGATATAATCATACATTGCAATAGTCTTTAAAAATATCTCAGAAAATAACTAAGAATATGATATAATGTTAAATAAAAAATGTAAGACAAGGAAAAGTCCATATAGTGTGATCCAAAGTTTTCCATGCGGTGTGCTAAGTTGCTTTAGTCGTGTCCGACTCTTTGCAACCTCATGGACTGTAGCCTGCCAGGTTCCTCTGACCGTGGGATTATCCAGGCAAGAATACTGGAGTGAGTTGCCATTTCCTTCTCCACTGGGATCTTCCTGACCCAGGGATCGAACCCATGTCTCCTGTGACTCCTGCATTGCAAACAGACTCTTCACCACAGAGATACCTGGGAAGCCCATGTTATGTGATATACCGTAATATATATTCTGAATTCTCATTGGAAGGACTAAGGCTGAAGCTGAAGCTCCAATAATTTGGCCACCTGATGCAAACAGCCAACTCACTGGAAAAGACTGTGATGCTGGGAAAGATTGAGGGCAGAAAGAGAAGAGGGTGACAGAGAATGAGATGGTTGAATGGCATCACCAATTCAATGGACATAATCTTGGCAAACTCCGAGAGATGGTAAGGGACAGGAAAGCCTGTCACACTGCAGTCCATGAGGTCGCAGAGTCAGACTTGACTTGGCAACAGAACAACAACAACAAATATATATTCATACACAGAAAGAAACAAAAGGAAGGATATACAGCGCCAGGTAGAAGCACCATTAACATTTTAATCTCCTTTATGCCCCTTTTTCAGAGAAGGCAATGGCAACCCACTCCAGTACTCTTGCCTGGAAAATCCCATGGACAGAGGAGCCTGGTGGGCTTCAGTCCATGAGGTCGCTAAGAGTCGGATATGACTGAGCAACTTCACTTTCACTTTTCACTTTCATGCATTGGAGAAGGAAATGGCAACCCACTCCAGTGTTCTTATCTGGAGAATCCCAGGGACAGGGGAGCCTGGTGGGCTGCCATCTATGGGGTCGCACAGAGTCGGACATGACTGAAGTGACTTAGCAGCAGCATGCCCCTTTTTGCAATAAAAATATTTATCTAGGACTTTACTGGTGGTCCAGTAGCTAAAGCTCCACACTCCCAATATGGGGGCTCAGGTTCGATCCCTGGTCAGGGAACTAGATCTCCTATGCTTGCAACTTAAGATCCCACATGCTGCAACTAAGACCCGGCTCAGCCANCATGCCCCTTTTTGCAATAAAAATATTTATCTAGGACTTTACTGGTGGTCCAGTAGCTAAAGCTCCACACTCCCAATATGGGGGCTCAGGTTCGATCCCTGGTCAGGGAACTAGATCTCCTATGCTTGCAACTTAAGATCCCACATGCTGCAACTAAGACCCGGCTCAGCCAAATAAATAAATATATGTTTTTAAATTATGTAACAACAGACTCTTACAGCCTGGATGGATTTTATATACTGTGTCCGATAAGGGAGGTGGACTGGGCACCCCCCCTGGGCCCCTCCCCCTCCATGGGAACCACGTTGCTGCAGAAACCCCCAAGGCTGCAGAAGGGCAAGTATCAAAGCAAGAACGCTGACACAAGGCCTGACTCAGCCGCAAACGTGGGCCCGAGGGACCAGGCACTGAATGCTCTGGAGTTTAAAATATTTTCTTTTCAGTTCACCATTTTTCCATCAAGAAATTAAAAATACCACAGAACCAGTTTATACAAAGATGTCAAGCCTCCCTGAGTCAGGAGTAGAAAGACTAGCAAGGGGTTGGAGGAGAGGGTGACCCTTCTGCTCAGGACAGAAATTTCCAGAAGGGGCGTGCCTTCCCCAGGAGGAGAAAAATACCACACACCAACAGCACTGGAAGGGACACAAGAGCGTGTTCACCCTCCGCACTGTACAGAGAGCCCAGAGAGGGAAAGCAACTTGTCCAAGGTCACAGAACAACTTAGCCCCAGATCAACCTTGGATAAATGGGAGGGACACAGTCTCTTATTCTTTTGTGTTCTTCCCAGCCCAGCCTAACAGGGAACAATTAAGACTCACACCAGGGGATGACTGAAGGATTAAAGGAGGGTGTGGGGATGCTAGAATGAAAGCTAAAGCCAGGAGACAGGGACAACTCTACATAGGAAATATGGTTGACCATGGATGGTCATTCAGTTCAGTGGTTCTTAAACCCAAACATGTTCAGATTCATCAGTGGTCTTTTAGGTCCAATCCCTGACCTATAGCCTCAGAATCTCCATGGTAAGTTTCAGCCATCAGGGTCTTTAAAAGATCCCTCAAACCCAGAAAGATATTTCAGGAAGAAAAGGAGACCAGTATTCTTTTGACCCTCAGCTCTGATCCCCAACATGATATGAGGTCCAGAAAAGGATGTGTAACCTTTGGTGGCTCAGATTTCCAGAGATAAATTAGGAATTTTCTCTCAAATAACCCAGGAATGCTACCAGACTGAACAAAATTTTTCCAACACATAGTTAAGATTGTCTTACATAACAAGACTTTTTAAAAAACCTCCCTAGATGACAATAATGTTAGTCTCTCAGTTACGTCCAACTCTGTGCGACGCTATGGACTGCCAGCCTCCTCTCTTCATGGGTTCTCAGGTAAGAATGCTGGAGTTGCCATTTTCTACTTCAGGATAAATGACAAGGGGAAGCCCTGACTCAGACCATTTGTCCCCTGAGATGGAAGGCGTATTGCTATTACTAATAAACATTTCCATTTTACAGAAGAAACTAGGGCTCAGGGGGAAATGAGTTGAATAATAATATTATTAATACTAACTGCATACTAATAAAATATTGCCAGTAGTTCTACCATTGACCTTGGCAGACACTCACTCTACTCCAGCTCCAAGTGGTTCTTTGCCTACGTGATGTTCACAGTATCTCCCAAGGCAGGTACTATTATCACAGGTTTACAGACGCAGAGGCTCAGGAAGGCTATAAACGTTAGCAACAACAGAGAACACATTTTTTCCGTTTAGACAAAAGTATTTTATATTTCCTAGTGTTTCACTGCAGCTAGCGTGTGGAATGAAAGCGGGGAAGGAACCAGCATTCACTGGCTCCCATAGGCCCCTGTGGGCCAGGAAGTAACAGGCCTAAGGACAGTGGCGGGGTTCCGAGACCACAACAGCAACAACTATGACAATGCCTGGCATTTACTGGGACTTTACTACGTGCCAGGCACCATCTTTCCTATAATCCTTTCCACGAACTAATTCAGTTCTCACAACAGGACTCTGAGTATTCTGAGATCGGCAATAATATCACCCTCACTCTACAGATGGGGAAAATGAGACACAGCAAGGTTAAATAGCTCGCCCGAAGTTTTGTAAGAAATAAGTGTTAAAGCTTTCTGACCCCAAGAATAAACTTTTTTCCACTTTATAAAAAAAAAAATCATCTCTAGATCAAACATTTCTCAAATTCAAGGACTGTATCTTACTCATCTTTGTGAACTCACTATGTAACACGAGCCTGCATCTTGCTGAAAACCTGTGTGATTAGTAAAATTTGAATTATGGAAAATCACCTGGGGACCAAAAAAAGACTGATACATTAACATCCAACACAGAGTATGTCTCCACAATATTTCCAGATCGGACGATATACTTTTATATTAATAAAATTGAGGGAATAAATGACCATATCCAGTAAGTGAGGCTGAGAGAAAATGACCTGTGAGGTTTTTCCACATGAGTTTTTAAAACAAAAGACGTACTTCTGTTATTTGAAAATGGGTTTGGGTTTGCTTACTTGGGTTTTGGAATAGAGAAATTCGATACAAAAGATGGCAGAGGCCTTCATACCAGCTTTGTAGTTTTGCTCAAGGTACTCGGCTTCCTTTAGACCTCGCTTCTTCGTTTCTAAGGAAGGGGGTGGCTTCCTTCTACACAGGTCACCTCAGATCACAGGCTGAAGGACCTAGCACACGCCCAGCACACAAAAACACCTGTTCAAAAACTGACTCTAAATTCAGAACACAGAACGTAAAACATTTTCTAAGACAATACTTTTAAGTTGTATGTTATGACCAGTTAAAATATGGGCTACTAGGCTCCAGGGTTGGAGTACTGAGAGAGACACAGGAGTGGGCTGGGAATAAGCAGAGGCAAAAGGAAGAAAAAGGAAGCCAGAGGGTGACAGAGAGATGAAGGAACGAGAGGAGACGGACGAACCGCAAAGCCAGACACACAGGCAGGGGTGGGGTGCAGACACAGGGACCCATAGGCCAAGCAGCGCGCCAGGCAGTGCCCCCACTCTGGACGACATGCCTTCCCTCCCACCCTATAAGCCACCAACCAGAAAGTTGATCACTGTTCCTCCATTTGTGCAGGACTTCCCTGGTGGCTCAGATGCTAAAGCGTCTGCCTACAATGTGGGAGACCCGGGTTCAATCCCTGGGTCGGGAAGATCTCTTGGAGAAGGAAGTGGCAACCCACTCCAGTACTCTTGCCTGGAAAATCCCATGGACGGAGGAACCTGGTAGGCTACAGTCCACGAGGTTAAAAAGAGTTGGGCACAACTGAGCAACTTCACTTTCAGAAAAAAAAAAAACAAAAAAAGCCAAAAACCTCACACTGAGGAGTTGACAATCTCCTGAGGAAAAAGAAATCACCTCTACCTGGGCCCCAGCACCACCCAGGACAGTCTGTGGAGAAGTCTACTAGTCTGAGGCCAAATGAGAAAAAACAAAGTGGATAGCTACATAGCTTAAGTGTCTTCCTTCTGAGAGTAAGCCCTTGTTTCATCCTCTTATGAAATGAGTGACGGTCAATGGCAATAGCTACTTTTTACTTGGGTTTCCCTGATGCTTAGACAGTAAAGAATCTGCCTGTGGTACAGGAAACCTGGCTTGGATCTCTGGATTGGGAAGAGTCCCCTGGAGAAAGGAATGAAAACCCACTCCAGTATTCTTGCCTGGAGAATCCCACGGACAGAGGAGCCTGGCAGTCAAACATGACTGAGTGATTAGCACAGCACAGCACTTTTTACTTAACCATTTAACTTTAGGTGCCTTACTCAGCAAACTGAAAAGCTGGTGACCTTCTTGGGTACCCCAAATTCTTTTCGAAATTTTATAGAAATCCCAGGAAACTGTCAGCTATGCACAGAAATGGAGCAGGCAGGGAGGGTGTGGAAGGAAGTGATGCAGTGGTGGGCCCAGAAAGAAGGTGGCTGAAGAGGCAGACATGAGTGCCAAGGTGCTGGTCCCACTGGAGGGGAAGAGGCGAGTGAGGGCCAGGCACGAGGGATGGCGGGCAGGCAGCCGGAGAAGGCCCTCTGCTCCAAGCTCAGCAGTTTGAGCTTCACCTGGAAGTTAAGGGGAGTCATGGCTGTAGACCAGGGAGCAACATTCAGGTTCGTGATCTAGAAAGAGGCCCATAGCAGTGGCGTGGAGGACACCCGTTGCTCTCCCACCAGAGACAGAAACAGTTTCAGGGATCCTCATAGGAATTCTGTTGAGGGGCATCCCTCGGTCCAGTGGCTAAGACTCCGCACTCCCAATGCCAGGGGCCCACAGGCTGCAACTAAGACCCAGGCACAGCTAAATAAATAACAAAAAGAATCCTACCAACATGGGACAAGAACCTGAGCCAAGGGAGAGAGTGGTCTGGCCTGCTATCCTGGGCATGTCCTGGCTCAGAGAGCGGGCTGGATGGTAGTGTCCATCTGCCGGACAAAGAACACAGGGAGGTTTGTGGTCCAAGCTCTGGGCAAAGTGGAGACAAGAATCCAGAGCTCAAGGGACAGATGTGGCTTGAAACACAGGTGAATTGCTAGCATCTGGTATATACTCACACGTGCCAGGCTGGGTATCAACTACTGTCCAGCTTGGTTAGTCCTCTCAGCCCAGTGAGGCAGGTGTTTGGTTTGGAAATTCTGAAACAGGCCTATCATTCCCATCTGGAAACCAAGCAAACCTGGGCACTTCCTTAAGGTCCTGCGGGGACGGGCAGTGCCAGGGACCAGAGCCCAGTCCGCCCAGCGACACCACTACACCCAGGGGACGCGACAAGGCCGCCCTGTGGAAGCGGCACATGGAGTTGCCATGGAAAACGGCACCACGGCAGAGTCAGGCGATGCCCGGGGAGGGGTGAAGGGGCACGGTCTCTTCAGAAATGTGTCCCCAAGTACCCTTCAACCTGCACAACTCCCCCCCAGGGCTGTGCTGATGGAAGGAACACAGTGAAGTCCCCCAGAATGAGACGACTGCAGGGTTTGAGGTGATAGTAGGTAGCTGAAGGGATTGGGCCAGGGAGGCCCACCTGCCCAGACAGCGTGCAGCCCAGCCTCTGGGTCCCCCAAAGGCCATGTGGACGCAAACCTGTAGCACCTCCTCAGCAGTGTGACTCCCAAGGATGGGTCCCCGCTGCTCATTACCTGTCACAGGTGGTTCTTAATATTTCCCAGGTGTCGGTGAGCAGGGTGTGAGAGGGAGTCAAAGGGGTTCATGAAAGCAAGAAACAACCCTCTTATGCCTAACGGGCTTTTCCCGAGCATTCTACCCCAGCTCGCTGTGCAAAGGGCCCACAGGCTTGCTGGATGCCAGCCTGCCAGTGCTGTCGGAGACAACAAGCGTGAGGAACTCCCAGCCTGCAAAGAGCGGCTGACCCGCCGCCTGTCTGTGCAGCCTCTCCTTCCTGGCCTGACGTCAGAGTGACATCAGCCCCGACAGGCAGGGACTCCATGAGTCACTGGGGCAGGTGCTGTTGGCAGTCACCTGGCCTTCCTGGCCAGAGCAGGGCCCCCAGAACCGGGTGACTCAGTGCCCTGCCCTCAGGCTGGGAACCTCGCTGCCTCCACGAGACTGCGTGCGGCCTCAAGGGGGCAGCGCTCGCTGCAGCCCAGGCGCCTGACTCCCCTCCCCCACACCTCTACCCCGCACCCCCTCTCTCTTCAGGCCTTCCCTCCTACCCCACTCAGACCTCCCACCCACACACCTGTGCTCCCCTGGGGCCAAACAGCCCTGCATTGGTTCACAGTCCATGTCCTTGCACATGCTGTTCCCGCAGCCTATAATCCCCATTCTCTACTTGGGAAACCCCTACCACACTCTCCAAGACATAAAGCAAATGTCACCTCCTCCGTGAAGCCCTTCTTGCTCTTTCTAAACTGCCCGGGAGTGTTGTCTGCTCCACTGCCTTATCAATTACAGTGGGATGCTACGCCAGCCCCGCCCCCGCACATTCCCCATTTCACATTCCCCTCTACATTCCGATTCATTGAGTCCAGGACTGTATCCAGGGCAGCAGTTCTAGGATGTCCACAGCCCCGCTCTCTTTATCCCAAGAGCCGTGGGCTCAACAGCTGTGGATCTCCCGGACCAAGAACCAATCAAGACAGCACTCGGATCACTAATCCTCCTACACTTGCAGTACTAGTTATTATCTCTGAGAAATGTTTTTTTCTCTAAATTCATAAAAACTCTCCAAAGGGGACAAGATAAGTCACATCATCTCCATTTTACAGAAGACAAGACTGAGGCTCTGAGAGGTAAACTGACGTTACCAAGGTCACACAACCTGATTTCCAGGTCCAATGTACTTCTCTTGGCCTCCATGTCAGGATCTCCACACCTAGGCAGGGGTATCCTACCTGTCTGGTCTTTAGGGATGGAAGCAGGTCTTTGGGGCTAGAAAGCCCATCAATGTAGTATCTAGTGCATGACATGTCCCAAACAGTCAAATAACTCTAAAACATATGTAACCTCAGTAAAACAGACATAACCTCCTTCTCATTTTCCAGAAGCACTGCCCAATTTCCAACCTAAATCCCTCTTGCATAGGAGTAATCCAGGTTCCTCTTGCTCTGCCCTCAGTGGAGAGGGAGCAGCTGGCTTCTCCCTTGGCTATATTCACTACTGGGGTTTTGAAGACCCTCCTCTCAAAACCTACACAGGTACAGAAAAGGAGCTCACACCCTTCAGCTGCTTATGTAAGAAGTGGTTAAAAGAATTCTGTCTGAGCTTACGTGATCACTGTAGCAAGTCACAGAAACACAAGACCTGAGGTTGAACGGTCAAGGACATGTGGCTACCACACTGTCCTCCACCGGCAGGAGAATACACCAATTTAAAGAGGAACATCCGCAGATGAGACCAGCTTTGAGGGAAGGTCACCAGACAGGTAAGGAATCCACAAGCCATCCCATTCAACAGCCTGGGAACAGAAGCACAGCAGACGCAAGTCCCCTGGGAATTCCAGAAGCATTCGAGAGAGCAGACTTATCAGGAGTTACCCTGGAGACCAAGGCCCAGTGAGACCAGAGTTGGGTTCACATGAGAAAGAATTTTCTACTTGAATAGATAGTTCTCCAGAAAAGATATACAAATAGCCAGTAAACACATGAAAAGGTCTTCAACACCACTACTTATTATGGAAATGCAAATCTAAACGACCCAGTAGGAGAAAGAGAGGGGGGGACAGACAGCAGCACTGAAGTATACAGACTGCCATTGCGAAATAGCTAGCTGGCGGGAAGCAGCTGTGAAGCGGAGGAGCTCAGCTCAGCGCTCTGTGAGGACCTAAAGGGGTGAGATAGGGCTGGGGGTGGGAAGGAGGCTCAAGAGGGAGGCAATATATGTATAGTTACAGCTGATTCGAGTTGTTGTACAGCAAAAACTAACACAACACTGTAAAGCAATTCTCCTCCAATTAAGAAATCACTCCACAATACCACACCCATAAGGAGAAGTATTAAGAAAGAAAGAAGAAAAGAGACAGAAGGGAAGAAGAAGGGAAGAAAATACTAAGTGCTGACAAGGATATGAAAAAAATAAAACCCTGCACATTGCTGATAGGAATGTAGGAACGTACAAAGGTGCAGCCACTGTGGAAAACACTACGGCAGTCCTTCAAAAAATTACAAATAGAGTCACCATATGGTGTAGCAGCTGTGCATCTGGGTATATATTCCAAAGAGCTGAAAGCAGAGATCAAAACATATTTGTACGGCCATGTTCACGGCAGCATTATTCAGAACGGTCAAAAAGTGGAAGCAAGCCATGTCCATCTACAGATGAACGGATAAATTATGGTATATACCTACAATGGAATATTATTCAGCCTTAAAAGGGAAGGAAATTCTGACACAGGTTACAACATGGATGAATCTTGAGGAAGTTACTCTAAGTAATACAAGCTAGTCACAAAAAGACAAATACAGTATGATTCCACTTACATGAAGTACTTAGAGCAGTCACACTCATAGAGACGAAAGTAAAGCAGTGGTTGCCAGGCACTGGAGGTAGGGATGAATGGGAAGTTGCTATTTAACTAGTACAGAGTTTCAGTTCTGCAAGATGGAAAAAGTTCTGGAGTTGGATGGTGGTCAAGGTGGCACCACGATGTGAAAGTGTTTAAGGCCACTGAACCACACGCTTTAAAAATAGTAAGTTGTAAATTATTTGTGTTTTACCACAACTTAAAAAAAAAAAAAGAAAAGAAAGAATTTTCTAACAAAACAAGATTTTCTAAAGCTATTTGTGACCATCCAAATCAAGTGCTTGGGATAAAAGATAAACAGGTGTCAGCCTGTATCCAGAACATTTCCACCACACAATGTTATAAGTGATTCACTCCCCTCCCAAAGGCTCCTAAGGCCATGTTAATGTTTGTTATTCAGCACGTTTTGGCTCAAAGTCCTTGTACAAACCAAAGACAAACCAAAGACAGCTATGGGCAGGTCAACACAATCTAGCCTGAAGGATGTTCTGATTTATTTAAATGACCTTTCTAAGGAGGACAGAGTAGTTACGCTTCCCTTCTTGTCCAGATCTTATCAGGAAATAAACTTTTGAGGACAGGGTCCAATAGAAAGCTGCCTCCTGCTCTCGATGGACAGAAGAGTGGACAGCAGCGCCCGACCCTGCGTGAGCCTGCACTCGACACTGCCCACTCCGCCGGCTCTCCCAGGACAGGAAGGACGAGGACTACAGACTGCAAAGCCAGGGTAGAGGAAAGGCCGTCTCATCACAGCATCCNCCTTGGAGGAGGGCATGGCAACCCCCTCCAATACTCTTGCCTGGAGAATGCCATTTACAGAGGAACCTGGTGGGCTACCATCCAAAGGGTCACACAGAGTCAGACACGACGGAGTGAGCACTCACTGGGACCTTGGCTCTGAGATGGAAACAGAAAACTGCAGAGGTGTGATCATCCACCTGCTCCACATCCATGCCTGAACTCATTCCACTTTGCGCCGTGAGAGCTGAGTAATACTCCACTGTAAATGTGTGCCACAATTTCTGTATCCATTCATCTGTCAACGTGCTGTTAGGTAAAGTTGTCCAGAGTGGCAGTTAAAAGGCAGCAGTTAAAAGGCAGACAAAGAAGTTTAAAAGCCCATGAAAAATGGATCAAAGGGAAAACCTACAGCCAGGAGCTTCAGCAGGAAAAACGTGGCCAACACTCCCCCTTCCCTAGTTGGTCTCGGATTCAAGCCCTGCTTGACACAGGCAAAACAAATCAGACACGGACGGAACAAGGACATAAAAGAAAACTTAAAACAGGGCGGCTCCACTCCTGTGGGGTCAGCCCACTCTCACATCTTGGGAGTGCATTTTGTCATGCCCCTTGTTTAATAAATCCTGCCTGAGGGAGCTTTCTAGTCTCGTTTAACTCTACAACAAGACAAAGGACCAAGCACGGAACCACCCCTGACAGGGCCCTCTTCTGGTGCCACAGGGGCCACGGGCCAAGTGTGACCTCCTGCCCCACTGCCCCCAGCTCCCTCTCCGCATTCTATCACCACTTCCTCTCACCCGCCGTGATGCTGGGAAAATCCTGATAAGCTCACAGTCAGGACTGATCAGGAGTTGCCCTTCCCCACCCAAGGACATCTGTGTCTTCTTAAGAGCAACACCCAAACCCTTTGTATTTTGAATGAAATGAGATAGACAGGGGTTTGATTTCTGGCAGCGCTACCTACTAGCTAGATGACCTTAAACAAACTAATTAGTCTCTGTGGTTCACAGTTTCTCCATCTGTTAAGGACAAAAATAACAACTCCCATGCCTCTGCCCTGGCTACTGTGTGGACAGTGCAAATAGGGTCACACCCTGACCAGCACAGGGTGTGCTCTCCTGGCGAAGTCCCCCTCATTCCCTTCTCCTCAGTTTAAAGTACTTGTTCAATCGCTCAGTCGCGTCCAACTCTTTGCGACCCCATGGACTGCAGCACACCAGGGTTCCCTGTCCTTCACTATCTCCTGGAGCTTGCTGAAACCCATGTCCATTGAGTCGGTGATGCCATCCAACCATCTCATCCTCTGTCGTCCCCTTCCCTTCCTGCCTTCAATCTTTCCCAGCATCAGGATCTTTTCCATTGAGTCAGCTCTTCCCATCAGGTGGCCAAAGTATTACTTTTCAGTAACACTTTGGAATCACTGGTCAGCCAGTTCCTCTGGAAGCTCCCCGACTCCCCATCACTCCTGGAGCTTCAGGAAGGATGGAGGAGACAGACACACTGCCCAGCCAAGATACTTACAGCTTTTTCACCAGTAACACGGCCTTGGTGGTCAGGGATGGAGGGCTCCGAGGACTCCACTCACAATTCACGCTACTGAGGGGGCTCTTCTGGAAGCAGGAGATCTGGGGCTTCTCAGGGGGAACTGGAAGGAGAGAAAAGAGGCTGAGGAGGCAGCACACTTCACCTCCTTTCTGGGCTCACCTCCCTTCTGAGGGAGCTCTCAGCTCAGCCCTGCCACCCTACCCTGCCCTGGTGCCAGCTTTCACTACAGCCAACAGCCACGAATAGATCTTCCTGGGCTGGGAAATTAAAGGACACCAAAGTCCTCATGTCAGGCTAGGAGGTGGGCAAGTGAGGGGAGAAACCTGGGAGGCTAACTTGCCTAAAGGGGAGCACGATTGACAGAAAAAAAAGTTGGGGCTTTGGAGTTTCACTGGTTGTGTGGACAAGTCCCAATCTCCCTTCAGTTTTCTGCTATAAAATTAAATGATCGAAAAATGATCATAATAATACTGCTTTCTCTCACTGGGACACTGGGAGGACGATGCAAGACACCAAGAAAGAAAGTCCCTCAGCACAGGGCCTGGCACACTGGGCGTCTGACTCTAGGGTGTCTTATGAGATACGAGGGAGCCAGGAACCAGCTAATTCTAACAATAAGAATAGTTCATTCGAGAGCTTACTACGTGCCAGAGTTTTTAACACCATTATGTGTGCACACACACACACTCATTTAATCTTTACCATAAACCTGAACTTGGTTAATAAAATGAACCTTATTTTACCAACAAGGGAACTGAGGAGCAGAGAAGTTAAGCCGTGAAGGAGAGGATTCAAACCCAGGCCCCTTGTCCCCGGACCCTCAACCCCCAAGCACCCAGCAAGACCGGAGAGACGGCATCTTCTTCAGCCAGCCACCCCCACCCAGCTGGAAGCTTGGCCAGCCTCACTGGCAGGCGTCGCTGGGCCTTTCCCCGAAATGCTTGGGCCAAGGAAATGACAGGAATTTAAAGGGTCAAGTGGGGAATCTCTCCCTGGAACACGCAGAGCAAAGCAGGGAGCTCTGAGGACGCCACTCACCATCCACCACCAAGCGCACTCTCCCAGCTGGGTGGCCTTCCCGGTAGCATGAATAGTTTCCGGAGTCGCTGAGCTGCACAGACCGCAAAAGCAGCCACCTTCCCACGCCAGCCGGTCTGCCGTGGTGCAAGCCTGTCACCTGATTCCTGAGCACCCAGTGAACTGTGGCGTTGTCTTCTGGTCCCCCACCTGGGCAGGTCAGGGTGACATTGGCCCCTGACACACTGGTCAGCACATCGCTTGCCACCTCTGCCAGGGGAGAAGACACTGGGTGAGACCGCAGCAACCCGAGCAAGGGACCTCATTTCCAATTTGGGGAGCCACGGAAGGTTCCGGTGCTAATCATCTGGCCCAGGGCCACCATCACCCCTTCCTGGGTTATAGGAACGGCCGCCCAGCCCACACCTTGGCCATCTCCACCCAGTCACTCCACGGAGCCTTCCAAAGACGCTATCTGGTCATCCCGCTCCTTTGATTGGCAGCCTCTTCAAGGGCCTGCCATCGTCCCCAGCAGGAAGTCCAAGCTTAGAGGCCGGCCCACAGGGCTTTCCACCACCTGCCCCCTGCTGACCTCTGAACCCTCACCTAGCCCACTCAGCCTTAGAAGGGATGAGCCCCTCCACACAGGCTCCCGAGCTCTGCTCACACTCACCGCCCTACCACCCCAACCCCCATGCTACCCCTCCTGCCACCCATCTCAGCCTACGTCGCCCCCCCCCACAGCCCTTCCCTCCGCTGCTTTAGGCCCCCATGCTCCCTCCCTCCCCACAGGACCTCTCACACGCTGCGGTTCAATTACCAACTTTATACCCATCTTCACTTCAGGACTCCAAGTGCCACAAGAGTAGGTGCTCTGTCTTGTTCTCTGCTCTATTTTAGGGCCTAGATCGTTGCCTGGCACCCAGTGGTGGCCCACTGAGCGCTTGGCGCATGTATAAATGAGCGTGAGAAGGAAGGCCAGGGACCCAGGGGGACGCATGAGTACACATGAAGTCTCAGAATCCCGGGGTCTCCGTGGCAAGTGGCCCATTTTACAGACAGTATCCAAGGCACCGAGGAATCGGGAGACTAGTCCAAGATCACCAGTAACTTAGCGACACAGCTGAGATGCAAACCAGGTTTTCCAGCAGTGCTTCCACCTCCACCTATCGACCAGACCATTTAGGGCAATGCTATTTTTATTCTAGAGACAACATTGGAAAGTAAAAGAAAAGAAATGCACTCCCTTGAAAAATATCATGAGTGCTATTCAAGGCAAGGATATTAAAGATTAAAGGAACAGCCAAGCTTTTTTTTTTTAAGTATAGGCTAAGGGGTTTCTCTGTGGCTCAGACAGTAAAGAATGCACTTGCAATGCAGGAGACCCTGGTTCAATCCCTGGGTTGGGAAGATCCCCTGGCAACCCAAGGGAATGGCAACCCACTCCAGTATTCTTGCCTGAGGAATCCCATGGACAGAGGAGCCTGGTGGGTTACAGTCCATGGGATCACAAAGAGTCAGACACGACTGAGTGACTAACACTTTCATAGATTAAATAGATTCACGGCATCTAAGATTTAAACTAGTCTAACCAGCTAAGGAAACTGAAGCCAGGGAAAACAGCAAGTTTTCATGTTAAGTACACTTGGTCCTTCTAACCAAACGTGTGGTCATGTATTAGCAAACAGAAGCAATTTCTGGTCAAAGATTTCCAAAAGGCCCAGCAACAGTGTCCCTCCAACCTGCGAAGCTTTCTTGCTAAGGAGGCCCTCTTAATCTCTCTCCTTCCTCCCGCCAAGGCAGCTGCCAGAGAGGAGGGACGAAGGATAACTGACTTCCAAGAGGATGACACTCCCAAAGCCAGCTGGGCTGGCTGTCTAGACAGACCCCGGGCACAGCCCAGCAGCCAGGGACACGGCCACAAAGGGGACAGTGCCTGGGGATTTCCCTGGTGGTCTAGTGGCTAAGACTGCACACCCAGTGGAGGGAAACCGAGCTTAATCCCTGGTCAAGGAACTAGAGCCTACAAGAGTTTGCAAGCCACAACTGAAGATCCTGTGTCCACAACTAAGACCTGGCACAGTCAGAGGAATAAACAAGTGTGGGGGAAAGGTGAGGGGAGAGCAAAAGCTTCTCTCTGGCTATACAGACTCCCTTCAAGCTTCCTTCTCACCTTATCACTTGGAGCCCGAGATCCCGACCGAAGCACCCTCTGCCCCAAGACTGGCAGGTAAGGGACACATCCAAGGACAGGACAGCAGCCTGTCACCTAGGGTTTCTTTCTCTTCACCACCAGAGCCTTGGACTTTTATCTCAGCATGCAGCCGAGCAAGTGTGGGCAGGTTCCTCACACCTTCTGCCTCACCTTCCCCCACTTTGGGCCAAATGACCTACATCCAGTGAACATTTGAAGAGGCCCCCAGAGCCAGGCACCAGTGAAGAGGATGCAGTTGGGCAGCAGAGAGACCTTGCCCTCAAGGATAAGACACGTAAGATGAATCCACTCCTGGAGAACTGAGACAGAGAATCCAGGGCTCCCCTGGCCATCCCAGTCCCTAGAAGACCAAGTCCAGTGACTGAGGGTACCTCCATGCCCACAGGGCTTAAAAAAGGTATAAGAAGCCCTAAGTACACCTTTCACACATAATCTTTAGTAGTATATTTTTAGCATTTCAAATATCATTTTTAAATGTGGTCTACGATATGGAACCCATGCAAATTTATATGTGTAATGTACAAGAAAGTTACGAAGCATGAAACACCCCTGATTTCCTGCCAACCAAACCACTAGCAATCATTGGCTCTGAGGTTCCCTCTGTGCTTCTGAATTCCCCAGGCTCCCTGCTCATCCATTGTTACATTTGGGGCATATCATTCTCTCACTTTTACTTTTTAAAATGTATTTTTGTTTGTTTTTGGCGACACTGGGTCTTCGCTGCTCTGTGAGGGCTTCCTCTGGTTGCAGTGAGCGGGGGCCACTCCTCATTCCGGTGCGCTGGCTTCTCATTGCAGTGGCTTCGCTTGTCGCAGAACACAGGCTCTGGAGCGCAGGCTCAGTGGTGGTAGCACGTGGGCTTAGTTGCTCCTCAGCAGGTGGAATCTTCCCAGAGCAACGATCAAAGCCCCATCCCCTGCACTGGCAGGCGGGTTCTTATCCACTTCCCACCACCAGGGAAGTCCACTCCCTCTTTTTAAAAAATAGGTTCAGCGTCGCTATTCACGGATCCCTATATGTTCTCAACTTTGTGTGATATCTGAAATGTATATGGATGGCAGATGCGACATGCTTGTCACTCATTACGCTTCTATGACTCATGCAGCTCCAGTTATTTGTTTTCACTGCTGTGTAATGTTCCATTGGACAACGATCTCATTCTCCTGCCCAGGGAGGTTTAGGCCATTTCCAGTGTTCTGCTGTGTCCTAAAGCGTGAGCTATCAAATTTCTCCAATGTGGCTCTTGGCGCATTTGCCCAAGAATTTCCCTGAGTCAAACTGCTGGTCCCAGTGTGTGTGTCTATATCACACATGTCCTTTTCCTTCATGACTGACACACAATCCAAACCGCTTGAATCTGGTGTGCACCTGATGGAGGCTATGGCCAGCCACGTCCAGTCCACATACTGAATTCCATCTGTGCCTGAATGAGGGCTAAAAGACCCATCAACACTTTGAATCACTACATCAGCACTTTCACTTCTCCATTTTCTACTTGATAAAGCAGCTAAAGGACATAACCTAACATGGATGTCAAGTTCATGAAAAAATTACCAACACTGTAGGCACAACGAGGGAAACACTGTCAGGAATGCCCCAGTGGGTCAGTGGTTAGGACTTTGCGCTTCCACTGCACGGGGCACAGGTTCGATCCCTGGTCCAGGAACTCAGATCCCACAAGCCTCTTGGTGAAGCCAAAAACAAACGAAAATAGATGGAGACATTGTCAAAATAGAACAGTCTTCTGGTGGGTGGCCCCGCTGTGCAGCGCTTACAACATCCTTCCATCAGCGGATGAGCAGAAATTGAAATTCACAAGGAACCAACACACAGTAGACTTTCAAAAGTGCTCGGAAGTCCCAGCAAGGGTCAAGGACCATGGCAGGATGAGCTTGCCCTGGTGCTTTCCACATGGTACTGTCTTTAACTATATATAGGTCTCTATCCCCCAGTCATGAATACGAGACTGTGAACTCTAGGTAACACTCATCAGAGAACTCAGTCCATGCTTAATAAATGTTCAGTATAGGGTGCCAAAGAGGTCCCTACAGGGTCAGGGTCTCCATAGTGAAAACTTCCAAGAGGCCCTGTCACACAGGACACAGGGGTCCACGTGGTATTTCTCACGTTGTGCAGTGGGCAGGCCCTATACACAGACTGAAGCGCCAGCTTGTCACAGCCAGGAGATGCTGAGCCTAGAACCAGAAGGGGCTCTCTTTTCCGCTTCTGCCTTTGCCAGTTCCAGGAAATACATTTCTCTGGTCACTTCCCTTACCCCCAGTTCAGATGGAAGCTCTTAACATGGTCAGTGACCAGCTTGAACAATAGCAGGGGCTGTTCTGTTCCTGAATTCACGAACAATGGCTAGAGTATCTGCGCAGCTCAGAGAAATCACAAATAAAAAGACTTTTTTTTCCCTCTTCTACTAAAGCAGAGCTTGTGGAGCGACATAATGGTCACTTCCTCTGCCAAGGAACTTGAGTAATGGTTTTCTGAATCTTTAAAGCTGAGTCACTATTCTTTTATAATGGGGAATGATTAATTATAAACACCCATTGGCAAGTATTGCCTGTCCCTGCCCTTCTTCAAAAAATACATATTTCTTCTCGAACCTGTGAACAGCACTGTGTTAACTATGCTTTTGAAAGCATTCTGTGCTGGATCATCACAATCAAATACTCAGAAAGCAAAGATCGCAAGAAAATATACTTGCTACTGTCAGAGTGGGCAGTGCCGCCCCTCCCCACCCTCCCACCCCTCTGCCTCCTGACCCAAATCTCTGAGTCAGTGCCTGTGACACTTGCAGGGCTGCGTGGGAGCCCCTGGGCATCTCTCTCTCTCTCTCTCTCTCTTTTTTTTTTGGCCACACTTTAAGGCTTGTAGGATCTCAGTTCCTCAACCAGGGATTGAACTCGGGCCAATGCAGTGAAAGCCCGGAATCCTAACCACTAGGCCACCAGGAAACCTCCTCCTGAGCATCTCTTTGAAAAGGAAGAGGTGATACTCACAGAATGCCCTCCTGGTACTTTCACTCACCTCCCCAAGGGATGGGACAAGAGGCAACTTCTTTCTGTCTCTTTCATCTTTCTGCATTTTTTTCAATTTTCCGTAAGTTGTTTGTATTACTCTTATAATGAACATATATATGCTGCTGCTAAGTCGCTTCAGTCGTGTCCGACTCTGTGCGACCCCATAGACGGCAGCCCACCAGGNCCCGTTAGCAGGCAAGACCCTGATCTGGAAGGAGGTGCCTGCTGAGAAGTCTCCAGGAGGAAAAAAAACACGGGCACCTAGTGTCCAAAGAGAAACAGAAGCAGGATCTGGTCCCATGGGGCCTAGAACAAGTCCCCGATGTGCTCTGTCCCCTGTCCCTGCATCTCACCCCCCCAGCTAAGGACTGAAACCCATGTCCTGACTTCCCGAGTAATAATAACTGTAACACTCAGCACCACCTACAGCGCTTAGCACGTGCCAAGCTGCCCGGCGCTTTACCTAAGAGCCCTACCCTCCTAACGCTGAGGAGGAGGCTGGTTCCTACTTCCGTGCAAGTTCAGAGAAGTTGAGGAACTGACCCGAATGCACACAACTAGTGAGGGAGGGAGTCTGCAGTTGGTTCCAGGTGGGTCTGACCACAGCCACCCCACCCCCACTCCCTTCGGGTCCAGGTGCCTCCCTGTGCTCCAGCCCTGACCCTCTTCTCTGGGCTGCCCACCACCTTGCCTCTCCCCTTCCCAATTTCTTCTCCTCCTCTCTGCCTTCCCCAGGTGTTTCTGACCATCACAGAGGTTCCAGGAAGACAGCCCTGGGATAGAGCCCTGGGGTTGAGAGGTCTTGTGGGGGCAGTTGGGAGGGGAGTGAGCCTGCCTCACACAGCCCTGCCACATTAGTAGCCCCTGGGGGTCTCTCACCGGAAGCCAGGGCCCAAGCACCAGCACGCCTATGACGATTTATAGTTTAAAAGTGTCCCCCAGACCTCTAATATCACGCTCTTGCCAGATCACCCACTCACTTTCTAAAACTCCCCAGAATGCCCTCCCCTGCCACGTAGGGCCATGTGGTCCCAGCCACCCCTTTCCCCCAGACCCCTCCTCAGATTGCTGGCTCCTGCCCTCCTCCCCCTTCTAATGTGTTTGTACTTCTGTACCTGCTTATATTTGTCTTGTATTTGGCAGAGTCAGTATTTACCTTGGCGCGGTCTTACCCCGTATCCGCACCACGGACCCTACATCTACTGATTGGAGAGAGGGCCTGGGAGGCTCCTCTGGACCATAAGAAGGTAACGATGGCTGCTGACTCAGAGACCAGCGCGTGTGACCAGCTCGGCAGGAGAAAAACATTTCATTCTCCCCTGGCAGCATCACAGATAACAAGCTGGCCCCAGGCCCAGAAGGCCTGACCCGGGTCACTTCTCAGAGATTATAAGCTAATTAGAGGAAAAGATATCAAAGGAGGGCAAACAATCTGACTTTCCTCCCCCACCAAACCCCAAGAAGCAGGTTGAAAAAAGAGTAAAGGCGAGACTCAGCAAGCCGTGAAGAAGGGCATGTGGCTGCAGGCGGGCTTGGGTCCAGAAAGGGGCTGGGCTGGGGCTACAGCCACACAGGGGGTGCTGAGCAGAGGGTCGCTCTTCTAGGGCTGTAAAGACCATCAAAGGTGATTTAGTCAACCTGCTCATTTTTATAGATGAGGACAACCAGGGCCCAGAAGTCACACAGCCAGTGTGTGGTGTAGCCAGAACTGGAAGCCTGGCTCATCATTGCCCCACGTCCTTCCCAGGAGTTCAGCAGCAAGGGTCCTGTCATCTTGCCTCTGAACTTGGCCTGGGAGTCTAATCAGGAGCCTGGCCCCCTTCAGGGTCTTTTATCAAGTGTTTGTTGAAGCAGAGGTGGAAGGGGTGCAGCATACACCTGACACCCCCATCCCAAGCCACATCCATCACCACCCCTCCCACCACCTGCCCCAGCTTCCACTTCTCCACCCCTTTAGATATGAGGAAGCAAAGCTAAAGATTCGAGAAGTCACAAAGCGGAGGTGTGGTAGCGGGTGACTAGAAGGGACACAGGAGGGCCTGCTGGGGCTGGCCACACAGCTGGCTGGCGGTTCTAAGGCCATGCTCAATTTGTGCAAATTCACTGGGCTGTTAAGACTTATGCTGAGTACACTTTTTTGCACACAGCTATCCTGCGGTACTCATTTTATAAAGCCCCAAAGTCCTCCTGCCATTCTTCCCCTCACCCCCACTGCCATGAGCAGACACACACAGGCACACTCTGATCCGGCTTCATGTCACCATGAAGCAAGCCGCTAGAATGGAAGAACAGGCACGTCTACCCTTAGTGAAACTGTGAAGCCCAGATTCCAGCTTTTCTGCCCCCAGCCTGTTCCTCTCACAAATAAACCTCACCAGGCCTACCAGGTTTTGAGCTAGCGAGACTCAGCATTATAAATATGTCAACGCTCCCTAAGTTATCTCTAAATTTTACTTGATCCTAATAAAAACACCAACAGGACTTTTTTTTTTTTTTCTTGGAACTAGCGAAGCTGATTCTAGAGTTCAAACTGAAAAACAAACAAGCAACGATAGCCTGGACAATTTTGAAAAAGCAGAGAACTAAGAGGAGGATTAGCCCTACAAAACTCTAAAGCATATTATAAAGCTATGGTGATGAGAACGGCGTGGCACTGGCACATGAGCAGATGGACAAAACTACAGAGGAGACTAGAAAGTTCAGAAACAACAGGAACCACAAAGAGCTTAGCCTGCATTACTGAACTGTGCCCTTAAAATGGCTCAGATGGTAAATGTTATGCAATGTGTATCTAACCACAATTACTTTAAAATAGCTTAATTTGAATGTTGGCTATATCCAGGTGCTCTTCTAAGTGTGCACATGGATGACCTACTTTGATCTTCTCAACAGCCTATCTTACAGGAGGCTGGTTACATAACTAATTCGGAGTCAGCCTAGACACAAACCCAGGCGATTGGGCCTCAGAATTTTTGAAATACTCAGTCTCCATCAGGCAGTATAAACCCAAGAATATACAGTAATTTGGTAGATTTTAAAGGTGACTTTTTTAAAATCAATGAGGGAAAGATGGATTATTCAACAAACTACAAAAAAAGGACATCAGGTAACAACCAGGAGTCAAAAAGTTAGAGCCATACCTCCCTACATGATAAATTTAAATGGATCAAACATTTAAATATTAAAATTATTAAAAGTACCAGAAAAAAAAAAAAGAATCTTTTTTTTACACCCCCCCCCAAAAGAATCTTTTAAAACAGTTTTGGCATAAGGAAGATCTTATTAAGCATGATATAACATTTAAAAGTCATAAAATAAATTGATAAACTCAACTACAATTTTTTAAAAATATGCATGGTAAAAACTAACCCCCACCAAAAAGTCAAAAGACAAATGACAATCTAGAGAAAAGTCTTCAAAACTTGTATCATAAGGACTAAATTCTTTAATATANGGAAGATCTTATTAAGCATGATATAACATTTAAAAGTCATAAAATAAATTGATAAACTCAACTACAATTTTTTAAAAATATGCATGGTAAAAACTAACCCCCACCAAAAAGTCAAAAGACAAATGACAATCTAGAGAAAAGTCTTCAAAACTTGTATCATAAGGACTAAATTCTTTAATATATTAAGAGCTCCTATAAACAAGAAAAAGACCAACAACCCAATTATTTTTTTTAATGAGCAATGAATATGGACAGGAAGCTCATAGAAACAGGCTATGCAAATATCTCTTAAATAAGCAAAAACCTGATAAGATAAATGAAAATTAATTCCACATAGACACCATCTCAGGTTGATTACAAGTTTTCATCAGAGGTGTGGAGACAGGCTTTCTCTCATTGCTACTGGGAGTATGAATTGGTGAACCTTCCACTCTCACTCAAAAGCACAAACACACATGGCCTTCAGCCCACAGATTCTCCTTCGAGGAATCTATGCTGCCCATGTTCTTTCACTTAGGCAACATGATGGACATCCAAACTTACTCCCGGAAGTACTATCTGCAACGGCTAAGCCAGGAAACAAGCCAGAGACGATGTCCATCAAAAGGAAACCGGCTAAAGAAATTCAGTGTGTCCAGATAATGAAATACAAAAAAATAAAAATAAAGAGGAAGTTCTTTAGGGACTTCCCTGGTAGTCCAGTGGCTAAGACTCCGTGCTCCTGACACAGGGGGCCTGGGTTTTGATCTCTGGTGAGGTAACTACATCCTGCATGCGGCAGACAATCCATTCTGCAACTAGAGATTTCTCATGCCACAAGGAAGATCAAAGATCCTGTGTGCCATAACTAAAGATCTGGTGCAGCCAAATAAATAAATACAAATAAAATTTAAAAATATATTAAAATAAAGAGGAAGTTCTTTATTTATAAAAATAAATGAACTTTTCCCTGGTCCATTGTCTAAAGTAGTTAAGAGGATTCAGACACACCCAAGTTCCAATCCTTGGACAGCCACTTACTACTTGTGTGACCTTGGGCTAGCTTCTCAACCTCCTTTGGCCTCACTTTTCCCATCCCAAAAATGGAAATAATAATAATGTGTGTGTATCTGTTAGTCACTCAGTCGTATCTGATTGTTTACGACCCCATGGACTATAGCCTGCCAAGCTCCTCTGTCCATGGAATTCTCCAGGCAAGAATACTGGAGAGGGTAGCCATTCCCTTCTCCAGGGGATNGGAAATAATAATAATGTGTGTGTATCTGTTAGTCACTCAGTCGTATCTGATTGTTTACGACCCCATGGACTATAGCCTGCCAAGCTCCTCTGTCCATGGAATTCTCCAGGCAAGAATACTGGAGAGGGTAGCCATTCCCTTCTCCAGGGGATCTTCCCTACCCAGAGACAGAACCCAGGTCTCCTGCATTGTAGGCAGATTCTTTATTGTCTGAGCCACTAGGGAAGCCCAATAATAATTATTTCTAAAGGTTGTTATGAGAGTTGTATTAGATAACTAATGTTAAAAACTTAGCACTATTCTCAGAACATACCTAATCTCTCAAAAAGCATGAGCAATTATAATTATTATTCCCACTGCAATGGTGGGTCTTTCCCCTTTTCTATGAGAAAGTCTGCATACTACAGCCTCTCCCATCAAAATAGGCTCTTCAGATCTGTAACACCAATCAAGCACCTGATTTTGTTTGTTTCGGCCTCAAGAAGTGTTGCTCTATCTGTCTGAGCTTGGAGTGACTTGGCTTAAGGTTGGCTGATTTAATAAGTGGGCAGTCTAGAGACAGGCCTGAACTGTCTGCCCCATGAGATGTTTTCTCTCTCTCTGCTCTCCCAGCTGCCTTGCTTAGAGATACAGAAAGCTCATTTGCAGAGACGTGTGGTTGTAAAACATTTCCCTGACCCAAAGTGGTATAAATGTATACCAGGGAGGAGGGGGTTATAGTGCAATGGCTTAAACATACACAGGGCCTTAAATGCTCTTAAAAGCACTGAAGAAGGACACTCCTGGGGCAAAATCAGAGCTGTCTCTGCCACATCAGTGTGCATGGACTTGGTAAGTCTCTGAGAATACTGAGAAAAGAAACGATGACCTTGATGTCTCCGAGCTTTGAGAAGGGTGGGCGCTGTGGGCGACACGTGATACAGTGGAAAGAGCAAGGTTCGCAAAGTCTGTCATTTCCTTGCTGTGCCATTGTGAGTGAGTTTCTTAACCTCTCTGAGCCTTGGTTTCCTTTCGCCTACTCAAGGACACTGCCTCAGCAATTCTCTGTCAATTGTTGGTCTCTATTAGATTATTTTCATCAGCATACAAACAGGATGAGATTTCAGTCATCTTTTTAAAAATTCTTTTCATGACCCCACGTCTCCAGCCAACGAACACTCTGTTTCTTTACTCCTCTTTACAGGTAAAATCCTCAGGAGAGTGGGCTCCAGTTGCTGGCTCCTGTTTCTCTCCTCCTGTTCTCTTTCTAGTCCACTCCTGTCAGCCTTAGGCCTCCACCATTTTGCCCAAATGCCTCACATCAAGTCAAGGTCACCAACGGCCTGAGGGCAGCTACGTCCCCTGGTCAGGCTGTCTTCTGGCTCTCTCAGCGTCTGACATCACCAAGCTGTTCCCAGCTCTTGACGCACTGTCCTCGCTGCGTTTTCAGGACAACTCTCCTGGTTCCCCTCCTGCTTCCCTGGCTTCATCGTCTGTCTCCTCCTCCTCTTCCAGGTCAGAGTGCCCCAGGGCTCAGCCTCTTCGCTTCTCCATCTACCTCTCACACTCTGTGATCTCAGCCACTCTCAAGACTTGACATAACCTCTGTCAGCAGCCAACTCTCAAATTTATACCTCAAACTCAGTCTGCATCCCCAGACTCTGGACTCCTATTACCCAGCGCCTCAGCATCTTCTCTCCATTGTCTAAAAGACAGTTCAGTTTCAACATGTCTGAAACCAACTTTCTGATCTCCTCCCCACCCCCCGAAAACACCTGCGGTCCGACAGCCCACCCTCTCTATGCCAGGCACCAAGACCCCTCTCACACACAGTTGCTGTGAAGAGTAAGTGAGATCACAGATGCAGGGAGCTTAGCACAGTTCTGTGTACAGTCAGCATCCAGGATGGTGGCAGTTGCTGTAACCACAGGGTAGAGAGGCAAGACTAGAGGAGCCAGGGAAGTTGGGAGGTGGAGGGAAGCTGAACAAAGGCACTGGGAGACAGCCTGGCTGGAAGGCAGGCCAAACTCAGGACCGTGCCAGAAAAGTCCCCGACTCTACCAGGGATTTTGGACCTTTTTGGATCTCAAGTGCAGAAGAGAGTAAAGCACACAGACAACCCCAAAGAAACCCCCCAGGGCTTCACCAAACAGAGTCTGAGAGTTAAAAGCCTCTTTTTTGCTATCTTACAACTCCGGTCCTCAAGGACTCTCTTCCAAAGACGTAACACCTCAGTGACAATTAAGGACAGGACATCTAGAACCTCCCCATCCTCCTGGAGTCTAAAGAGCTGATGACCAAGGCTTGGCTTCCCCAGAGACAAATGCAAACTTCACCAGGGCAGGGGGCATCCAAGTGTCCCGATAGAGCCCTCTGCTCCAGAACTCGACAGGCCCTCAGGTAGGACCAGATTGCTAAAGAGGAGGCAGGAATTTGCCTGCACAAGTTGGAAGTATAAAGAATCCCTCAATATTTTTAGATTTCCTCAGACTTTCATTCCAACATCATCTTCGCGGTGAGAACTTCCCCAGCTTCCCCTCAAAAAGATCAGTTCCACATCCTTCTCAATTTGTACACATGGTGCCTTTCTCCATCCCCTGCTTTGTTTTTCCTCCTTGTGTGTGTGTGTGTGTGTGTGTGTGTGTGTGTGTGTGTCTGTGTCTGTGTCTGTGTGTGCGCTCGTGCTTAGCTGCTCAGTGCGTCTGACTCTTTGCAACCCATGGACTGTGTGTGGACCACCAGGCTCCTCTGTCCATGGGATTCTCCAGGCAAGAATACTAGAGTGGACTGCCATGCCCTCCTGCAGGGGATCTTTCTGGCCAAGAAATCAAATCTGTGTCTCTTGCATTGCAGGCATATTCTTCACCACCTGAGCCACCAGGGAAGCCCTTTCCTCCTTAGCACCAGTATCATACCATATATTTGATTTACATCCCTAACCGAAAGAAGCCCCAGTGAGCCTGGGAATTTTGTCTCTTTGGCTCACTGCTGTATCCACAGCTCTTAGAATAGTGCCTGGAACATCAGAGGAGCTCAAAATGTTTTTTTTTCAGATGAATACATTATTGGCTACATGTATTTAAGCACTCGCTCTGTGTTAGAGATCTCACTATGTGCTCTGAGTAGTACCTTACTTAGCACATTTCATCTTCATAACCACCCTGTAAGGTAGTATATTATTTCTATTTTCCAGATGAGGATAGCAAGTCTCAGATGGTACGAATCCCTTGCTGAAGCTCACATTATTCTCCATGGCAGGGCTGGGCAGAGATCAGTCTGGCTCCAAAACCTTAACCATTAACTGTTCAAGATGAGCTGTGTTCATGTGGAAAGAAGGTCCAGAGAGGGATAAAAAGCAACAGAAAATCTCTGGAAGAAACTGCTTAGCACTCAAGACCAAGCGCTGTCCAGTAGAACTTTCTGCAATTATCAAAATGCTCTATACTTTTGCTGTCCAATATGGTAGCCAAGTGTGACTAGTGCAACAAAAGAACTGCATTTTAAATTTGATTTCATTTTAATTAATTCAAATTCAAGCAGCCCTACTTAGTAAGTGGCTACCATATTAGAGAGAACAAATCTAGATCTTTAAGCCTCGCCTGGAAAAGCCCAGATTCAGTGATAGGAATGCTCTGGCTCACTGGGTGGGCTGGTAGCAGGCAAGGCTGGTGGGACAGGAGACCCAGAGGGGAAGTGAAGGGAAGTGAGCAACTGGACCAGCTTGTGTAATCCTTCCAAACATCCTGTAAGGGGAGGATTTGTTAACCCAGTCCACAGGCCAAGACGCAGAGGGTCAGAGATGTGATATGCAGCGAGGATTCACAGGCCTGGTGCCTCGGGATCTTGGTCCACCCCACTTCCCCAAAAACTTGGTCCTTGAGTAGCAGGCACCAAGCAGGACAGGACAGAGGGTTTCCTCAGTCCCTCCTAGGGACTTGACCTTTTTAAAACTCCTTTTAGGCAGTCTTTAGGTGGTGATGTATAGTCCATGGGGTCATAAAAAGTCGGACACGATTGAGCAACTTTCACTTCACTTCACTGAGTGGCTGATTCCAGGGCTTCACAGGATTCATAACTGTTTTCGGCAGTGAATAAACAAGTGAAAACCAGTGAGTGTTCATTGCTCCGTTGCGTCCACCTTTTTGAGATCCCATGGACTGTAGTCCACCAGACTCCTCTGTCCATGGGATTCTCCAGGCAAGAATACAGGACTGGTTAGCCATTCCCTTCTCCAGGGAATCTTCCCAACCCAGATTCAAACCTGGATCTCCTGCATCGCAGGCAGATTCTTTACCNAGAATGCAGAGTCTTAGCCACTGGACTACCAGGGAAGTCCCCTCTCCTGATATTTAAAATAAGGTTGCAGGGAGCAGTTCCCACTATGGTTGCCCCCTTCCCCCCCTCTTTGTGGCAGACCTGAAAAAAAATCAAAGGGGACTGAAACCAGAAGGTTTCAGAAAGCCCTCTGTGTTGAAAGCTCAAGAATGGGTGTGTCATATCCCACCTAGATTCTGCGTCAAAGTGGGCTGCCCTGTCTAATTCACCAGCTGGAGCCTGTGTTCTGGAGTCAGATCAAGTTCCCATCTCAGTTCTGCCATTTGCTGACTATGTGACTAAGGGCAAGCTACTTAACCTCTCAGAGCCTCCGTTGCCTGATTTGTATGATGAGAGCAACAATAAAATAAAGACTGGGCCCATCTTTATCTTCTCAGCCTCATTTTCTGCATCTCCAAGCTTGAATATAATTCTGTCTCTACAGTGTTATAAATGCGTTCTCACCTCCACACCTTTGTTCAAGCTATACTTTCTGCCAGAAATTCCCCTGAAGAACTGAAATATCGCCTGCCATATCAGTAAACAAAGGATGTTACAGCTATCAAGAATCACCCTGCCAACAGAATGATGAACGCTGAGGGAACTCAGGATGGAGACAAATGGGTTGCCCGCTGCCAAGTCCATACAATAGTCAGCTAGATGCAGCCACCCCCCAACTGGTACTCCCTGAGGAGACTCAGGATGAGAAAGCACAGGATACTGGCCCCGGGTAGTTGAGGCGTATAGCAAAGGAATGATTGCAGTGAGACCAAACTCTTACATCTTCCCTTAGGCTTGAGGTATCTGGTTTCTTTTAACAGTAATCTTTTGATGTTCTGACTACCCAGTCTTTTGTTGCAAAAACGCCTGTATATTCTGGCTTCCCTCTTGCTTCTTTGGAGCAGTCTCAGATTTATGTGAGATGCTGTCTTGAAGTCCTAAGAATGTCCACCGAATAAAATACGACTCTCAACTTTTAGGTTGTGCTTTTTTTTTTGGTCAACACCCTCCTTTGTCCTATACCCTACTCACCCTTCAGATGTAATTACTGAGTCCCTCTTCAACTACTGTACCCTGCGTGCCTAGAGTCTTTGTTCCCCCACAAGAGAAGCCACCACATGGCAGTAAAGTGTAGCCCCCACTTGCCCCAAGTACAACAACGAAGATCTAGCACAGCCCCCCAAAAAGTTAAATTAAAAAAATAAAAAGATGTAGCTGGGATGTCTTCTCCAGGAAGGTGACTTCTTCCCTGGAATCCTATCATCCCGGAGGTCGGATTGGTGGTTTGTCTCTGTGCTGCCTCAGAACTCCGTGCTGGGCTTCCCTGGGGGCTCAGGGGTAAAGAATCCACCTGCCAGTGCAGGAGACTATCCCTGATCCAAGAAGATCCCACATGCTGCAGGGCAACAAAGCCAGCGCACCACAATTGAGCCTGTGCTCTAGAGCCTGAGAACAGCAACTACTGAGCCCCTGTGCCCCAAGTACCGAAGCCTGTGTGCCCCAACTACTGAAGCCCGTGTGCCCTAGAGCCCGTGCTCCTCAACAAAAGAAGCCATCCCAACGAGAAACCCACACACTAAAACTAGAGAAAAGCTAACACAGCAATGAAGGCCCAGCATAGCCATAAATAAATGAAATCAATCAAAAAAACCGACAACAACCACAAAATAACTTCACCACCCCATCTTTCCTGCCACACCTAAAACTCATCTCTATCCACACTGCTGAGCAGGGCGTGGCATATGGAGGCCCTTTGTTGGGGAGATATGGCCTCCCCTGAAACACAGTTGAGCAAACTCTCTGACCTCCATCAAGCCCCACTTGAACTCACTGTGGTGTTGGAGAAGACTCTTGAGAGTCTCTTGGACTGCAAGGAGATCTAACCAGTCAATCCTAAAGGAAATCAGTCCTGAATATTCATTGGAAAGACTGATGCTGAAGCTGAAACTCCAATACTTCAGCCACCTGATGCAAAGAACTGACTCACTGGAAAAGACCCTGATGCTGGGAAAGATTGAGGTCAGGGGAAGAAGGGGACGACAGAGGATGAGATGGTTGGATGGCATCACCGACTCAATGGACATGGGTTTGAATGGACTCCAGGAACTGGACAGGGAGGCCTGGCGTGTTGTGGTTCATGGGGTGGCAAAGAGTCAGACACGACTGAGTGACTGAACTGAACTGAACTGAACTCGGCATTGAATACAGGTTCAAAAATCATGGCCCAGCGTTCCAGGCTTTATGATGAAAAATACTGATAAGAAAGAGAAGGGAACATACGTGCTCGGTTCAGCCTGACTTGCCTTCTCCCAGGCCTGATTCCTGATAACCAGCACCCATGGGAGTCACCTGGTCTCAGGCCCAGCTTCTTGCCCCCAGGAAAAGGTGAAGACTCAGGCCTGCAAGGGACACAGACTTGGCAAGAGCTCCAAGGTGAACTGAGGAGTGGGGATGGGGATAGCAAGTCATTGGAAATCAGAAGTGAGGACCAGACAGGGCTGACGGCTGTGGGGCCCGGGGTTGTTAGACACGCTGCAGGCATCCTGCAGTAGACGCACAGGAAGGACTTTAACCAGGGCTCCTCTCAGGGAACCTCGCTGCTTACAAAGTTCTTTCACAGCTTGATCTCTTTTGAATTTCTTAACCCTGAGAACTAGGTGATATACATTGTCCCCCAAATTCAGAAGAGTACCCTGAGGCTCAGAGAAGTGAGGTGATTTGTTCAGGACTGCGCGGCTGGTACCTGGCAGCTCTGAAGTCTGGCTCTTGACCCAGAACTCTCCAAAGGGAGGGCACGGTGGGCACAGGACCAAGGGCACTGTAGCACATCCATGGACCCCANGAGTACCCTGAGGCTCAGAGAAGTGAGGTGATTTGTTCAGGACTGCGCGGCTGGTACCTGGCAGCTCTGAAGTCTGGCTCTTGACCCAGAACTCTCCAAAGGGAGGGCGCGGTGGGCACAGGACCAAGGGCACTGTAGCACATCCATGGACCCCACCACAGTAGGCACTCGATGGTAGGTAGATTAGGAGGCAGGAGTAGGCGAACGGTCCCTGGCGTTTGGTAAGCCCCCTTCCTTGGGCCTCCCAGACCCTCTCCCCCTACCCAGTGTGAGTCCCTGCAGTTACCCTGGTTCCCCTAGAGAGGGAAGCTCTGGACTGGCACCATTTTTTTGTATACCCTGGTGGCTCAGATGGTAAAGAATCTGCCTCCAGGGCAGGAGACCCAGTTTTCATCCCTGGATTGGGAAGATCCTCTGGAGGAAGTAATGGCAACCCACTCCAGTATTCTTGCCTGAAGAATTCCATAGACAGAGGAGCCTGGTGGGCTACAGTTCATGGAGTTTCAAAGAGTTGGATGTAGCTGAGCGACTAACACTAGAGTTCCATAGTTAATTTACAACGTTGTCTTAGTTTCAGGTGTACAGCAAAGTGATTCAGTTCCATATCTATATATATATATATTTTTTTTTTTCAGATTCTATCTCCTTATACAAAATATTGAGTGTAGTTCCCTGTTCTATACAGTAGGTCCTTTGATCAGACTTTTATCTTTTAAAAGACTTCTCCTTTTCCTGTGAGTTTTATCAGACTGTTTCTCAAGAAGCAAGTCCTTTCTCACCTTTGACAGAAGAGATTAGGCCTCTTATACTTTGTCACAGGCAGACGTCTGTTGGAGGCCCCATAGGATAAATGCACAGATTGTTTTGAATCCAGAAGGTACTTATTCATCATCTGTTCCTCCTCCCTCCAATGTCCTGAGATAAAATGGTTTGTCAAAGGCGACACAGGCAGTGATCGCTGGTCAGGACCCCAGATATCTCAAGTCTTGAAACACTCTTTTTTTTAATTAATTTATTTTTTATTGAAGGATAATTGCTTTACAGAATTTTTTTTTTTTTGGTTAAACCTCAACATGAATAGCCATGGGTATACATACATCAAGAAGTGTTTTTTCTTTTTTGTCTTTTTAAAATCCTCACCCTGCCCCCATCCCATCAGGCTTGGGCTGATGTGTTAGGGTATTCTCAACGGAGAGAGTTAAAAACAATATCCTCTGTTCTCTATTCACCTTTAGGGGCAATGATGATCCTAAGAAGGGCAAGGGTGGAGACTGGGGTTGAGCTGACCTGCAGACCCGTCCCCTGGCCTCTGGCCCTGACTTAACCAATAATTACCAGAAAGTGCTCTTTATTCCCTGAAACTTTCCACTCCCTTTCTTCTCAGCTGGGAGGTGGCCAGCAGGTGGCCAGCTGATGTTTAACATGGGGACCTCTCCCCATGTTAGCAGAACATGGTCTTAGACCAGCAGCAACCCCCACTCCAGGATCAGGCCCCAGCCAGGGCCCAGCACCCTTTCCCTGCCTGGGTAATCTCTACTTTCAGAGCAGAGGAATTCGAATCTCCAGCTCTGACAAAACAGTCCAGCTCTCTCTAGTCACCATCACCATTTTTCATCACATCACCAGCTGAGTTTACCTTTAGAAAAGGAATTTTGTTTATTACTTTTGGCCATGCCACACAGCTTATGGGGTCTTAGTTCTCCTACAAAGGATTGAACCCAGGCCCTCAGCAGAGAATGCGCAGAGTCCTAACCATTGGACCTCCAGGGAATTCCCAGGAATTTTTTTTTTTTGACAGTGCTGGGTCTTCATTGCTTCATCGCTTTTCTCTAGTTGCAGTGAGCTGGGACTACTCTCCAGTTACAGTGTGCAGGCTTCTCACTGTAGTGGCCTCTCCTGTTGCAAAACACAGGCTCCAGGGCATGTGGGCCTCGGTAGATGTGGCTCCCAGGCCCCAGAGCAGGCTCGATAGCTGTGGTTGGCATGTGGGATCTTCCCAGATCAGGGACGAACCCATGGCTCTTGCATTGGCAGATGGATTCTTTACTACTGAGCCACCAGGGAAGCCCCCAGGGATTTTTTAAATTTAAAGTATAGTAGATTTATAGTAGTATATTACAGTGAGTCGCCTATATACGAACCTTCAAGTTTTGAACTTTCAAAGATTCGAACATCCGTTCCCATGTCCAGTCACGTAAGTGAGTTCTCATGTCTTGCATACATTATCACGAAAGTGCGTCCTGTACAAGTGGTTGTGCTTTTGTGTACTTTACTGTGCAATACTGTATAGGGCACTACAGTATTTTTATTTCAAGCCCAGGGACTCCAGAAGCAAAAGGGTAGACAGAAATGAATCCAGTGAGGAGCCAGAACCTGTGCCGTCACTGACACATGGGGGTGACACTGCACTTGCCCTCTGTCTCCTCTTGCTGACGACCCTTCAGCTCCACCGTCTCCCACCTCCTCTCTCTCCTCCAGTCAGTAACTCCTTTTGCCTGTTCGCTCGATGCCACCCCCTGTATGCTAGCTGTTGTACTGTGTGTCCTACTGTACTTTTCAAGGTACTGTACTGTAGGATTAAAACTATTTCATTTTTCGTGTTTGTTTTTTAATGTATTACTTGTGTGAAGGCTTCCCTGGTGGCTCAGATGGTAAAGAATCTGCTGCAATGCAGGGGACCCGAGTTCGATCCCTGGGTCAGAAGATCCCCTGGAGAAGGGAATGGCAACCCACAGCAGTATTCTTACCTGGAGAATCTCATGGTCAGAGGGGCCTGGTGGGCTACAGTCCATAGGCTGCAAAGACTTGGACACAACTGAGTGGCTAACACGCATGTGTGTGAAAAGTATTAGAAATCTATTACAGTATATACTATATGGTTTATTGTGTTAGTTGGGGACCTAGGCGAACTTTCTTGGCTCTATGAAAGTGTCCTCAGAACAGAATTCATTAGTATGTAGGAGATTTACTATAGTTTCAGATGTACGGCATAATAACTCAGTATTTTTATAGATTATACTCCATTTAAGGTCATTATAAAATATTGGCTATATTCCCTGTGTTGCGCCATACCTCCTTGTAGCTTATTCATCTTATAGATAGTAGTTGGTGCCTCTTTGCCCCTACCCGTCTTTCCCCTCCCCTCCCCCTCTGTCCATGGGCGACCCCTCGGCTATTCTCTCTGTGAGTCTGTTTCTGCTTTATTACATGCAGCTGTTTATTTTTTAGATTCCACTGTAAGTGATAATATACAGCGTCTATCTTTCTCTGTCTGACTTATTTCGCTTAGCACAATACCCTCTAGGTCCATCCATGCTGTTGCAAATGGCAAAATTTCATTCATTTTTATGGCTATGTTCTACTGTATCCACTTTCTATGTGTCTATGTGAGTGTGTATCTCACATCTTTGAGAAGGGATTCTTTTAGCAGCGTTCTCAGAAAGGGGTTATAAAATCTCCCTTTTTGGGTAATATTTATGGAGTGTTATAATTTTGTATCTGCTAAAAAGCAGATGTCCATGCTCAGTCGCTAAGTCGTGTCTGACTCTTTGCGACCCCATGGACTGTAGCCCACCAGGCTCTTCTGTTCATGGAATTTCCCAGACAAGAGTACTGGTGTGGGTTGCCATCTCCTTCTCCAGGGGATCTTCCCAACTCAGGAATCAAACCCAATTCTCTTGAGTCTCCTGCATTGGCAGGCAGATTCTTTACCGCTGAACCGCCAGGGAAGCCACTAAAAAGCAGCACAATTAAAATCAAATATAAGTTAGCAATGCCATTTCTGGGCATATATACAAAAGAATGAAAGCGGGAATATTTATATGCCCATGTTCATGGAAGCATTATTCATAATAGCCAAAAGGTGGGAACAACTCAAGTGTCCATCTATGTGTGGATGGACAATCAAAATGTGGTATCTCTATAAATGAAATATTCAGTCTTAAGAAGAGCGATTCTGACACATGCTACTATATGAATGAACCTTGAAGACACTGTGTCCAGTAAAATAAACCAGACACAAAAGGATGAAAACTGTACGACTCCACTTACATGAGGAGCCCAGAGTACTCAGACTCACAGAGGCAGAAAGTAGAATGGCAGTTGCCAGGGGCTGAAGAGAAGCTGAAATGGACGGTATTGTTTACTACGCATGGAGCTTCAGTTTTTCAAGATGAAGATTTGTGGAGAGGGGTGGTAGTGATGGTTGCATGTAACATGACTGTACTTAATGCCACTGAACTGCAGACTTAATTATGGTTGCTGCTGCTACTGCTAAGTCGCTTCAGTCGTGTCCAACTCTGTGTGACCCCATAGACGGCAGCCCACCAGGCTCCCCCGTCCCTGGGATTCTCCAGGCAAGAACACTGGAGTGGGTTGCCATTTCCTTCTCCAATGCATGAAAGTGGAAAGGGAAAGTGAAGTCACTCAGTTGTGTCCGACTACCAGGCTCCTCCGTCCATGGGATTTTCCAGGCAAGAGTGCTGGAGTGGGGTGCCATTGCCTTCTCTGTAATTATGGTTAAAATGGTAAATTTTATATCATGTAAATTTTACTGTATTTTTTAAAAACCATCGCAATGATAAAATTAAACAAACTAGGGGCTTGAAAATTCAGATGTATTAAATAGATGCATTATGGAGAAAGAAATGGCAGCCCACTCCAATATTCTTGCCAGGAGAACCCCATGGACAGAGAAGACTGGCAAGCTATATAGTCCATGGGGTTGCAAAGAGTCGGAGATGACTTAGCAACTCAGCAATGACAAAGAACCAACTGAAGGAGTCCAAAGTAGCAAAATTTTTAAAAAACAAATAAAACCTGAACAAATCTGCACACAACTACCCTCAGTGAAAGCAGGTAGAAGGCAATGAGATGAAGTCAGACTTCAAATTTTTAAATCAGAAAAATAGAACTGATAAATAAATTGAAATAAACATCCATGCAAATACTTAGAATTCAAGGCTCTGATGAACATAAAGGGATAAAAGACATATAAATCAAATAACCAACAATGAACATCAATTTCCTCCAAAATGAGGCTGGAAATGCCTGCAGCTGGAGGAGGGTCCTGCACAGTCAGGAGTTGATGGAGTTCTTTTTTGGCAGAAGGCCCACTTTAGAGACATGCAGTCTGCCTGGGGCCGTTTCCACCTCTCTCAGCCTGGAAATCAGCCACCTGGTGCCAGCTATGCAGCCTGACGTGGGAGCTGGCTTTGTCATCACCTGTCTCTCTGTGGGCCTCTGAGAAGAGCCCTGATGTTGGCACCATCTTACCCTGGAACTCTAACTCGGACTTCCTCTTATCTTCCCTAACTGGTCTTGGAATAGTTATTGTCTCAGCACGCTTCCCATTGACTAACCCATCCATGGACCATCTGAACACTTGAGACCTAAAAGATGATGAAAGGAATGNTTTTTTTTTTTAATTCAGGTAAAGACAATAAAGAGAGGAGAAAAAAATATTCCTCAACAGAGAATTTGCAGAAAGTCACTACTAACAGTTTGGTGTGTTTGCTCCTAGTCTTCACACATAGCTGTAATAGTTACAATCTTAGGTTAGACATAATTTTCTGTCATTGTATTTTTAACTAAAAATAAAATGAAACAACTGTTACATGGTCTTTGAAAACCTTGACTTGAATGCCTGTAAATAATTACATTGAATGGAATATCATAATTTACATATCCCGTTTCTCATTGTTGTGTGTATCATAGAGCAGTGAGTCTCTTTCATCTGCTTAGTGACTGTGAGAGCCTGAGGCCAGTTACTTGACTTCCTTGCACTTCAGTCTTCTCATCTATGAAATGGCCATGATAGAGGCACCTTCCACATGGTGACGCTGAGAAGAGAATGAGTGAAAAAAAAAAAAAGAAGAAGAGAATGAGTGAAGGTATTAAAGTGTGCGCTCTGTGACTGTACATGCGAACTCTCAGCAGTCTCTCCATCCACCACATCTTCTGTTCCATGAAGCGGTTCCTTTCCTTACTATAATACAGTATGACCATCTCTTTCTTTCCCTGTGCAGACAACTGCCCTCCCTGCAAGGGTCCAATGCTTAGAGTTTTCAAACTCTGTTGTTGTTCTCTTGACTTATTCTTGGTTGCACCCAATATTTTGACCTTTTCTCTCTTCAACTATTTTGAGCTCTTGGAAAGCAGTGAAAGTGAAGTCGCTCAGTCATGTCCAACTTTTTGCGACTCCATGGACTGTAGCCTACCAGACTCCTCCATCCATGGGATCCTCCAGGCAAGAGCGCTGGAGTGGAGTGCCATTTCCTTCTCCAGGGGGTCTTCCCGACCCAGGAATCTAACACGGTCTCCCGCATTGCAGGCAGACGCCTCACCGTCTGAGCCACCAGGGAAGTAGAAAGTCAATAAGTTTCCTTATACACCAAAACATACTACCACTTCAGCTCAATAATGCACAGGTTGAAAAAAAAATAATACACAGGTACCAGGTACAAATTCATACTTATTGATGAATATCAATTTCCCAGGGTTTTCGCATAGATTGATGTCAGAGGATTGACTGCAAGAAGAAGTGGAACATTCCTTTCATCATCTTTTAGGTCTCAAGTGTTCAGATGGTCCATGGATGGGTTAGTCAATGGGAAGCGTGCTGAGACAATAACTATTCCAAGACCAGTTAGGGAAGATAAGAGGAAGTCCGAGTTCGAGTTCCAGGGTAAGATGGTGCCAACATCAGGGCTCTTCTCAGAGGCCCACAGAGAGACAGGTGATGACAAAGCCAGNGTTCAGATGGTCCATGGATGGGTTAGTCAATGGGAAGCGTGCTGAGACAATAACTATTCCAAGACCAGTTAGGGAAGATAAGAGGAGGTCCGAGTTAGAGTTCCAGGGTAAGATGGTGCCAACATCAGGGCTCTTCTCAGAGGCCCACAGAGAGACAGGTGATGACAAAGCCAGCTCCCACGTCAGGCTGCATAGCTGGCACCAGGTGGCTGATTTCCAGGCTGAGAGAGGTGGAAACGGCCCCAGGCAGACTGCACATCTCTAAAGTGGGCCTTCTGCCAAAAAAGAACTCCATCAACTCCTGACTGTGCAGGACCCTCCTCCAGCTGCAGGCATTTCCAGCCTCATTTTGGAGGAAATTGTTCATTGTTGGTTATTTGATTTATATGTCTTTTATCCCTTTATGTTCATCAGAGCCTTGAATTTTAAGTATTTGCATGGATGTTTATTTCAATTTATTTATCAGTTCTATTTTTCTGATTTAAAAATTTGAAGTCTGACTTCATCTCATTGCCTTCTACCTGCTTTCACTGAGGGTAGTTGTGTGCAGATTTGTTCAGGTTTTATTTGTTTTTTAAAAATTTTGCTACTTTGGACTCCTTCAGTTGGTTCTTTGTCATTGCTGAGTTGCTAAGCCATCTCCGACTCTTTTCAACCCCATGGACTATATAGCTTGCCAGTCTTCTCTGTCCATGGGGTTCTCCTGGCAAGAATATTGGAGTGGGTTGCCATTTCTTTCTCCATTTTTGCCATTAATAATTCTTTAAAAATACATTATTTTTATAGTACCTTTATATGCTGCGTTTTAAATAGCACCTCACTCCTTGCACCTATTAGCTGATGGAATTCTCACAGTAACTGTATGATATAGAAACCTTTGCTCTTCCTATTTCCCAGGTGAGTAGATTGGGTTAAGTAATTTGATAATGTCATGCAACCAGCAAATGGCAAAATACTGATCTGAATTCCAGATCTTTCTTTGGAATTCACTCTTAAATCACTTCCTATGGTGCTAATCTGTAAGAGTAATGGCCAGCACCACTTTCAGGCTTACTGTGTGCCTGGCCTTTGTGAGGTGCTTTGCATGCGTTGCCTAATTTAAGCCTGGAGTAGAGAATGTTGTTGTCCCAGTTTCCTGAGGAGAACACTAATGCTGGAAATATTCAAATCCTGCCTCTGCTTCGCAGCAGCAGACCTGGGGTCTGAATCCAGATGCGTGGACTCCAGAGGGTGCATCCATAATCATCCTGCAGATCATCTTCATTTTTTCATGACTTTTAAAAATAACACAGGCATTAAAACTATGGGTTTATTTGACTCATCTTGAAGAAGAATTGCAAAATTCTAAAGGAAAAACAATAAAAGCTAAATTCTCTATAATGTCAATAGTACAATAGGATCTTGGCACACAATCCTGGTAAAAGGATCAAAGCAAGGACCAGAGCCTGTCTGCACCTCCACAAGGCTGGGGCTGGCAGTGCACCCCGATAGAAAGCTTAGGTTTCCAGACTCTTGGCTCATGCAGACTTGGAACTTTACCCACAAGCTTTGAGCTTTGATTGAACTTTAACGAGTCTTTTCTGTTTGGATACCAGCACCCAGAGACCTCCAGGTCATAGGCATAAAGTCTTGTAAGTCAAATGATGAAGAAATAAGAATTAACAAACACCAGGTGCTCCCCAGGAAATGCTTCCAGGAGCCCATCAGCTCCCTAGTTCAAGTACTTTGTCATGGTGGGAAGGGTTAATGAATAAACTGACTGGACCTGGAGGATGTATAGCTTTAAGGCTCTTATGGTTAAGTCATGTCATAACTCTTAAGTATCTTTGGGAAATGATACAGCAGTAGGCTCCTTTCCCTGTTCCCCCAATCATTAGGAAGGAGAAATATATTTGTAAAGGGAAATAAAAAGCAAAACGAAAGTGAAGCAAGTCAAAGACAAACATCATATGATATCACATGTTTAGAATCTTAAAAAAAGATACAAATGAACTTATTAATAAGGTATAAACAGATTCACTGACTTAGAAAATGAATTTATGGTTAGCAGGGGGGAAAGGTCAGGGAGAGGGATAGATTGGGAATTTGGGATTGACACATATACACTGCTGTATTTAAAATAAAATGTTTTTCTATGGGAGTGAAAAAAAAAAGGATATCTAGCTTTTCTTGATTACTGAGTGAGGACGTATATTATTTCATTGAATATCTGCTGCAGAGTTAAAACGGAAATGTTACTATTCCAGTTTCACAGTTGAAGGTACTGAGACTTGGAGAAGCAAAGCAGGATCATCAGCCAACAAGAGGTAGCACCTACATAAAATCTTATTTCCATCCAAGTCAGGCTAAATCACTATGCAGACTTCCTGGGAAGAGAGGTGACACGTGGCCCCATTCCTCAGACCAGGAGCAGGCCAGTACAACACAAGCAAGCATAAGAGAGTCTAGCCCTGCACAGGCGGCCAAGGAAAGGGCACCCAGGAGCATGGCAGATGCAACAGACTGAAGCTGTGAGTGGGTCCAGTTCAAACAATGCAGCGAGTTTCCATGTGTGCTGGGACCTGAGTTAGGGAGACCTAGGTTAGGGAGGTGGAGCGTGGAGCAGAAGTGAGGAAGGAAGCCTAAGAAATTGAGACCCTGGGCTGTACCACCAGGAGCTGGAGAAGAAGCAAGAGAACGACTGTCTCAAACTCGGGTGCACGTGGTGTTACAGAACCTGGACAACCACTCTGACATTGCGTGTACTGTTCGTGTCACATTTTGTCTTAAGTAAAGCGAGCTTAACTTTCAAAAGCAGAGATAATTTAAAAAGCAAGAAATAAACAAACAAAAATAATTTTTAACCTTGTAGCCCCAAATAGCACGAGTTGTCATAGGGGAAAAAAGAGATTGCTACACGTGCATGCTTAGGATATTCAAAGTGTGAGAGAAGCAGGAAATTAAAGGTCATCTGCCTCCTCTTCTGACTCTCAGCTCTCAACCGTCACACAATTAACAATGTTTGATGTGGTCCACTGGAGAAGGGAATGGCAAACCACTTCAGTATTCTTGCCTTGAGAACCCCATAAACAGTATGAAAAGGCAAAATGACAGGATACTGAAAGAGGAACTCCCCAGGTCGGAAGGCACCCAATATGCTACTGGAGATCAGTGGAGAATTAACTCCNAAGACCCAAGGCAGCCAAGAATCAATCAATAAATAAGCAGAAGCCAGGAGGAACTCCCTGGTTGTCCAGTGGCTAGGACTCGGCACTTTCACTGCCAGGGCATGGGTTCAGTCCCTGGTGCGGGAACTAAGATCCTGCAAGCCTCGAGGTGTGGACAAAAAGAAAAGAAGGAGAAGAAAGAAGGACTCTTACCTAACACTATATACAAAAAATTAACTCAAAATTAAGAAAACACACAGAAAGGACTTCCCTGGAGGTCCAGTGGTTAAGAGTCTGAACTCTCAGTGCAGAAGTCATGGGTTCAATCCCTGGTCAGGGCACTAAGATCCCACATGCCTCACAGTGTAGCCAAAAAACATACAGAAAAATCTTCACGATATTGGCTTTGGATATGACATTAAAGAAAACAAGCAAACAAAAGGAAAAAATAGGTAAATTGGACTTCATCAAAATTAAAAACTTTTGTGTATCAAAGGGCACTATCAAAAGAATGAAAAGAGAGCCCACAGAATGGGAGAAAATATGTGTATATCGTATATTTTATAAGGGGTTAATATTCAGAATAGATACAGAAACTCTTACAACTCAACAAAAATAATCCAATTCAAAAATGGGCAAAGGGCTTATATATACATTCCTCCAACAAGCGCAAGGAGAGATATTCAACACCATTGATGATAAGGGAAATGGAAATCAAAAGCACAGTGAGATACAACCTCACACCCATTAAAACGGCTGCCATCAAAAGATAGAAAATGACAAGTACTGGTGAGGACGCAGAGAAATTAATGCTGAGCATTACTAGTGGAAGGAGAAACTGATGCAGCTTTTGTGGAAAAGTTTGACAGGTCCTCAAAAGCTAAACAAAGAGTTACCATATGATCTAGCAATTTCACTCTTATTATATATCGAGAAGAACGGAAACCAGGAACTAGAACAGATATATACATACACTCATATTCATATATGAGTGTTTTACAATAGCCAAAAGGTGGAAGTAACCCAAATGTTCATAATTGATAAATGGATAAACAAAATGTTACAACCTAGATGAACTGGACCACATTATGCTAAGTGAAAAAAGCCAGACACGAAAGGATAAACATTACAATTCCACTTACATGAAGTACCTAAAATAGGCAAATTCATAGAGACAGAAAATAGAATAGAGGTTACCAGGGTCTAGGGGAAGGGCGGAGTGAAGAGTTGCTGTTTAATGGATGAAGAGTTCCCATTTGGGAGGATGAAAACGTTCTAGAAATAGATAGTGGTAACGTTTACACAATACTGTCAATATACTTAAAGCTCAGGTGGTAAAGAACCTACCTGCAGTACAGGAAACCCGGATTCGATCCCTGGGTCAGAAAGAGCCCCTGGGGAAGGGAATGGCAACTCATTCCAGTATTCTTGCTTGGAGAATTCCATGGACGAGAAGCCTGGTGGACTGCAGTCCATGGGGTTGCAAAGAGTCAGACACAACTGAGTCACACACACACACACACACACACACACACACACACACATCACCTCTCTTGGAGCTCCAGCTTGTTTCAGCTCACTGTGCAGATCTTAGGACCTGTCAGCCTTCAAATCACATGAGCCAACTGCATATAATAAATCACTTTATTAAAAGAGATTCTTATGGGATATAAGGAGAGATAATACACACACACAGCAGATATATGCATCTATCCATAGGTAGATACCAATGTAAGTCACAGACCCTAATGGCTCCATTTCTCTGGCTAATACAGGCAGAAATGCAGTTGATAAAAAAGTGTACATCATTAAGGGTTTGGGAGTTCTTATTCAGTATGAAGGCATCAGTTTCATAGTGGAGTTGACAATGAGATGGACCTTAAAGATAGAGATGAGAAATGGAGAAGTGAGGGAGAAGATAGAAAATATCTCAAGCAGAAGCAACAGTTCAAGCATAAAGCATAAACACAAGAAAACTCTGGCTGTGTTTGAAAAATAATACGTACAACATGGCACTTTATAGTTCATTGCTTGCTGCCATACACCCCGCTGAGTCACCACACAGGAGCCAATTCAAAGTCGGTACCCTGATAAACTTGCCAAAGGGCCCACACAACTAGATCCAAGTTGATAGCTCCCTTCCCCAAACTCACAGCCTCTGGAGCGGAATACAGTCTCCTCAGAACACTTCACACTCTGGCACAGGACGCCTTTTCTCCTCCTTTCCCATATATATATACTGTGTTTCAGCCAAAGAAGGCTTGAGGAACCAGGAACCAGAAAGTCACCTGTGTGTAGATGACTTGGCCAACTTGAGAAAGCTAGATTCTAAACTGCCAGCAGGGAAAATCAATTTATCTCACAAAATCCTCAAAAAGCTCATCAGTGGTCAGTTCCAAAGACCTCTGAAACAAGTGTGTGTGTGTCTGTTTGTGTGAGAGAGAGAGAGAAAAAAATAGGGAAGCGGTGTGTGCTTAGTCATGTCCAACTCTTTGAGATCCCACAGACTATAGCCTGCCAAACTCCTCTGCCCATGGGATTTTCCCTGCAGGAATACTGGAGTGGGTTGCCTTTTCCTCCTCCAGGGGATGTTCCCAACTCAGGGATCGAACCCACGTCTCTAACATCTCCTGCATTGGCAGGCAGATTCTTTACCACTGAGCCACCTGGGAAGACCAAGGGAGGGGTGGCTTGAAAGCTGTCCAAGAGGCAGCTCTCTCAATCTCCCCCTTCTGCCTTCTCTTATAGGGTAACTGCTCTCCTTTCACTCCACAAAAACCTGTAGGTCTATTCTCTAAATAAGCTAAAGCAGGGCCTCCGAACTGGAGGGCACCAGGCACGTTTGAGAGTACAGGCGTGGTTTCCAGGACTGACTGTGTGTGCCAGACGCTGCACACTGAGGTCTGCCGCTCTCCGCTCCTTTCACCAACCAGATCACGAAGGGCCAGACCAGCACTCCCCCTGGAAGCGGACTGCTAGCTTCTTCTCCTGGAAGTCTGATGAGCCCGAGGAGAAAAGCCAGAGATTCAAATATTTGGGAATTCTCCCAGTAAACAGCCCACTCAGCTACCCGCCACACAAAGCTTCCTTCCAGTCAGCATTTTGGTTCCTGTGTCAAATATTTCCGACCATCAGTTCCTCCACACCCCTCCTCTGCCCTGCCCTCTGCTTGGGGAAGCTCCCAGGTGTGGATGGGTGGGTTAGGGTTAGGTTTAGGGTTAGGGTTAGAGCCTCCCATACCCTCCAGCTTCTGGTTGATTGACTGGGTCAAAGTGGACCCATACTCTCCAGCTTCTGGTTGATTGGGTCAAAGTGAAAGTCGGGAAGAAAACAGGAGGGGCAGTGGCGGGTGAGGTCACCTCAGGCTCCCTGTGTCTCTCCACCAGACCCAGCTACTCCATTCTGCCTTTGTAAACAGCCATAGTGGAAACAAACCCTCCTGTAATTATCCTAATTTGTGTGTACCTGTGTTTTCTGTTGGGACCTGACCAGTCAAGGATTACCAGACAACGGGGTAAAAAGTCTTCAACACACAAGATACAAGCAAACAACAGAAGAGAAAAACAAGAAAAGCCATTGTGGAAACAGTCTATGCAGGAAAGACTTTTAAAAAGAAAAGTTTCACTAATATTCTCAGAGAGACACTAAAGATATTGAGTTCATGAAACAAAAATGAAATGTTATTTAAAAAGAGGAGGGACATTCAAGGATGAAAAAAGAGGTCTTTGAAAATGAAAAACATGACAGAAGAAATTAAAAACTCGGTAGACTAGTTGAAAGACAAAGGAATGTTTCAGAAATTAGAGCCAACAAACCCCAAAGGAACAGAGTATTAAAGGACAAGATAAGAAAATGAAACCGTCCAAGAAGTTCACTATTTGAATAGTAAGAGAGAAAAAGAGAAAATAGAGGGAAAAAAAGTTTAAATCGAGATTTCTCAGAACTAAAAGACATGAGTTTCTGGACTGAAAGAGCAAGGTGAGTGCCTAAAACAAGGAATGGAACTAGACCAATACAGAGGAAGCCCTGAAGACAAAGAAAGACAGACTTTCGGCAAGAGAGAAAATAATCACCACAAAGAATCCATGTGCCAGTTACCAATGTAGGGCTTCTTGGCTCCAAATCCACTTTGCAAGAACCTGCTCAGTAATGATGGCTGGGATTCTTTTAAGCATCTCTTCTTGACAGCAAGCACATTGGAGGGACACCGGAAGAGGAAAGCACTTTTCTTGCTGGTTTCAGCAGCTGCACCATTGTTCAGAGGTGGGGAAGGACATCTTGAGATGCTCTGCCCCAGCCATGCAACAAGCCTTCACATTTGGACTGTGGGCCCTGCAGGCCCAGTGCCCCCGCCCTCTACCAGCTGTGGCTCACCTGGGCCTTGAGGGGTTGCTTTCTGCCTGCTCAGCACAGCCAAATAAATATATTAAAAATAAATACATATATAAAAATGAACTTAGGAGCGTTTGGAGTGCCTCACAGAAATGTGGCCAATAACAACAGGCCTGTGGGATTTGTAGGAGGGAGACGGCAGCAGCAGAGCCTCTGAGGCCGCCTGAGCACAGCTCAGCCGACGGCGGCTGCGTCAGGAAGCACGGACCAACACCTCTCCCTGTACAGAAAGGCCTGCAGTTCTGCTGCCTCAGACAAGCCGGTGAGGAGCTGCCAGTTGCTTCTCCCTTGCTTTCAGCACCAGCCTCTCACCTCTAGATGGGCTCAGCTGTGGTTTGTGACCTGCCAGGCTCAGGGGACTTTCCAGTGCCTTCCTTTCCTCTCCCCACCCTCCAGCCCTCTGCCCTCAGGGTCTACAAGTGAAACAATCCAGATGTACACTTTTTCCTCCAGGCACTACACCCCATCCCCTTCCTGGAGCTCCACCCTGCCCAAGGAGATAGAGAGGAGGGGATTGGAGAGGAAGAACACAAGAAATGAATACAGTGGAAGTTAGTGCTATTGCTGTCCTTGAACCATAGGAAAGGGCAGGGTGAGAAGAAGGACCCAAAAGCAACTGAATTGGGGTGTGGCAGGCTCTCCTCCAGTTTACGCCCTTCAGAGGCTCTGGCTTATTCCCAGGAGCGGGCTGAAATGCCTTGGCAAAGGAAAGGGTGCTCCAGAAACCACCCCTGCTTTTATCTCTTTCCTTATCTCTGGCTACTTTCTCCTTGTAGTCTGGGCTACAGCCACAATAAACAGTGTTGTTGCGTTCAAGAACATTGGTTTGGCATAAGTAAGTGAGGCTCCTGCCCTGGGCCCCACACATAGAACACCCCTCCTTACACACACACACCCCCCCAGGGCACAGCAAGTCCCTGGTTCAGTGGGAGGACAGACACGAGGGATGGCATCTCCCTCATGTCTCCCACAGGAGACATCTCCTCTCTCTTGCTTTGGATGGTGCTGAGAGAGATGTGAGGCCTAGGAAAAGCCAGAGCCAGAGCCATTCTTGGAGCATTGCCCCCTGGCACCACCATCACCCAGAGAACAGGAGGACAGAGAAGCTGAAGTCCATTCACCACCACTGGGACTTTTCTGATACTCCAACTCAGGGTCAGCAAGCCCTAGCCTTTGGGCCACATCAGGCCCCTGATCTATTTTTATACAGCATGTGATAGATAAATCTCGTGAGTGTAAAAGGGCCAGATACAAAATATCATAGACCATCTGATTCAATTTATATAACATGTAAAGCCGGAGAAGGCAATGGCACCCCACTCCAGTACTCTTGCCTGGAAAATCCCATGGATGGAGGAGCCTGGTGGGCTGCAGTCCATGGGGTCGCTAAGAGTCGGACACGACTGAGCGACGTCACTTTCCCTTTTCACTTTCATGCATTGGAGAAGGAAATGGCAACCCACTCCAGTGTTCCTGCCTGGAGAATCCCAGGGACGGGGGAGCCTGGTGGGCTGCCGTCTATGGGGTCGCACAGAGTCGGACACGACTGAAGCGACTTAGCAGCAGTAGCAACATGTAAAGCTGACCCAACTGATCAATGATGTTGGAGGTCAGGATAGAGGTTACCTTTGGGGAGTGGGGGCAAGCGTCTGGAGCAGGGCACAAAGGAGGTTTCAGATGTGATTACATGGATGGCTCATTCATTGCACTTGTTTCTAGATATTTGTTTCAGAAGCTTATTACAAATNAATGGCAACCCACTCCAGTGTTCCTGCCTGGAGAATCCCAGGGACGGGGGAGCCTGGTGGGCTGCCGTCTATGGGGTCGCACAGAGTCGGACACGACTGAAGCGACTTAGCAGCAGTAGCAACATGTAAAGCTGACCCAACTGATCAATGATGTTGGAGGTCAGGATAGAGGTTACCTTTGGGGAGTGGGGGCAAGCGTCTGGAGCAGGGCACAAAGGAGGTTTCAGATGTGATTACATGGATGGCTCATTCATTGCACTTGTTTCTAGATATTTGTTTCAGAAGCTTATTACAAATAGTATTTTTCTTTTTTAAAATACATTTTAGGACTTTCCTCGTGGCACAATGGATAAGAATCCACTTGCCAAAGCAGAGAACATGGGTTCAACCCCTAGTCTGAGAAGATTCTACGTGCGGTGGAGCAACTAAACTTGTGTGTCCCAGCTGTTAAACCCCATGCACCTAGAGCCTGTGCTCTGCAACAAGACTGCAGTGAAGAGCAGCTCCTGGTCACAGCCACTAGAGAAAGCCCATGCACAGCAACAAAGCCCAGTGCAACCAAAAATAATAAATAAATACTATAACTATAAAATTTGTTTTAATACTTTCAAAATTGAGACAAAGCATATACCTTAAGTGTATAGTTCAATGAATTTTTGCATATGGATACATTCATGGCAGCTTCCCAGGTCACACGAGTGGAAAAGAACCCAACTGCCAATGCAGAAGGCTTAAGAGATGCAGGTTCCACCCCTGGGTCCGGAAGATCCCCTGGAGAAGAAAATGACAACCCACCCAGTAGTCTTGCCTGGGAAATCCAATGGACAGAGGAGCCTGGCAGGCTATAGTCCATGGGGTCGCAAAGAGTCTGACTGAGCAACTAACACACACTTTCTTTCATATATTCATAATAGCTCCACCCAGAGCAACATATAGAATACTTCTAGCAGCCCAGAATGTTTTTCTCCATCCCCAGCACCACAAAGTAACCACCATTGTGAAAATGACTATTTTGGGTTCTGCTTCTTTTTTTTCCCCCTGCTGTGGAAGTATAGATTCTTAACCACTGGACCACCAGGGAAGTCCCAGTTCTGCTTCTTCTGGATTTGGGCATAAATGAAGTCATTCATATTGTTATCCTTTGCGTCTGGCTTAGTTTGTTCAACAAAGTGTCTCTGAGATTAATTCACATTGTTCCGTGCACCCAATAGTTCATTCTTTCTGTTGCATGAGGTATCTCATTGTGTGGACGTGCAATTTGTTTACCCGTTCTGTTAATAGACACTTGGACTGTTTTGACTTTTCAGCTATTGGGAATACAGTTGCTTTGGGCATTCTCGTACATGTCTTTTGATAAATAGATGCACATTTTCCTCTCTCCTAGAAGTGAATTTTCTATTCACAGAGTAGGCATACTTTAGCAGGGCTTCCCTGCTGCCTCAGCAGAAAAGATTCCACCTGCAATGCAGGAGCCTCAAATTCCCTGGCTGGGGAAGATTCAGTCCCTGAGTGGAAAAGATGCCCTGGAGAAAGAAAGGGCAACCCACTCCAGTATTCTTACTTAGGAATTCCCATGGACAGAGGAGACTGGCAGGCTACATACAGTCCATGGGATTGCAAAGTGTCAGACACAGATACAACTTAGCAACTAAACAACAACAAATACTTAAGCAGTTAAGTATTAAGTTAGTAAGTTTTCTGTACTAAATCTTCAAAGTCATGAAAATAGCCACTTTATTCTCTTCTAGATGCTTTATTGCCTTACCTTTTATACTTTGGCCTATGATTCATTTTGGCAAGACATCCTGGAATACGAAGTTATTAGGAAGCAATACGACGAACAAAGCTAGTGTAGGTGATGGAATTCCAGTTGATCTATTTCAAATCCTGAAAGATGATGTTGTGAAAGGGCTGCACTCAATGTGCCAGCAAATTTGGAAAATTCAGCAGTGGCCACAGGACTGAAAAGTCAGTTTTCATTCCAATTCCAAAGAAAGGCAATGCCAAAGAATGCTCAAACTACCACACAATTGCACTCACCTCACATGCTAGTAAAGTAATGCTCAAAACTCTCCAAGCCAGGCTTCATCAGTACGTGAACCATGAACTTTCAGATGTTCAAGATGGGTTTAAAAAAAGCAGAAGAACCAGAGATCAAATTGCCAACATCTGCTGGATCATGGAAAAAACAAGAGAGTTCCAGAAAAACATCTATTTCTGCTTTATCGACTATGCCAGAGCCTTTAACTGTGTGGATCACAAGAAACTGTGGAAAATTCTGAAAGAGATGGGAATACCAGATCACCTGACCCGCCTCTTGAGAAATCTGTATGAAGGTCAGGAAGCAACAGTTAAAACTGGACATGAAACAACAAACTGGTTCCAAATAGGAAAAGGAGTACATCAAGGCTATATATTGTCACCTTGCTTATTTAACTTATATGCAGAGTACATCATGAGAAACGCTGGGCTGGAAGAAGCACAAGCTGGAATCAAGATTGCCGGGAGAAATATCAATAACCTCAGATATCCAGATGACACCACCCTTATGGCAGAAAGTGAAGAGGAATTAAAGAGCCTCTTGATGAAAGTGAAAAAGGAGAGTGAAAAAGTTGGCTTAAAACTCAACATTCAGAAAACTAAGATCATGGCATCTGGTCCCATCACTTCATGACATAGATAGGGAAACAGTGGGAAAAGTGACAGACTTTATTTTTGGGGGGCTCCAAAATCACTGCAGATGGTGACTGCAGCCATGAAATTAAAAGATACTTGCTCCTTGGAAGAAAAATTATGACCAACTTAGCATATTTGAAAGCAGAAACATTACTTTGCCAGCAAAGTTCCGTCTAGTCAAGGCTATGGTTTTTCCAGTAGTCATGTATGGATGGAGAAGGCAATGGCACCCCACTCCAGTATTCTTTCCTGGAAAATCCCATGGATGGAGGAGCCTGGTAGGCTGCAGTCCATGGGGTCGCTAAGAATCAGACACTACTGACCAGCTTCACTTTCACTTTTCACTTTCATGCACTGGAGAAGGAAATGGCAACTCACTCCAGTGTTCTTGCCTGGAGAACCCCAAGGATGAGGGAGGCTGGTGGGCTGCTGTCTGTGGGGTCACACAGAGTCAAACACGAGTGCAGCAACTTAGCAGCAGCAGCAGCATGTATGGATGTAAGAGTTGGACTATAAAGAAAGCTGAGTGCTGAAGAATTGATACTTTTGAAACATCAGTGTGGGAGAAGACTCTTGAGAGTCACTTGGACTGCAAGGAGATCCAACCAGTCCAACCTAAAGGAAATCAGTCCTGAGTGTTCATTGGAAGGAATGATGCTGAAGCTGAAACTTCAATACTTTGGCCACCTGATGTGAAGAACTGACTCATTTGAAAAGACCCTGATGCTGGGAAAGATTGAAGGCAGGAGAAGGGGATGACAGAAGATGAGATGTCTGGATGGCATCACCAACTCAATGGACATGAGTTGGAGTAAACTCCAGGAGTTGGTGATGGACAGGGAGACCTGGCGTGCTGCAGTCCATGGGGTCACAAACAGTTGGACACGACTGAGTGACTGATTATTTTTAATTAATTTGTAACACCACTGAATTGTTCTTAATTTGATTTTTTTTTTTGCTTCCTAATTTGAATTGTATGTTTTTAAAGTGGCTTCAATGTTCAATTTTATATTATTTTACCATAATTTTAAAAGTTACTGAGGACATCATAAGAGCTTTTCTTTATGAGGCTTATATCTAACAATATTTTATCTTTTTAGAAAATAAAATTAAGGACTTCCCTAGTGGTCCAGTGGTTAAGAATCTGCCTGCGTGGAGAGGGGCAGAGGTTCGATTCCTGGTCGGGAAGGATTCCACATGCCACAGGGCTATTGAGCCCGTGAGCTGCAACTACTGAAACACATGCACCCTAGAGCCCGGGCTCTGAAACAAGAGAAGCCGCCACCATGAGAAGCCCATGGGCTGCATCTAGAGAATACCCATGCAGCAACAAAGGCCCCGCGGAACAAAACTAAATAAATATTTTTTAGTTAATAAAAAAAAGGAAATCATTAAAAAGAAATTAAAAAAAAAGAAAATCAGAATTTAAAACTAAGAACCCGCATGTCAATGCAGAAGACTTAACAGAAGCAGGTTTGATCCCTGGGTCAAGAAGATCCCCTGAAGGAGGGCATGGCAACCCACTATTCTTGCCAGGAGGATCCCATGGACAGAGAAGCCTGGCAAACTACAGTCCATAGGGTCGCAGAGTTAGACATGACTGAAGCAACGCAGCATGGTACATACTTTAATTTATTCTAAAATAATAATAAGTTAGATATTCCAAATGATGTGTTTTATTTGGGGGTTATGTTTGTTCATTTGTTTAAAAAAAAAAAAACAAACACACAGAAATATGAGTGGCCTTGTTTGGAAATTCCCTGCCAGTCCAGTGGTTAAGACAGGACCCTTTCACTGCCATGGCCTGGCTTCAGTCTTTGCTGGGGAAGTAAGATCCTGCAACCCAAAGAGATGTGGCCAAAAAAAAAAAAAATGTTTGCACACCCATTGGATGGCTGCTGCTGCTGCTGCTAAGTTGCTGATGGCTGCTACCCACCCCCTAAAAAAAAAACAGAACCTCAGAAAATAAGTTTTCTTGCAAATATAGAGAATTGGAGCCCTTGTACGCTCTGGGCAAGAATATAAAATGGTGCAGCCACTATGGGAAACAGTATAAATGTCTCTGAAAAATTAAAAATAGAACTACCATATGATCCAGCAATCCCACCTCTAGGTGTAAATCCAAAACAACTGGAAGCAGGATATTGAAGAACTATTTGCACACCCATGTTCACTGTAGCACTATTGATAATAGACAAGAAGTGGAGACAGCCCAAATGTTCATGGATGGATGACTGGATAAACCAAGTGTGTCATATACATACAATAGAATATTATTTGGCTTTTAAATAGAAGGAAATCCTGCCACAAGCCACAGCATGAATAAACCTTGAGGACGTTATGCTAAGTGAAGTGTAAGTCATGAAAAAGACAAATATCATATAATTCTGTTTACCTGAGGTATCTAAAGCAGTGAATTCATAGAAGCAGAAAGTAGAATGGTGGTTTGCCAGGGGTCAGAAGCAGAGGGAAATGGAACACTGTGATTTAAGAGGTCAGAGATACTGTGGATTTGGTTCCAGATGGCAATACAGTGAACATCGCAGTAAAGCCAGTCACACACATTTTTTCGGTTTCCCAGAGCACATAAAAAGTTATGTGTTTACATTATACTGTAGTTTATTAAGTGTGAAGCTAACAAGATGTCTTAAAAAATGTACATATCTTAGTCTAAAAATATTTTATTGCTAAAAAATATGTTAATCACTGACAGCCGAGAGTTCCCACAAACCTTCAATTAACAAAAAAGTGTAATATCTGCGAATTAAATAAAGTGAAGCACAATAAAACAAAGTATGCCTGTGAAAAGGAAAGTTTGGCATTTGCAGATATGCAGTTGGAAAATGGAGGATTGTGTCATAGCCTTTTCAGATAATTGTGGATATTCTGTTTTATATAAAATTAAACAAATGATAGCTTCTTAAAGTCTAGTTGCAATGTGGAATATGAAATCATATTAATAAAATTTTCATATTCTTTTTGCATATTAAAATACATTGGTCTACCTTGCCCTTTAAAATGAACGTTTTAAAATTTGCTTAACGTTCACTCTTTTTTTTTTAATCTTGTTCTGCTTTTTTCTGGCTGCATCCCACGCAGCATGCAAGGTATTAGTTCCCCAACCGGGATTGAACCCTTACCCCTTGCAGTGAAAGCATGGATTCTTAACCATTGGGCCAGGGAAGTCCCCGCTGCACCTTTTTTTTTTTTTTTTTTTTTAATAATTTTTATTTACTTGTTTTTGGCTCTGCTGGGTCTTCCTTGCTGTGTGGGCTTTTTTCTCTAGCCGTGGTGAGGGGGAGCTGCTCTCTAGTTGTAGGACACGGGTTCCTCATTGCCGCGGCTTCTCTTGCCAAGCACAGGCTCTAGGCGCACAGGCTTCAGTAGCTGAGGCTCTTGGGCTTAGTTGCTCTGCGGGATCTTCCTGGACCGGGGATCGAACCCAGGTCTCCTGCACCAGCAGACAGCTTGTTTACCACTGAGCCACCAGGGTAGCTCCCCTCTTGCACATTACACAGGCTTTTAATCACACAAGTTTTAAAAAAAGGTGCATTCCTCCTGGTGTATGTTACTCTTAGTGTGCTATTAAATTCAGTCTACCATACTTTGTTGTGAGTTTTTGCATCTATATTCATCAGGAATACTGGCCCATAGTTTTCTTTTCTTATCATATCCTTATCTGGCTTTGACATGAGAGTAATGCTGGCCTCAACTAATGAGTTTGGAAGTGCTTCCTCATCTTCGATTTTTTTGAAGTTTGAGAAGGACTGGCATTATTACTTCTTCAAACGTTTGATAGAATTCACCAGTGAAACCATGTGACCATTTATTGTTGGGAGGTTTTTCATTACTGATTCAATCTCCTTATTTGTGATTAGTCTGTTCAAACTTCCAATTTTTTTATGATTCAGTTTTGACAGTTTGTGTATTTTAGGAATTTATCCATTGCCTCTAGGTTGTCCAACTTGTTGATGTATATTTGTTCAGAGTAGTCTCTTATGATCTTTTGTATTTCTGTGGTATCTGTTGTAATACTTCTTCTTTCACTTATAATTTTATCTATTTCAGCCCTTTCTCTCTATCTCTTTTTTATGTGCAAACCTGATGTCAGTTTGAATTCTCTATTTCTTACCTTATAATTCTAACAACCAGCCATTTATTTAATTCAAAGCTGAGCAGTTTCCCCTTCAGCTTTTACCTTCAGCAAATGTCTAAAATTTTCTTAAAGGGACAGCACATTTAAAGCATAATTTATTCCTTCTATAGGAATTCTTGAGCTCCACTATTTTTATGTTTTTGTTTGCTTGCTTTGGTCACACCACATGGCTTGGGCTTGTGGGATTAGTTCCCTGAACAAGAATGGAACTGGGGCCCCTGCAGCGAAGATCAGAAGGACTAACCACTGGTTTGCCATCACTTTTAGATTTATAGAAGTACAATACTTACTAGTTTCTATACAGTAGTCAATATAGAAGCTTCTTTTAATTTGAGAAACATACTTTGCTCATATGCCAGAACTCCAGGCAAGAGTGGCTGTTTGTTCCAAAGGAAAATAGCTCTTTGGATCTGTAAGTCCATCTCCATCCCCTTTTTCTTCCCAGTGGGCATGCCTACCAACCAAGAATCTTGAACTGCCCGGGATGAGGTTATTTTTATCTCTTACTCTGCAATGCGTGCAGCAGTTCCTCTCCCTAGGTGACCTAGGTGGTGACAATGCAGACTTTGTGGGCGAAGGCCAAGCTGCAGCTGCAGGAACCTTCTTTTCAGCATTCCCCTTAATGCTTCCAGAGGCCCTGCAGAGCCTAGGTCATTGCTCTGGTCCATCAGTGGGAAAATCCCAGTCATTCATGATTGTGGCCATTCCACCTCATATGTCATCCCATTAGCCTTTGTTGCCCACCTCTCTTCTTTCTGAGTTCTTCTTACGTCACTGTGTGATGATTTCAAGTAAAAATTTTCTTATAGAAGACAGTAATGCTAAGAAGAAAGAATAAAGAAAACCTGTGCACAGTGATTAGAGCCCATATTCACACAACCAAAGAGTCAAGAAATGATAGGTACACAAAGAAAGAGAAAGACACGACAGACTGATGGACACAGAATGAGTAATCAGCTGTGGCTGGCAGGTGACACCATAGCAACTCCAGCTAAGACAAGGTGGAAAAGGAAAAGGTAAGTAACTCTTTCATATCCTCATAGAATTTATTACCTGGATAGCTGTCAGGATAAAATATTTATATTTTACTTCTATTATCCATGGATAATAGTCAAGCTCTTTTCTTATAGAACTAATTTTCTTATTTATGAATATGTAGTCAGTCTTTGAGTCTCTTGTCTATTGTTGGCCACTGGCCAAGTAAAAGTCTAATGTCAGGATATAGCATAAGCAGTTTTGGATTTCTGGATAAATTATGCTAAGATTCCACACAGTTCAAGAGTCTATGTTCCCAAAGCAGGTATTATCCTTATATCACTCTTAGACTCAGGATAGAAGGGTTACTGTTCTGGACTTATCTAGAACATCCATCTCACCACCAGCAGCTGGGCCCTCCTCCAGCCTCCCCACCCAAGGCAGTGGCTTATCTGGAGCCCATGCTGACTCCTAGGCTAGAGGAGGGCTCAGGGGAGTGGTGGTGAGGGGGGTATTCTAGATGAGCCCAGCATAGTAGCCTTTCTTGCCTATCTCTAAGAGTCATATAAAAGTAAAACCTACGTTGGGGATATAGGTCGTTGAACTATGAGGATTTCTAGTTTATCCAGAAGTCCAAATTATGCTGTATCATGGCACTAAGCTTCTACTTCTACAAGTATAGAAATTGAAATCAAGCATTTCAAAACTTTTACCACAGTTTGACTTTGCTACAATTTCCTAGCTCCTGATGGTCCTCCAGTTTCCCCTAGTGCTAGTATAATACATTGTATTGCTAGCATCATGCTAGTAAAAATACATTGTATTTTTTTTTTACAAAAGTATCAGTTCATCTGGGATTGGAAACTTAAAAAACTAGTCATTCACCAGAAACACTATTTTAGACTTGCATTTTCTGCCCAGATAGCCCTGAGGCCATTTCCTGCAGTTCTCTGTCTGGGATGCCTTCACGGGAGGCAGACCCTTCTACAAGTGGCCACAACTGGCCTCAACAGGTGGCCAGGAACCACTGTTCCCAGGGGTACAGATGGACTTTGGTATGGTGAGCTGGGCTATCCACGTGTGCGTGCAAGGCCCCTCACAGAGCAGAACGGAGGGAGGCAAGAGGAATGGGAAGGGAAAGGGCGCAGGCTGAGGGCTGGGGGCCATGCGTGACAAGCTGTGAATCCAAACTTGGCCTTCCAAGTTGTTATGAAGGCTAGAACACACTTTAACAGTCGGTTAGCCTCAGTGGACAAGTGGGTATGTGAGCCTCCATTTGTTACTTGTCCTGAGGCCCATAAATAGACCCCGCAGGCCTGCCTTAGGCATCCCTCGATGGACAGCTAAGGAGTTCATTAAGCTGTGTGCACAAAGATGGGGTTTCCCGATGGCTCAGTGGTAAAGAACTCGCTTGCCAATGCAGGAGACACAAGAGAGGCTGGTTCCATCCTTGGGTCGGGAAGACCCCCTGGAGAAGGAAGTGGCAAACCAGTCCAGTATTCTTGCCCGGGAAATCCCATGAACAGAGGAGTCTGGTGGGCTATAGTCCGTGGGGTCGCCAAGCATCAGGCACGACTGAAGCCACTGAGCACATAGGCGCTGAAGACAGTAGACAAGGAGACAGGCTCTTGCACAGCTCTGAGACAAGAGAGGAGCTAGCATATACAGGGGTTTTTGCTAGAAAAACAAACAAACAGTAGTCAAACATCAAAAGATTGTTGCTAATCACAAAAAACAGACATCTCAAGTTAATGATATTAGTGCTTTTCTATGTATGGGAAGATGAAAGAGTCTGGGGTCACTGAAATTATTTCTTTGATATTTCTTAACTATCTAGGGCTAGTTTCCTTTTTTTTTTTTTTTCTTCCATCCTGAATTCCCCTTAGGGTATAGCACTGGGGCTTTACTGCAGGAGCTACTGGCTTGATAGTGGGCAACATTCCTTGTTCACTGAAACAGCAGGCAAAATATTTATGTGTGTGTCAACAAGAGTAATCACAGTCCAAGCATTCAAAAATGGAGTCAGAAGGCCATAGAGAATCTGGTCTTAGATATGTCTCCGTACCACTGAAAATCTGAACTTTCTTTGAACTGTATCAGACCCAAGGACACTACCAGGACATGCAGAACACTTGCCAGCTGCAAACTTATGGTCTCAAGGTCTCCCCTTGTAACTATACAACCATTCAGATCCCAACCAGTCCTTAACCAACACCCCGCGTCTTGCCAGATTCTATTATAATTCGTGATAACTCGTGTAACTAACTGTAACCTTGTAGTTACTGCCTTTACAAACCTCTCCCACTTTGTAGTCCAGCAGGGCACAATTCAAGTGCTTCTTGAATCTGTGTCTCCAGGGCTGCAGTCCTGCTGCTGCTGCTGCTGCTAAGTCACATCAGCCGTGTCTGACTCTGTGCGACCCCATAGACGGCAGCCCACCAGGCTCCCCGTCCCTGGGATTCTCCAGGCAGGAACACTGGAGTGGGTTGCCATTTCCTTCTCCAATGCATGAAAGTGAAAAGTGAAAGTGAAGTCACTTAGTCGTGTCCGACTCTTAGCAACCCCATGGACTGCAGCCTACCAGGCTCTCCGTCCATGGGATTTTCCAGGCAAGAGTACTGGAGTGGGATGCCATTGCCTTCTCCAGGGCTGCAGTCCTAACAAACCCCAAATGAACACTTTTTTATTTCTTTTTTTTTTGGCTGCATTGGGTCTTCGTTGCTGTGTGTGGGCTTCCTCTAGTTGCAGCAATGAGGGCTACTCTCTAATTTCGGTACGCGGGCTTTTCTTTGAGGTGGCTTCTTTTGTTGAGGCCCGGGGACTTTGTTGCCCTGAAGCATGTGGGATCTTCCCAGACTAGGGGTCGAACCCATGTCTGCTGCATTGGCAAGTGGACCACCAGGGAAGTCCCAAGTTTTTATTTCAATCAGGCCTCTGTTTCTAACATTTGCTAACCCTCCCACAGATCAGACTTGCTGCTTTTCTAGGAGTGTCCCTTCCCCTCCAGTAGAGACCCAACCCCCAGACCCAAGCTCTTCTGTTTTCTCTTCAGGCTTGAGGTTCGCCAGGCACTGCAGAAACCACTTTCTCTGCACAGTCAACCACTGGCCTTCCTCCTGCCCTCCAGGTGGGGAGCCCTGGGCCACTATGAGAAACGGAAGAACGAATGGCCTCCAGCAGCTCTCCCCAGCTGGGAGCAAGTGCCTAACCTGGAGCTGTGGCACAGCTGCCCTGCACCCAGGCGTTCAGTCCAGAAGCTTGCCCCAAGCTGGAGGGCGGCCAGGAAGAGAGGCACCTGGGCTTGCTCCAGAGGGTGAGCGGTGCTGAGACAGTGGCTTTTGGAGAGAGTGGGGCAGAACAGTCTTTTCTTCCATCTGTACCTCTTCCCCACCTCCTGCAGGCCCTGAGTAGACCTGGGCACCCTCTCCACCTCTTCCTGGTACTTGAACCCACACAAGTCCCTGCTGGGCACTGAGGGACAGAGAGCTGACCTTTCACAGGATGGTTGAGACCTCCAGTTCCTGCAGTCATGGGCAGATGGAAAATTTCTGCAGAATCTTGTGCCCAGCCAGACCTCAAGCTCTTGTGCTCTTATCCAGAAAGTCTCATTTCTTAAGGGGAAACACCTCATAACTTTTTTTAAAAATAGATTCTAGGCCCGAGGAAATGTTTGGGAAAGACCTCCCTGTCTCAGCTCAGCCAGATGAAGGCTACACCCTCCCTGGCTGGCTCGGCAGCTGCCTCTGCAAGGCAGCTCCCAGCAACTTGCTGAGAACTGGAAAGCTTCCAGAAGGATCAGGAGAGTCAGACAGGAGGTCAGTGTCTCTTACCAGGGTCAGGACACAGTCTTTCAAGATAAGAGGATGGAGCCCCCGAGGAGAGTCTGCATTAAGCCTAGAACAGACCACATTTTCTTTCATAGGACACAGTCAGAGCCGCCCTCACCTCCCCCATCCCTAAGCTTAGGAGGTAGTGCTCCAAACCCAGACTCTCCCCCACACAATGTAAAAGCTTGGGTTCAGGCTTCCCGACTTTGTTCTGAGAAATGAGATAAGAGGGAGAACTCAGCTCCTCCCTTCAGCTCCAGGGTTCCAGCTGCTGGTTCAAGGAATCTCCCAATACCTTATCCCTCCTCAATGGAAACCACAGTCCACAGTCCTGGGTCCTCATCTGTGACTTCCTCCTTTGTGTTCGAAGGGGTGGTGATCATGGGACACTGCAGCCAATTGCCTGTCTGACCTGAGCCCTCTGGTCTCTTCCCATTATCTCCTGCAGCACCAAGGAATGTAGTAGAAGCCAGCCTTTCTAGCAGAGACTTGTCTGTGTGTTTTGACTCTCAATCTATACGGCTCCTTGAGGGCAGAAAGCTGGCTGGTTACAGTCAGAGCGAAATAGTGGTTCAGGACATTGCAGTTTAATTCATTTCATGCAACATCAAGGAAGGTGAGATACACAACATGGAATGTGGCGGCACCAGACCAGACATGAAGGGTTTTCTCCAGGACTTGTGAGTCTGACTTAGGTAACTGGGGAGATAGTGTGTCATTCTGTCATTCACTGAAATGGGGGATGCAGGAGGAGGAGCAGGTACTCTGGGGAGGAATGTTCATTTGGAGGCTGGTGGAACGTGAGGTGTGGTGGATCATCCAAGTAGAAAGGTCCAGTGAATAGCTGAATACAGGGTCACTCTCGGGGCCGAGGAGGGAGAAGTCAGATCTGGAGGTGACTGATGGTGACGCTCCCAAATCTGTAAACCATGGGCTTTGGATGTGGCTATTCCAGGACCTTGCACAGACCAGAAGAGCTCGGAGCCAAGATGGCGCCCTGGGAAAGAAGAACAGAGGAAGGAGGAGCTCCAGGAAAAGAGGCTGAGAAGGAACAGCCAGGGAGGCAGAAGTGAAACCAAGAATTGTTTGTGTTTGTTTTTTTTTTTAAGCCAATGGAGTGCAGAACTTCAAAGAAATAAGTCAACAAAGTGAAACACTAAGATTGCAAGTAAGATCAAACTTAGGACTGTCCATTGGACTTGGCCACATGAAGATCAAAGGCGATTTTGGGGAGAGCATTTCAGGAGTGGGTCAAGGAGGAGCTAGATGGCAGGGAGTACAGAAAGAGGACGAGGACAAGGACACAGATCATTGCGTAGTTCACAGGGCTGATGATGCGGGAGGGGCAGGAAAAGCTGAGCATCCTTATTTGGTAAAAAGAAGAACCACAGGTGAGGGCGGAGAAGGTAAAATAAAGAGGGCAGAGGATCATGGAAGATGAGAGGATGGGGGCTGAGTGCCCCGCCTCTGTGGAGACTTGTAGGTGATGGAGAAAGCGGAAGAGGTTATTTTCCTCTGTGAAGTAGGAGGTAGAGACATCTGGATAGGGCAGAGTGGGAGGTGGTGGGAAGGAGTTGAGGAAAGAGGTGAAAGTTAGGAATGTCATTGAAAAGAAGTGGAATGAAAGTGAGCAGATTCACAGCATTGCCTCAAAGCGTGACAGCCCTGCTGAGGAGGGAGACCATGAATCCCCAGCTCCTCTGTGCAACATGGGGGCGTCCCTGGTGGCTCAGACAGTAAAGAATATGCCTCAAATGTAGGAGACCCGGATTCAATCCCTGGGTCAGGAAGATCCCCTGGAGAAGGGCATGGCAACCCACTCCAGTATTCTTGCCTAGAGAATCCCAAGGACAGAGAAGCCTGGTAGGCTACAGTCCATGCTGTCGCAAAGAGACACGACTAAGCAACTAACACAGAGACACACACACACACACTATGCAACATGGTCATGAGGCTTTCTCCTTCTTCATGGACAGTTTACCACATGGCAAGGCAGGTTTACTGAGCATCAGAGTATTACTGGGCAGAGCAATTTAATAGCAGACCACAGGCTCTGTGCTGGGATGAGAAGTAAGAACCCACCAAAAGGAGCTGTGTGCTCAGGAGATGGAGGAGTTTGTAATCGCACTGGGAGTAGAGGAGCTGAAGGATACAGGCGATCAAATGCAGGATCGTGACCTTTCAGAAAAGACCCTCCGAATGACAGTGGGGCACCCATGGGAGTGTGCTGGTTTGTGGAGAGGAGGTTACCACCCTCAGAAGTGAGCAAGCCAAGGGAGGACAAAGCTAGGGCATCCGATTTCTCAGACGGTGGGGCGATGGTGGGAGAAGGGAGAAGATAGTAGGCCAGGCACCCAAGTCCTCAGTGAGTGCAGGGAAGGAAAACAGGAAATCCAGAACAGATGGATTATCTGAGTGGATGGGAGAAAAGACATCTGGAAGCAGACCGGGCCTCTCAGGTATGCATAATGGGATCTTGGGAGAGGGGAGACCTCATTTGCAGGGGGGAACATTCTTGAATAGCACTTTGAAACCTCTCCTAAAGATCAGCAGTGGAGGTGGGGGTGGAGACACTGAGGATTGGTCACAGCAGGAGAGGGCATCAGCCCTTTGGTCAGGGTGAAAGGTGGCAGAACAGGAAAGTTGGGCGCCTAGCCAGCCTCATGGGATTAAGGCTGGTTTCTGTGTCCTGGGGGTTGGGGATTGAGGCCAGATGCCACTATTTGCTGTCTGAGGCTCAGGGGTCCAGAAAGACCCTGGTGAGAGGCTGACTGGTACCTAGACAGGCTCTTCTTGTGTGGAGGCAGGCACCAGCTTGTATCTCTGGGGGTTCGTGTGCTATTGCCCACTGGACTATTCCTCCTCAAGAGGAAAACTGATTTTATCTCCACGACTTTGCTCCAGGCTTAAGCACCTACTTGTAAATCTCCATTTTTCTCAGCCAGCCGTGCCTCATGGTTTGGTCTTATCTCCCCATCAGGGATGGAACCCAGCTCCCCCGCAGTGGAAGTGCTGAGCCCTAACCACTGGACTGCCAGGGAATTCCTAGAAATCTGTTTTTGAGAAGGAAGAAGGGGAGGAAGAGGACTGTCACAACAGAGAAGCCTGGTCAGGGCAGAAGAGAAAAGGTTGGGGCAGGCGTGTATATGGTCGTCAGAATCCAGCACTGGCCTCGAGCTCCCTAGGTTCCCCCCCATCTCCCTCACTGGAGGAAAGCTCACCTTATCTGCTAACCTTAAATTCCTGCAGTCTTCATCTCTAATACTTAGGCTCATTAATCTTTATTTCTGTGAAAAGCCAGGAAGATGGAAGGCTATGAAGCCTGTGCCAACGGGAATGGCATGGGGTGGAAATTAAAAAACAAAAAATTTACTCAGTACTTTTCCTTATGCATACCCACCTTTCTGGTGTGTTAGGAATGAGAGTTTGGCTTCTGTTTGGAAAAGCAAACAGTCAAGGTCCTAAGTACCCAGCCATCAGCTGAACACAAAGTCCCTGTGACCTGCCTTGGTCCCGCCCATTGCCCCACCTTCCAGCTGAGGTGTGCAAATGGAGAGGCTCTACCCTGCCAGCCAGATTCGGTTTTCTTCACTTGGGTCCACATCTACCCAGCCAATTCTGTAAGAAAACTTTTCTGTCTTTACTTTTACCACCAATCTTGGTAAGGCATCAGAAAAGAGACAAACCACACACTTTTCAGAAATCAAGATTTTATAAAAAGGCATTTTTCTCTTATATCCATAAAATGATATAATTTTTGCAAGTATAGAAATGTGTCATAAATTATACAGAATGTTCCTTAATTACAGCTCAATGCAACTTGGTACTTTCCTCCCTCCCTAAAAAACGAGAGAGAACCAAAAAAATAATATATATAACTGTATATATATATATTTATATTTATATAATATAGACAAACCAAATATGAAAAAAAATCATTTCCTCTTTGGTATAAAAATCAGACTCTCACCTTGAGAGACACACAGACAGACATGATGTTGAATTTGTAAACCGCGTGGCCAAAAGGAATTTCCCTGTCAAGCTTTCCCCACCCCCAGCCCCTGCCCACCCCACCCGCCTCACCGGAACACCTCCAATTCCCATGGGACAACCACATACCTCGCTCCCAGCTCCACACCATTCCTGAGTAACCCCCTCCACTACCGAACACATAGAAAAGGTTCTGCCCAAGGTTGATTTGGCGGTAACTAACTTGGGCGACACCTAACTTGGGGAAGAGCTTCCTAGGTGTGGATCCTGGGGACTGATTAGCCAAGGCTCCGCTGTCATTGAGCACCCCCTGCCGGAAGCCGGGCCTGGAGCGGGTGGGACCGCTGTTGCCAGGAGCAGCAGAGCTTGGCTTCCTTGCAGCCTCAGCTCGCAGGGCTCAGCTTCCCATTCCGGGCGGGTGCCACTTCAGGTGCCCGAAACACCGATGAGGGAGAAGGACAGTCAGAATGGACTCTGCCCATGAACGTGGGTCTAAATTTGACATTAAAGAAAATGTTTTCAGGACTACTTATCACACCCAGCTTTTGGTCACTGAGGACCGGCCATTATCCCAGGCTCCAGTCCGGTACCAGCAGGACTTATGGAATCCAGGAGTTAACTGTGTGGGGCAGGGGGAGTGGGGGAGGGGGCAGCGCTTCACTCTCAAGGTGAGGAAGGAGACAGGCCCCAGGCCCCCGTATATCCTCCCAACAGCCTCTGGCTGATGGGCAGCTCCCTCTCTGTCGGCCTCTCGGTCCGCAAGGTCACCAGCTGCTGGAGGGCTCCTCCCAAACCGCTTCCCTCCCAGCCAGGCTGGGGCACCGGGTGTGCCGGCTTCCCCCTCCCCCGGAGAGTTAAGACACCAACACAACATGAAAGTCACATAAAGGCCACCTCCACTTGCCAAAAAAAAAAAAAAAGAAGGAACCAAACTGGACACAGACACAAATCAAGGAAAGACACACACACTGTGAGGGGCCCAAGGCCCCAGCAGGTCTCTGGCTTCCCGGCATGATACATTCTTGTGTAATTCAGGAACAGGGGCTCTGGCGCCCCTCTGGGGAGCGGGAGTAAAAAAATACAGAGATTATAGTCTCCCTGTGGGCTCCCAGGCAGGACAGGGGCAGACACAATCTCTCACAGGCTTTCTACTGCTTTTGGGTCCACATTTGAGCCCCCAGTGGGGGCTGGTGGCTAATGCCCCAGCCCCACTCTGCCCATTGGGCCCTCCCCCTCCACCCTCCCAGCTACTCGGAGGGCCCTGGGCTGGGGAGGGCCCTGGGCTGGGGATGCCCCAGCCGCTCTCAGCAGGACCAGCAGGACAGAAGTCTACTAGGAGAGAAGGGATGAGGACCTAGGCAAGGAATGAGGACCCACAGCTCTGAGACAGATGCCGTCCTCCCGGCGGCCGGCCAGCCCCATGCGAGCTGACTGCTCCCCGGCACGGAGCGCCCGCCTTCTGGCCTTCAGCCCTTGAGGGGCTTGTCGGCCCCTCCGCTGGGGCTGCTGGCGCTGTCACTCTTCTTCCTGCGGAGGCTCTCGATCCAGCTGGAGCTGGAGCGGGTGGTGAAGCTGGAGAGCGCCAGGGAGCTGAGCCGCATGTTCTTGCCAGACATGATAAGTTCCCCGAAGCCCTCCTGGTGGGAGAAGGCGTAGCCAGAGCGCCTGGACCCCGTGCGGCCCACCCGCCTCATGCAGCGGTGTTGGGCCTTCTGCTTCTTCCTCACCAGCTGGGTGTAGCGGACCTGGCAGGAGCGGGGCAGGATGAGGGAAGGGGCCTTTGTCAATGCACGAGCATCAGACACTAGCTCGGAGAAGGGACCCAGAGCACCGGGGACTGGGCAGGCACAGGGACCACCACCCACACACTTAATGGAAACTGCAGCAGTGTTTGCATGCACCACCTCCGATCCCCAAAGCAGACAGCCCGGCCTCTCACCGTGTCCGAGAGATCCGGCTTCAGGTTCAGCCTGAGAAACCGAAAGGCGACCACAGGCATGATGCAGACGACTGTGGTGAGCACGATGGTCAGCCACACCGTCGGCTGGGCTAGGGTGTTCTGGGCATTACCTGGGAGAGGAGGAGCCGGGGGCTTCAGGACTCACAGAGCAGCCCCTTAGAGCTCCCCATTTCTGTTTTTGGCAGCCCCACTTTCCCAGTCTCAGACCTTAAGTCATCTCTGGCCTCTCTTTCTGCTCCCCAAATATTTATCTCCAAATTGGATTCCAGCTCCAAACTCTATCCAAATGACTTCAGATCTGCTTTTGTGTCTGTGGGGTTTTTCTGACTGTGCTGCACAGCATACAGGATCTTAGTCCCCCAACCAGGGATGGAATCCATACCCCCTGCAGTGGAAGTTCGGAGTCTTAACCACTGGACCATCAGGGATGTCCCCAGACCTGTTTTCTTTAAACTGCCTTAACCTAACATCTCTGTTCATCTCAGTTTCACACAGCTGAAAGTGAACTACTGTTTCCTCTGTTGCCGATTTGCTCCACATCTTCCCTGCCTCAGGAGATGCTACCCACTAAGTTGCTCCAAGTAAAAGCTCTGAAGTCAGTCTGGTTCCTACCCCAACCATCTCAGGCCCCCATCCAATCTGTCAGCTCCATTTCTAAAATACCTACGGGATTCCGCCACTTTTAGTCTACTCCAAGCCACCATCATTCTCACCTGCTACACTGCTGCTGCAGCCTCCTAGCTAGTCTCCCCAGGTTTCCACCTTTGTCGTCTTTTTTAAATTTATTTGGCTGTGCCGAATCTTAGTTGGGGCATGTGGCATCGAGTTCCCTGATCGGGGATAGAGCCCGAGCCCTCCGTTGGGACCTCAGAGTCTTAGCCACTGGACCACCGGGGAAGTCTCTGCTCTACCTTTTATCATCCACACAACAGTGAGAGTGAGCCTTTAAAAACATGAATCAGTTTATGACATTTCTCTGCTCAAAACCCTCTGAAATCCAAAGTTCTGGGCTCAGTGGTGAAGAATTTGCTTGCCAGTGCAGGAGATATGGGTTTGATCCCTGATCCAGGAAGATCCCACATGCCTCGAAGCAACTAAGCCCATGTGCCCTAACTACTGAGCCTATGCTCTAGGGACTGGGAGCCTGTGCTCTGCAGTAACAGGAGCCACCACAATGAGAAGCTGGTGCCCTGCAACTGGAGAGGAGCCTCCACTCTCTACAACTAGAGAAAGCCCATGAGCAGCAGCGAAGACCCAGCACAACCAAAAATAAATAAAAATGACAAGTGAAAAAAAACCCCTAAGTTCTTAGCCTTGACTGAAAAATCTGGACTGATTTTCATCCCTAACCCTCTGCTTCAGCCCTACCTTCCAACCTCATTTCCTCCACTCCTCCAGCCCCTCTGCCACTCATGACCTCTCTGCAATCCCTCAAATAAGATTTCTGTATCACTGTTCCTCTTCTTGTTCCAGTCCTTTCCAAAGAGGCCAGGGGCTGGGTCAGATACACCCTGAGCCCCATGGCACCATCCAGAATACGTGACACATTAAGGAGTGTTGAATAAATGCCTACCTTCCCTGTTAGTCCCAGAATGACTGTGATCCTTCACTGACTCAAGGGAAAGCCAGAGGGACTCACCCACAAACCGGAATTGGTTTGGAAACATGTCGAAGAGCCCATTGCTGTGCATGGCAAAGAGGATGGCAAAGTAAACTGCTAGGCTGCCCCAGATGAAAAAGTGGTTGATGGCTGTCCAGTAGCCAGTATCCAGTCCAATCTGCAAAAAGCAGTCATCACAAGCAGGAGCATCCCCCCCAAACCCTGTCCCCCTCCCAGGAACAGAACTGTAGTGCCCAGGGCACCCCAGGGACAGGAGGGTCACTCTTTCTGGGGCAGTTCCCGGAACACCTCCTACCTGCACACTGACCACGATGACCAGTGAAGTGGCCACAGTGACCGCAAAGGACTGGTAGTCAGCTAGCTGAGTGCCATCATCCCGGGTGGCTTCAGCAAACACTCCATAGGGGATGAAGAACATGAGCACAGATGTGTAGATGCCCTGGGCGATGCAGATGAAGAACTCCCGCTTGTTGAAGAGGAGATTCAGCTGGCCTGGCTCGTATAACTTAGGGTACTCCATGCTCCGCTGCTCTGGGACATCCTGTGTGCAGAGGGCCAGCGGCACAGGAGGCTCAGAAGCTGCCCAACTCAGGGCGGGACACGGGCAGACTTTGTCCCTGCCTCCTTTTTCTAAATTCTTTGGCAGCTAGACTCAAGTCAATGTTTGTTCAGCAACCCAGGGGAGTTAAGGTCAGCAGTGGCCGAGAGGGAGGCCTAGTCAGCTGTCCAGCTCATAGAACTGCCTTCCCAGGGCCCACAGGCAGTGAGCACAAGTGCCACATGCCCACCCTATTGGGTGACTCCCTCGCAGCAATGCCCCTCTTCCCAACCCACTCGGGCACCCAAATCCCCCATACCTGATCGAAGACCCCCATAGCCAGGACTGGGAGGGAGGTGTACACAATATTATAAAGGGTGATGAAATACTGGTCGTAGACTGTCTGCAAAGATAACAGGGAGCAAGAAAGAGGTGAACACGCAGTCTCTCTTCACCACAAATCAGGCGGAGGAAGACAGCCAATGTGGCACAGGTGGAGGCCTGAGGAATTTTCTGGAACTTGCTCTCCACTCCTTCAATGAGTCTTTTTTTTCTTTTAATGCATGCATCAGACAATAGCTAGATCCTAAGGGGACCAAGCAATGAACAGGACAGACACAATCTCTGTCCTTAAGGAGCTTAAGGACAAGCATGCCATGGGCCTGGGAAACTCGTTACCTGGGCTGAGAAGCCGCAGAAGAAGCCAAACCAGAAGTGGACCATGGTGAAAGCAAAGTTCTTGTAGAAGAAATAGCAGAGGAACTTGCACATGCGCAGGTAAGACCAGCGTCCATGCACCAGCAGAAGGCGCTGCAGGAACTTGAACTGGGAGAAGGAGTAGTCAGAGGCCAGCACTGCCTGGATCCCCTCCTGCCCGCTGATGCCCACACCAATGTGAGCCGCTGCAGAGACAAGAGACGGCCGCACACTTCAGATTCCCACGACATCCTGGCCCGCCCCTTCCGTCATCACTCCTCCCTGGGTCTCCCCTCTGCCCGAGAGCCCAGCTGCCACGCCGGTACAGTCCACTCACTCTTGATCATGCTGACGTCGTTGGCGCCATCCCCGATGGCCAGGGTCACAGCCTTCTTGTACTTCTTAACCAGTTCCACCACCTGTGCCTTCTGCAAGGGAGTCACCCGGCAGCAGATGACAGCTTTGCAGGCACAGGCCGTCTCCAGAAACTCCAGCTCCATGTCTGCCTCTAACGCGTGCGCCTGGAACACAGATAGCACTGAGCGAACTCCATGTGCTCCAGGAGAGACCTGGGGATCAACTCCTTTAAGACCACAGCCCCAGTGAAGTCCAGGAAATGGGAACAAGGTAAGATATAACAGCCACTCTCTGAAAAGATCCTCCCCAAGCTAAGGGTGGCGACACTCACCAGGCTGTGCCCATTGATAACCAGGGCATACTCCCCAGCCACAGCTTCCAGGACAGAGGTGAGCCTGGAAGAAGAAAGTTTCTCCTGGTAGGTGAAGCCATTGCCCACAGCACGGGACGAATCCATCATCTTCTCCCGGGCTTTCCTATGAAGGGGAAATGAGACCATGGTCGGCCAGGACAGGAGCAGGATTCAAGCCCAATCAGCAAACCTGTGCGTGACCCCCAGGTATGCTGCAGAGCATCCAGGTCTGCTTACCTGAGCTCTTCTCGCACTTCCAGGACTGTGTGGCCAGTGACGATGAACACCTCTGTCATGTCGTCCGTCAGCATCTTGCAGGAATAGCCAATGTTCACGGCTGTCTCTACCGAGAGAAAGTGCAGGCGCTCTGGACGGGCCCCTGACAAAGCCAGTGCACTTGCCAGCCCGGTGTTCTAAGCTTGCCAGGACCCCACGGTGCTGTATCCAGATGCAGTCTCCTCTGCCCTACAGGCCTCTCACCTTGCTTGTCTCCAGTCAGCACCCAGATCTTGATGTTGGCCAGTGTCAGGAGAGCAATGGTCTCCGGAACCCCTTGCTGAAGCTTGTCCTCAATGGCTGTGGCACCCAGCAGCTGAAAATAACCACAAGTGTTCCTAGCACAAGAGGCCAGGCCCAGGCCCTCCTCACCCACCCTCGGCCCGCTCTGCACACCATACCATCATGTCGCTCTCGACCTCCTCATAGATGCTGGCCAGCCGGTCGTCCCGGCTGTCCTGGGCCAGGCTGGCTTGGAGCCGTCTCCCAGCCCACTCCTCGTAGTAGTCTTCATCCAGATCCTTGTAGGCCAGGACTAGGGTTCTCAGCCCTTCGCCCGCATACTCCTGAAGGAGGAAGAAGTCAGAGAGTCGGCCCCCAGTCCCCCACCACCACACTGAGAGCAGCAGAACCACAGGGCCCCCTCCTCATGCCTACATTCAGATGGTCGGTGGTGGTGTTGAGCAGCTCTTGGGTAGAATGATGGAGTCTGTCCAGCAAGATAGTGTCAGCCCCTTTGCAGTAGAGTCTTATCTTCCCCTCTGGATTCCGCACTGTCAGTGGGGCAGGGGGAAAATGTCCCAGGAAAGAATGGGATATTGAGATAGGTGAAGTCTCTGAATTGCAACACACCAAGGTCACCCAGTACATCTCACCCATCCCAGGCCTGCACGCTGCCCCCTAATGCCCTCGGCAGCCCGACCCTGGTCTCACCTATGACTGACATCCGTTTGCGGATATTGTTGAAGTCCAGGATGGCCAGCAGCTGGTAGGTGATGGCGGTGCCCATCTCATGGACAGTGATGGTTTTGGGGGTGCGAGAGCGGAACACGAAGCCAAAGTTCCTGGCTGCGGTGACCAAGGCCCCCTCGTCCGGAGACTGGGCTTTGTAGTAGAGCTCCCCTGGGCGCGGAGGAGGGACACACGTGGTGTCAGCAGTCCCACTCTCAGCCACCAGCCACGTGTTCCTGCCCAGGAAACCCCAGGTGGCCAGGCCACAGGCAGAGCACCGCTCAAGCCCAAGAGTCCAAGTCGGGCAGGGGAAGCGCAGGCCAGCACCTTGGCTCACCTTCGCTCTTCTCTTCTGACATGACGGTGTGACACAGGGAGAGGAGACGGAAGAACTCGTGGGTGTGGGGGTCCCCCATCTTGACAGCCTCCAACAGAGTGGGGTCCCAAAACAAGAACTTCTTGTCAGCCAGAGGATTAAAGGAAAAGTCGACGGGTTCGGGCCTCTGGAGCAGGTAAGAGGACGATCAGGAAAGGGTGGGTCCCCAGGCTGCTTCCTGGGGAGGGGTCTCCACCAGGGTCCTGTCCACTGCTAACCTCAAGATTCCCACGTGGCCACCAAGTCTTCCTTACCACACCCGTCTCCTCCGAGCAGCTTCCACACCCTAGCCAGACAACACGTCACCCCTGACTATGCCAACCCTGGCCAGGCACCCTGTGTTTAACTAGCACCGAGAACCATTATGGAGGCTGGACCTTACCTCTCCCAATTCAGCTTTGTGTCCCAGGACATCGAACACGTCACCTACACACGGCCAGAAGAAGGAGCAGAGTCAGAGCAGGGGGAGGAGCCAGCAGCACAGAACCCGCGGGCACCTGGGACCTGCGACCCTTGTGGCTGAGTGAACGTCACCCAGATTCAACACGGCTGACTAGGAAGACAAGGGGGCACAGGCAACGCCAGGGCTCAAAAGCCATGGCACTCTCAGCTCCCCAGCCCCAGCCCCAGAGGGCAGCTCCAATGCCACACCCATGCCCCGGGGGCTCCAGACCCCTTGGCTCTTAGGCCGGCACAACAGACAAAGCCTCACACACTGGCCTCCAAGCCTGGGTTAGTACAGAAATCAGTTAGGAGAGGGGTTCACTTGGCATAAAAGACCCCACGCACCCTGCCCCCAAGCCATCCCAGCAGCTCAGCCACTAGGCCACTGCACTGGGGCCACACTGGGAAGGCAACAGTCACATTCCAGAGACTCACAGGGACCCTGGGCAGCAACACGGGGAGAGGCTAGCACTCCGCCAGGGCTGACAAGGTCCCACCTGGCCCGGGGTGCCCAGCGGCCAGCATCCTGGGCTTCTGTTCAAACAGCCAAGGAGCGGCCCCACTGCCTGGAGCTGAGAGGTGGTGCAGGCACCAGCAGAGGAGAGGGGGGAGCACCATCAGGATCTGCCTCCTTGATCAGGGTGCAGAGCAGACCCCTCCAAGGCCCCACAGATCCCAGTAGGAAAGAAGTAAAGCCCAGATGTCGAGACCAGTGTGGGAGACCCGGCAGCACGGTCCTTCCATTCCTCGTCCCCAGTGGTGTGGCCATACCGTAGCTGCGGCCGTTGATGGAGCACTTGTTGAAGACCATGATGTTCTGGGTGAGGGTGCCCGTCTTGTCGGAGAAGATGTACTCCACCTGGCCCAGCTCCTCGTTCAGGGTGGTGGTGCGGGCCTCGGCAGGCGTCCGCTTCTTCATGCAGAACATCTTCTTGTCCCAGTTGATGAAGTAGCTGTGGCCCAGGCGGATGACCTCCACACTGCAGGGGGGACAGGAGGTGAGGCTGAGGGCGGGGAGGGGAGCAGGGCCCGGGCCCCACCCCCACGGCCTTCGCTGCAGGCCCTCCACCTGGGGAGAGACAAGAACGGAGTGGAGCGGACACCTGGGCGGGGGAGGGGGCAAGGAGAGCCTGAAGGTGGAGCCTGCCACGCCTGGCCGGCAAAGGGGGTCCCGACCCCGACCCTCTGATGCCCTCCAGACAAAAAGGTGCAAAGGGCCTGGGCAGGCGGGACAGACGGCACAGGCAGAGGAGGAGGGACTGTGGACAAGGCACTCGACCAGCTCTTACCTCTGGGCTAATAATACAGAAACCATGCAGAGAAAACAAGAGAAAGTGCAAGAGGGAAGGAGGAGAAAAAAAGAGAAAGAAATAATGAGGGTGCTGCGCGGGACACATCACACACGCCCTGCAAGGAGAGGAAACCGAGGCAGCCTGAAGCCCCCGCCTTGCTGCCCGAGCCCAAGCTGCCCGGCTCTGGGCTGCACAAGCCGACGCAGGGCGCTCAGGGAGCACACGGGGCAGACTGAGATGCTGACTCCAGCAGGGGATGGGGCCTCAAGAGTCCAGGGAACAACCGCACTCTACACCAGCGCGGGGCTCTCCTAAGGTGGGTTCACGTCATCCTCTTTACAAGGCAATGCCTTCCGGGATCTGGACCATCAGCATCTCAGAAACGGCCCCATGTCTGGGTCCTGTCAGCCAAGCAATGGGGCCACATCCGGAACCCTGCTTCCCACCTGACTGGGGCTGCTGTCAGGATCCCCTTACCAGGCCAAAACTGAGCCGGCTGGAAATGCCTTCGTGGCCTGTGCCCCACTCAGCTGATGAAGCGTCCCTTCCCTGCCCTCCTCCCCAAATACACACACTGTATCCTGAGGAGACTTAGAAACTTTCTCAGGCAGCTACCATGGGCTTCACATGAACTTGAATACAAAACACAGACAGCAAAGTCCAAAGATGGAAAAAAAAAAAACTCAGATTGGAAACAAGAAAAGATTTAAATAGCAACAAAGAACCAGAGTCGTGGCTAATGATGGACATGCTACCACCTGATATTTGTACAGTAATTTAATTTTTTTTAAATAGTTTTTTGACTATGTCACTTAGCATGTGGGATCTTAGTTTTCCCAACTGACCAGAGATCAAACCTGTTCCCCCTGGACTAGAAGCACTAGGTCTTAACCACTGGACCACAAGGGAAATCCCAGTGAAAATGAAATTACATTTTGATTTTTAAAATGTATTTTCCAATCTATTATACCAAGATGTTCCTATGAAGAGGATGGAACTTGTCCCATTTTACATGAGAAAACCGAAGCCCTAAGTGACTGTGGATGTGCCTGAGGTCAGGTGGCTACTGAGGGGGGCAGGACTAAACCCCAAGCCTTCTGAGTCTCCTCCTAATACTTCACAGAAACCCCACTGTCCACCCTCAGCACAGAGATTTCTTATCTCCTGCCCACTGTCAGCAACACTAGAACTCGGGTACGAGTGGGAGACCCAAGGAGACTATCTGGGGAATCTGTGTGAACAAGAAAAAACGTAAGGGAAGAGTTCTGAGCATCCCTCTAATGTCCTCAGCAATGCCACAGGTTGGGAACCCTGGTGCTTCAGTGGTTAGGACTCTGAGCTTTCACCGTTGAGGGCCGGGGTTTGATCCCCGGACGGGGAACTAAGATGCCACAAGCCACACAGCCAAAAAAATAACAATAAAGTCTACAATTTGATAAATTAAAAAAAGGCACAGGTTCTCCTATCTCAAGCGCAAGGTGCTAAATACAAAGAGGTCTCCCCTCTTCCTGCCATTCGTTCCTCCTCCAGTATTTCCCCTTCCTCGCTTTACTCCGTTAACAGTTTCTTTCCCAAAAAATCCCTAGACGTCCTCTTACTCCTAGTTATGCTATATGCCACTGCCAGCCAGCATTTCCTAAAGCATTCTTTAGATTTTTTTTAAAAAAGAATCTTTTAATGGTTTACTGAGAGAATGTCCACTGGCAAAGATTCAAGATCCTTCACAACAGGGAACATGCTTATGTTCCCAGCTCTCTGTCTCACAGGCCCCCACTCAGGGTCCACGCTCCCGCCAAACTGTCCCAGGACCAACCATTCCGAGGTCCCTATCTCCGTGCCTTTGTGCCCAGCCCTCTCCACCAAGCTCACCATCCCCCTCCCCCTCCCCGCCACCACTCAAAGTCCCGTTCAACAGCCACCTCTTCAGAGGTGTCCTCCCTGATTAACTGCATGGGGGTAATGCGCTTCCCATGGTCATGGCACTCTGCCTCTGGGTATCTCAGCGGGATGCATTGGTGTCTTACACTGTCTGCACCTCTCCTCCTGCCCCAGTCTGCTGCTTCTGAAGGCAGAGGCTATGTTACGCATCAACTGTGTCCCCTTGCTTCACACACAAGCATAACACTGAAGGCAGGATGACTGTTAACAACATGAGTTCCCATTTTGTTTCCTAATGTATTTAGACTTAGCTCCCTCTACTAGACTGAAGCTCCTGGAGGGAAGGAAACCCGTTCCTAATACATCTTTGTGCCACCGCACCTAGCCTGCTTCTTTGCACAGTCAGCATGCGGTAAGTATGTGCTCTATAAATCAACATGATTTTTGTTCTAATACAATCCAAAGTGCCAAGAAAACTGCAGTGAAGTCTGCTTTGCTCATGAAGATAAACAGGTAACATGAAATGTTCACAGCACAGGAAGGAGAGGACCCCAAGTTCCCTCTCGAGGATTTCACCTTCACAGAAAAGAAAAGTCTGCCAAGGGGCCACCTGAGCTCCCTGGAGAGACCCCGGGGCAGAGAGACAGCATACCTGACATAGAGCGATATGGGCACAACGGTGTTGAGAATGATGATGTAGGACCAGAAGGAGAGGAAGCCAGAGAAGAAGGCACTGTCCACCGCCTCATCCCAGGGCAGGTAGACCTGGAAGCGCGTCCCCACCTCATGTTCCCAGATGGCGTTGCCAATGGCCAGGATCACGCCCATGCAGACCAGGAATCCAAAAATCTGCAGGGGAATGAAAAGCGGAGGCTATGCTGCAAAACCAAGGAAGCCCTGAGGAAGTCCTCAAAACCAAGTGAGTCCCTGAAGGTCACCATCAGTACCCAGAGCCCTCAAAGGCTCAGGTATCTTTAAAATGGTCCCATGCTCTAGTGGGAAGCACCCAGAACTGTGATCAACCGGAATGTGGCCTTCTCTCACAATGCTTTTCTCAACTGTGTTCTGAGGAAGCTGAAAGGGTTGTGTAGTATCCATTCTGATATTCTAGAACCCTCAGGAGACTTCAAAGATGGCAAGGGTCGAGGTAAGTTACTTTCAACATACCAAAGAAGCCTACTGGAAATCACCCATTTACCAGAGCTAAGTCTCTACAAGCCAACAAAAATACCATGTTTCTGTAATGTTCATTATCTCATACAGATTGCCAAAAATTAAAAAAAAAATTTTTTTTGGCCATACCACGCAGCCAATGGGACCTTACTTTCCTGCCCCCTGCCGTGAAACTGTGGAGTCCTGACCACTGGATCACCAGGGACTTCCCAACCAAAAACATTTTTAACTGGGGACACAAATTGCAAAAACCCTACAGAGCTTGAAGAAGAATCATAAGAAAGCTTTTGAAAGAAAAAAATTGAGACCACTGCGTGACTTCAGACATCCATCTTCCAAGCTGCCTCCACTCCAGATGCTTTGAAGCAAAGCAGAAACCATCCTGGTGCCCAAGGACCACCAGGGGGCGATAAGAGTCTTGGCATGATAGCCTCTCAGACTAGGTTTCCGCAAACCCTTTAAGGGAGGAAACTGTCTCAAGCTGGCATGTGGGAGCAGGCAGCAGGCAGTGGGGGCGCAAGAAGGGGAGCGGAGCTCGACAAGGAGCTCAGGTTTCTAGCAAAACAAGAGAAGGATTCAGGAACTGCCAACAACTAAAACAGAAACTTTTCCCTTGGGATCCTTTGCTCTTGGAAGTCAGGGGAAAAGACCCTGTTCTCCATCGTCCAAATGGAAATTTTTCTTTTAATTCCCTCTCCATCCCCATGAAGGCTGCCTTGTCCCTGGCAAAAGCAAACAGAAAGTCACATGCTAGACTAAGTCACCATCATAACTGGAATCCGGAGAACGGAATATTTGTTTTAACTTTAAGCTGTTCATTCATACATGTTCCAAAGGTTTTTAAAATAACATCTTCCAAAGGGAACCTGAAATAAACACTGCCTTTGAGTGGCTGACCTGCCAGTGGCTTTAAAGCTAAAACCTAAAGACTGACTACTGACCAGGGAGGAGAGATGGGAGTAACAGGACCCACCCAAGGACAACCAGAAGGGCAGAGGCAGGAACCGTTTGTGGGAAGCCTTACCCAGAGCACCAGTGTGTTCATTAGGCGATCAATACTTGTTCTCTTGAATTTTGTCCTGCCACTGTTCTGCATCAGCTTAGTGTCAGGACCTAGAAAGGCATGGGAAGGGCTGGGAAAGCCAAACAATGAATCTGCCTCTAGGCTTCTGCCCAGGCATCCAGTCTATAGGACATCAGGGCAGATGAGAACCACTGGCTGGATGAGAGGCTTGGCTCCAGGACCCACTCAAGTCTCTTCCCATGTTCCTGAAGGCCAGCAGAGGCACCACTCTCGCCCTTCTCTCTTTGGGCCCGAGGAGGCTCACCTGCAAAGATGACCAGCCCGAAACACCACTCGGTGTTTCGCAGCACGCAGCCCCGCAGCAGCATGTTCTGGTTGCTCAGGGGGAACTTGTTCTCCTTCCAGTAGAGGGTTCCACTGAATTTGTCTAGCTTGTTGTTGGGAGGTTCGCAGATCACTTCACCTGAAGGGAAGACAGGAGTGCACCTGCTTGAGGTGTGGTCTGTAGCTTGACCATGAGACAACAGCACAGAAAAACCAGCTGCGGTGAGAGGGGGTTAGGAAGCGGACCCATCTGCACACCGCTGTTGCAACTTTTGGGGGAAGGAAGGAGACGGCACGAATCCCTATTAAAAGCACACATACCCTCGGACCCAGTAATCTCACTTTGGGGACTCGTTCTACAGAGGTAATAGGGTAGTTTGCAAGAATTTTATTGAAGCATTATTTGAACAGCAAAAGCCTGAAACAACTGAAGTGTCAGGGGAGAGCTGAATAAATTACAAAGCCTCTATGAAACATTATATAGTTATGAAAAAGAATGGTATAAATTTCTTTACATAGAGATATAAGATACTTGTGATGAATTTAAGAAGTATAGAAACGCTGGTTGAAGAGATTTCAGTACAGTATGCTCCCACTGATTTATGCTCACATAAACAGAGAGAAAAGTGTGGATGAATACACTACCCTGCCAGTTAACCTAACAACCCTGAGGAGGCTAGAGTTGGAGGGCAGAAGAGCTTTTTCTTTTATATGCTACACAGTTTGTCTTGTTAGAAGAAGCATGTATAAGAAATAAGAATAAGCTGAATTTCTCTCAACATGTAAAGCAAAGAGGCAGCTGGCAGCCATGAGCTCTTGAAACAACCATCAATTCAAAAGTTAAGTGATAGCCCTCCAGCATTCCTGAATCCCTCGGCACCTCCCCAACCACCCAAAAGAATCCAGGGAGCTGCACAGTCACAGCAAAAAGAAGCCAAAAAGAGAAGGCACAACTTAGATCCCCATACCCAAGACATCTCCTCTGCCTGAAAGCTGCTTCTCCAACATTACTTACCATCAAACTTGGCAAGCTTACTGATGTCTCCCAATTCCGAGGTGACTGGAATCGCCTGCCGCACTTTCATGTTGGTTTCTCTGGAAGGAGAGTGTCCCTGAGTCCTGATTCCCTTCCTTTCCTTTAGATTCTACCTGGGGACACCTGACCACGGAGCATCACCACCCCCAGGCATTACTGGGTAGGCAACCCTTCTACACACCCAAAGCCTTTCTCACCCAGAGATGTTCCAAAAGGTACAGACTCCAGACCTGGGGACCACTTTCAGAAACAAGCCTGCTAGCCCACAGGAGCAAGGAAGAGACACTGAGCGTGCAACTCACCCGTCAAGTTCTGCTGTCTCTATGTAACACAGCCCATGGGGCTCGCTGCTGGAAAGGAGGAGGAGATCCGCCTAGAAAGAAAACCTAATGAGAAGGCCGAAGACCCAAACCTCCACCCCGATGGACGCTCTGATGATCCCTCCTTCCACTAAGCACCCTTGGTCTGCTTAGTCCCAAGCACATGAACGGCTAGAAAGGAGGCATATTACTATGACAAAGAAGCTTCCCACTCAAGAAAGTTTCCTCCCATGAGTGTTTAAGAGGCAACTGTCAACAGGAAATACTCATTCCTTTCTGCCAAAAAAAAAGGGGGGGGGGNGTGACTTCAGACATCCATCTTCCAAGCTGCCTCCACTCCAGATGCTTTGAAGCAAAGCAGAAACCATCCTGGTGCCCAAGGACCACCAGGGGGCGATAAGAGTCTTGGCATGATAGCCTCTCAGACTAGGTTTCCGCAAACCCTTTAAGGGAGGAAACTGTCTCAAGCTGGCATGTGGGGGCAGGCAGCAGGCAGTGGGGGCGCAAGAAGGGGAGCGGAGCTCGACAAGGAGCTCAGGTTTCTAGCAAAACAAGAGAAGGATTCAGGAACTGCCAACAACTAAAACAGAAACTTTTCCCTTGGGATCCTTTGCTCTTGGAAGTCAGGGGAAAAGACCCTGTTCTCCATCGTCCAAATGGAAATTTTTCTTTTAATTCCCTCTCCATCCCCATGAAGGCTGCCTTGTCCCTGGCAAAAGCAAACAGAAAGTCACATGCTAGACTAAGTCACCATCATAACTGGAATCCGGAGAACGGAATATTTGTTTTAACTTTAAGCTGTTCATTCATACATGTTCCAAAGGTTTTTAAAATAACATCTTCCAAAGGGAACCTGAAATAAACACTGCCTTTGAGTGGCTGACCTGCCAGTGGCTTTAAAGCTAAAACCTAAAGACTGACTACTGACCAGGGAGGAGAGATGGGAGTAACAGGACCCACCCAAGGACAACCAGAAGGGCAGAGGCAGGAACCGTTTGTGGGAAGCCTTACCCAGAGCACCAGTGTGTTCATTAGGCGATCAATACTTGTTCTCTTGAATTTTGTCCTGCCACTGTTCTGCATCAGCTTAGTGTCAGGACCTAGAAAGGCATGGGAAGGGCTGGGAAAGCCAAACAATGAATCTGCCTCTAGGCTTCTGCCCAGGCATCCAGTCTATAGGACATCAGGGCAGATGAGAACCACTGGCTGGATGAGAGGCTTGGCTCCAGGACCCACTCAAGTCTCTTCCCATGTTCCTGAAGGCCAGCAGAGGCACCACTCTCGCCCTTCTCTCTTTGGGCCCGAGGAAGCTCACCTGCAAAGATGACCAGCCCGAAACACCACTCGGTGTTTCGCAGCACGCAGCCCCGCAGCAGCATGTTCTGGTTGCTCAGGGGGAACTTGTTCTCCTTCCAGTAGAGGGTTCCACTGAATTTGTCTAGCTTGTTGTTGGGAGGTTCGCAGATCACTTCACCTGAAGGGAAGACAGGAGTGCACCTGCTTGAGGTGTGGTCTGTAGCTTGACCATGAGACAACAGCACAGAAAAACCAGCTGCGGTGAGAGGGGGTTAGGAAGCGGACCCATCTGCACACCGCTGTTGCAACTTTTGGGGGAAGGAAGGAGACGGCACGAATCCCTATTAAAAGCACACATACCCTCGGACCCAGTAATCTCACTTTGGGGACTCGTTCTACAGAGGTAATAGGGTAGTTTGCAAGAATTTTATTGAAGCATTATTTGAACAGCAAAAGCCTGAAACAACTGAAGTGTCAGGGGAGAGCTGAATAAATTACAAAGCCTCTATGAAACATTATATAGTTATGAAAAAGAATGGTATAAATTTCTTTACATAGAGATATAAGATACTTGTGATGAATTTAAGAAGTATAGAAACGCTGGTTGAAGAGATTTCAGTACAGTATGCTCCCACTGATTTATGCTCACATAAACAGAGAGAAAAGTGTGGATGAATACACTACCCTGCCAGTTAACCTAACAACCCTGAGGAGGCTAGAGTTGGAGGGCAGAAGAGCTTTTTCTTTTATATGCTACACAGTTTGTCTTGTTAGAAGAAGCATGTATAAGAAATAAGAATAAGCTGAATTTCTCTCAACATGTAAAGCAAAGAGGCAGCTGGCAGCCATGAGCTCTTGAAACAACCATCAATTCAAAAGTTAAGTGATAGCCCTCCAGCATTCCTGAATCCCTCGGCACCTCCCCAACCACCCAAAAGAATCCAGGGAGCTGCACAGTCACAGCAAAAAGAAGCCAAAAAGAGAAGGCACAACTTAGATCCCCATACCCAAGACATCTCCTCTGCCTGAAAGCTGCTTCTCCAACATTACTTACCATCAAACTTGGCAAGCTTACTGATGTCTCCCAATTCCGAGGTGACTGGAATCGCCTGCCGCACTTTCATGTTGGTTTCTCTGGAAGGAGAGTGTCCCTGAGTCCTGATTCCCTTCCTTTCCTTTAGATTCTACCTGGGGACACCTGACCACGGAGCATCACCACCCCCAGGCATTACTGGGTAGGCAACCCTTCTACACACCCAAAGCCTTTCTCACCCAGAGATGTTCCAAAAGGTACAGACTCCAGACCTGGGGACCACTTTCAGAAACAAGCCTGCTAGCCCACAGGAGCAAGGAAGAGACACTGAGCGTGCAACTCACCCGTCAAGTTCTGCTGTCTCTATGTAACACAGCCCATGGGGCTCGCTGCTGGAAAGGAGGAGGAGATCCGCCTAGAAAGAAAACCTAATGAGAAGGCCGAAGACCCAAACCTCCACCCCGATGGACGCTCTGATGATCCCTCCTTCCACTAAGCACCCTTGGTCTGCTTAGTCCCAAGCACATGAACGGCTAGAAAGGAGGCATATTACTATGACAAAGAAGCTTCCCACTCAAGAAAGTTTCCTCCCATGAGTGTTTAAGAGGCAACTGTCAACAAGAAATACTCATTCCTTTCTGCCAAAAAAAAAGGGGGGGGGGAGGAGAGCCCTGTAGGCCTAGAGGGGCACCAGCCCCTTACCGCCACAAACTGGTTGTTTTCTAGCTTGATAATATCACCAACACAGACGTTCATCCACTGCTCCTGCTGGAGGCTGAGGCAAGGAGAAGACAGAGCAAAGGCCGTCAGTAGTTAGAGAAGTTCCCAGGGGACCCTTTTCCTTCCCAAGGCCCTCAGACTTCAACAAGCACTCACATTCCGTTGATCAGCACCTGAGACTGACGGTTATTCACTTGGTTATCGCTCTTGTGGCGGAACTGAAGAGAGTAAAGCAAGGTAAGCCACCTTCTCCTGCTCCAAGGGACTTAGCTGAGCAGCGGGAAGCAGAACATGCTGGGTGCCACCATGTATACAACTGTTCATGGGTGTACTCCCTCCCTGACTCCCCCACCCTACTCTTGGCCAAGATTCCACAGACCTAGTGGACCAGGTTAGGGATGGTAAGGTCGCTGAGGAAATCTGCTAAGTGGAGGAGGGCGAGTGCAGGGCCGGGATGGGGTGGGGATAGAGGGTGGGGGAACAGTGTAAGAAGGAAAGCAACTCACATAGTCATCAGTGGCATCTTTAACAGCTGTGATGGTAAGGACAAGAACCAAAGGCACAATGGTGGTGAACCAGGACAGGGAAGAGATCTGCGGGATCAACTGGAAAAAAAGGACGGAGAATGCATGCCTCTGAGGTCCTGTCCTCCGTTCCCCCAGACTTTTCTCCTCCTTGACTTTAGTCGGCTTTGTGAATTAATTGCAAAGGGTTTGATTTTACCAGAGGTCGCTTACCTGCAGAATGAGAAGGAACAGGAAGTAGGTATTGGCCACTTCCTGGAACTGCTCAAAGAGGTTGACAGGCAGGAAGGTGAGAATATTGTACTTGGAGGTCTTGATGCAGTTACTCTGTGGCGGGGGAAAGAGAAGATTGTGAGGCGCCCTCCAATGCCAACCCAGAGCCAGATCGAGGCTGCCCTCTCCACCTACACTTTCCAAACCTCTGTCCCTAAAAGCCAGGAGGTATAAGAGGGGGAAAGAGGAGGAGAGAAGAGAGTCTCGTGGGGTCAATGGTTTCATGGGATCCCGCTTCACTGACAGGTCAGGGCATGAAAAATTCAGCAGAGCAGCAGATGACAAGTGGCAAGGAGGCTGCCTTCCCCTCCCCCAAGCACCCTCGCACAGTCAGCCCTCTACCCCCACCCAGGACGGACAGAGTGCACCTGTCCTTCCTTCCCGACCCAGGAAGAGGGCACAGGTGGTCTGGGGCCTCTCACCGCATACTGGAATTTCTCATTGTATTCTCGGTCATTGGCACGCGCCCTCCTTTCTTCTTCTGCAAGAGAATGATGCTGCAGTCAGGAGCAGACTGAGGTCTGGCCCAACACCTTGGCAGGCCCATTCCACTCTGTGGGTTTTCCACTGAGGGCCCCTGGTTCCTTCCATGGCACACAGTTTTGAAGAGTTTAGTGGCACACCTGAGGTGTCACTGAATTCTTCCCTCTAGTCCACCTCTCACCACCAGCCTGACCACTGGGTTCTGCAGGTGTGACACTCACAGGACAGGATGCCTTTCTCCTTTCCTCACCAACAACCGTCAAGGTCTCCCACTGAGGGGACCGGTTTCTCGCCCCCATCCCTTTAATTAACGCTGTAGGAACTAACAGTTCTGGGAATCTCCAGAATAGCAGCTGAAGACACTAAGCTTCCTTGTCCCAGGACCTCCCACAGCTCCAGCCCTGGTACTGCCCTCCTCCTAACCCAGTGGGTGGGGTAGGTGGCAAGACGGAGGGTCACGGTGCCCTGAAACTGCTTTGCGGCAGCATCCCAGCCCCACGTGCAGTCCCCCCTACAGACGCCTCTGCTTGTCACATGTCACCAGCAGCGGCTTCTGACTGGCCCACGATGACATCATCTTATTTCAAAGCTCCTCTTCAAGTAGGAGAGGGGGTGGTCAGGGATATGGGTCATGCATACTGAGACAGATGAAAGAGGGAAGAATGGGATGTAGTTGAAGCAGTCGCTCTCTCACCGTAACCTTTCTTGTGCTGTCTGCACGTATTTCCCCTAAAATAACACATCTGTCACTAACCAAGTGATTAACGAACTACACCTATTCTGAACACCCACAGATCTGGGACTGCAGGCACCAAATTCAGGTCCCAGTACATAGAGGTGTCCTAGGAAGGGTCCTAGATGGGTTTTCCAGCCCAGCTCCGGTGGTCATGACCACAGGCTGAAAAACGGGGTACCCTGGTTAGACAGTAAACATCACGACAAACCTGACCTGGACTATCAAGCAACATTCCAGACGCCTTCCCTCACTCTCCCCAGCAGCCTGCAGAGCGCACTGCAGCAGCAAAACCTCAGACCACAGCATCCTCTGCCTGCCCAGAGTGCTCCCTCCCCGCCTGGTCACTTTACTCCAAAACTTCCCCGAAGGGGACCGTCAGGCTGAGTCGCCTGCGCAGTCAACGACGAGCATGCAAAGGGAGAGGTAGAGACCAGACCCTTCGCAGCCAGGATCTCTGGGTCTGCAGAGGATATGGGAACGCTGTGCGGAGGCCGGAGATAGGCGAGTGGGAGGGTGGGAGGGGGGAAACTAAGGGCTCAGGAGAGTTGCCAGTAGCTGCCTCCCGTTACCTGTCCCCCAGGAGGGCTTCTTTCTGCTCCAGGAGGGGGGCGCCCCGGCCCGGGCCCACTTCTCGGGCATCTCCTTGGGGACCGTCATGACCCCAGTTTGAGCGGGGGAAGGGCGGGCTGTCTGTCGGTCTGTCCTCGGCCTCAGCGGCTCCGACGGGGCGGCCCCCCGGGGAGGCACAGGAGCTGCGGCCGCTCAGAGGGGAGCCCCGGCCGTCCGGCGCGCGCCCCACCTGCAGCCCCGGCCATCCCCGCGGCCGCCCGCACCCGGCGACGCGCGCTCAGATGCGCCGCCGCCGCCCCCGACGCCCCCCGCGGACGCAGGCGCGCGCTGAGTGGCCCGGGACTCTGCGCGTACGCCTCAGGCTCCGCCCCCACCCGCTCCCCCGACTGCAGGGGCAGCCGCCTGCCAGCGCGCCGCGTAGGCGAAAGCCAGCACCGAGCCCCGCCTCCCTCCGCCCGGCCAATGCGCGTGAGGGGACTGCCAGCGTTGTCCAGGGCAACCGTTTTCATCCCGCGGCCTCCCCCCCCCACCCCCGCCCGCAGGAAAATAAGAAGGACCGGGATGGTTGGGAAAATGAGGGGAGATGAAGTGTGAGGACAGAGGGGTGACGGCGGGAACACAGCACCCTGGACTCCCCAAAACAGAGAATAGACGCTCCAGGTGCCCCGAGATAAAAGTCTATGNCCACCCCCGCCCGCAGGAAAATAAGAAGGACCGGGATGGTTGGGAAAATGAGGGGAGATGAAGTGTGAGGACAGAGGGGTGAGGGCGGGCACACAGCACCCTGGACTCCCCAAAACAGAGAATAGACGCTCCAGGTGCCCCGAGATAAAAGTCTATGTGTTTGGGGGTGAAGGGCAAGTCCTCAGCACGCTCCTGGGGGAAAAATCAGCTTAGAGAACCAAGGGGAAGAATATGGTTTCCTAAGGCTTCCCCCAGGATGGATAGGGGCTGCAATCTGCCTCTGTCAGACCCATTACCTGTCGTCCGTCCTCCTCCCTGTGCTCCCTGAGCCATAAAAAAACCCACTCCAGATGGTCCCAGGGATTCCCCCGGACCCCTACCTTCTGACTGTCTTACCTGGGAGGCGCTTTTTTGCACACAGTGCCATCTCACCCAGCAAGGTCCCAGCAATCCCATGGGAGACCCTGCAGAAGGTGACAAGTGCGTGAGGTCAGGAAGCTGTGGGTAACCCTTCATTCCCCTTTCCAGACTCCTCCCCAGTTCCGATCCTGCCCCTCCCCAGCCTTTTCCACTAACTCCACACCAACTCTCTGCTCTCACTGCCCCAATAGGGTCCTGAAAAAGAGGGGACTTCCCCACCACTCCCCCAATGCCTCTGCCTTGGATAACACGGGGGCACTGACATTTTATAAAAACCAAGACCTGCAGGGAAAGGAAGGGCTCAAAGAGAAGAGGACAGATAGGGACAGGAGGGGCACAGCTCCAAAAGTAGCCACCCCAGGGACCATGGATGCCCTGGGTGCTCTCCTGGTGGCCATGAGTGGGTGCCTGTGTTTACTGGAAAGCAGAATTTCCACCAAGGGGTGGGGCTGAGGGAACATGAGCCAGGAAACACCTGGCAGAGCATCAGGAAACGGTGGGCAGGCACCACCCTTCTCAAAAAGCTTATGATCTTCCCACTCCCCCGCTCCCCATTACTAAGGCTTCCATTATCACCTCCTCTAGGGGAGTTCACTGTAGAGGCATGGCCTTCACTTCCTGCACACACAGTCCCCAAACCACTTCCTCTCAGTCTGGGACAGCTGCCCTTCTGGACCAACAAAGGGGTCTTCTCAACCTTGATGGAGAGGCATCCCTCTCTCTCTCTTCCACCCCAAGCCTAGTCTAGTCAGTATGGCCCTGGGTTGCAAACTCAGGGAACATCAGATGGATTTCTGCTTCTTTCTATCTCCCCATGTTCTTCTTTTCACCTAAGAAAGGTAAAAGGCCTGGCCTGTAAGACAGTCACAGAGCCTCATCCTAGCCTGACCCAAAGGAAACTGCCAGCCAGGTACTAGGTCCTCTAGTCACCTCCTCTTTCTTTGTCTGGGTGGAGAGGCTTCCTCCTCTTTGGTTCCCCTGTCTCCAGCCTCCTGGGAACACTCCTCCAGCCTGTCAGCCCCAAGAGATACTAATTGTCTGTCTGTCCAACCTCTATAATTACACACTCTGGGCAAGGCCATCACCCACACCAGTTCTTTGTTCACTAAGCTGGACTCCCTTCCTGAACCCCAATCAGGTAATANTATCAAGCTCCTTCTGCTTTAAAATGACATCCCCCAGAGTAAAAGACACAGGAATGCATGGACTTAACTTCCTCTCTCCAGCTATTAAGTAGTTTGCCAAGGTAGGCTCTGCAACCATCAGAATAGATTTTGTAAAAGCAAGGGAAATCTAGTCAAGTTTTGGGAAGGAAGAATTTGGAGGTATAAATGTCCCCTTTGGCCTGTCAGTGACTTTCAAACCCTCTCCCCCTCTCTGTGCCCCCACCTCCTTCCCAAACCTGGCCTTGCTCCAGCCTCTTCTTCAAGGGTGTGGATATCAGCTATGTGAAATGAAAACACTCAAGCAGCAAGACCTACTGCTTCAGTTTTGCTAGCCAACGATGCATCTTTTGCACTCATTTCTTTCCAGTTCATTTGCATGGACCCATCTAAATTAAACTTTGATTCTATTGATACAAAGTGATTTCTTTCAGTTCTTGCTTAATCCTCTCCCTTCCCACCCAGTATCAGCTATCCCACTCCCTTCACTGCCTACAATCTGCTACAGATGAAGGAAATGAAGATTTGCAATGATTCTTTACAGGCATCACTGAAATTTTTGAGGGAGGGCGAGGGAATCCCCTCAAGGGCAGCACATTAAGGTCAGAGGAGTTCTTAAAGGGCGAAGATTTCGTTTTTATTCCACCGCCTTCGGGGCCTGCTAGAGAAGGCCCAGTTGGTACAGTAATATTTATTCACCAAGCTGGTCATCGACGAGACTGAGGACATCCTAGACGGAGCAAGAATGGGCAGAGGCTGAAGGTAGAGGTTTTCTTTTTATATATACAAGACACATTAATCCATTAAATTTGAGGACACAGTACAAAAAAAAAAACCACTTCAACTAATTCATCTGACAATGCTGTTCATATTCATGACGCCATTTTTTGTTGTTGTTTTGTTTCCTAATAATAAAGGAGGAGACTTAGGGCTGTTGGGCTGATATATATTTGGGGATCCCCCCTCCCTACCTCACCCACACACCACCAGGGTGAACAGGAGGAGGAGAAGAGAGGGCAGGGCCCACAGCAAAGTTTCATAATCTTGAATGCAAGGGAGGAGGAAGAGAGGAAAGGAAGAAAAAAAAAAGGAGAAAATACAAATCCTATAATACATACAACAGAGTGGGGATGGTATGGGAATGGGACAGACATGAAGCTGAGGCATGGGGTGGGCCGCTGGGGGTGGGGGGTAGCGGAAGCCCCCCACATTCTTTTCTCTCTTTGATGCTGTTTCCATAGTTGCCAGGCTGAGAAGCCCTCTCAGAAGATGGGACCGGGAGAAGAGGATCGGGGCCTCAGTTGGCCCCCCAGCTGTAGCTGTTGTAGGCAGACTTGTTGGTCTGGGGCTTCTGCGGGATGGAGCTGGTCTGGCTACGTTGCCCGCTGCCCGTCTGCAGGGGAATGGGAGGGTGAATGGGGAGGAAAAAGATGTCGAGTTAGTGGGACAAACTTATGACATCTTCAAGTGGAGATTTAGAAATTGTTTTACTCTCCCATTCCCCTGGCTTAGAAACTACTCTGAAGCTTGCTTCTCAAGCATCAGAAATTTGGTTTATACGGCAGTTAAGAGCACCTCTGACAAGTAAAAAAGCAGCTATAAACTTTAAATAAGGGAAAGATGAAAAGAGGGCAGGAAACTTTTGGAGGCAAGATAGTGAATCAGTTCTACTCACTTTCAATTCCACCTCCCCCCACCCTCAAACCCATCCTCTCCTGTTCCAGAAGGCTACTCTCTAAAGAGAATTATGGCCTCTTGGAGATAGGTAATCACAAGGTGATTTCACTTTCATTGATCCCTATAAATGCCTCAATTTGGGTATCTGTAGTTGAGAGCAAGGAAGTCCTTACTCTAGCTTCTCAAACCACCTATGAGGAAGGGGGAAGAGGTCACATGCACCACCCCAGGGCTCCCCAGCCCTATCACCCTTCACATCTGCGAGCCTATTTCAGGGAAGATAAGAGAGTCTGAGGCCCTAGGCTCCAGATGCTGCTCCAAGAATCCTTTCCATTCCAGTAACCAAGTGTTTCAAAAGTCAGGGAAGGGTAGAAAGAAAAAGAGAGCATTGAGGAGGGGAGGACAAGAGAGGAACGGGAGGCCAGAGAGCTCAGCAAGGTGTTTGTGTTTGTGTATCCCGACTTGTGACCGTGCAATCTCTTCTCTTCAAGTTCCCTGAGACTGTGGAGGTGAAATGGGGACTGAAAAGGAGTGGGTTCAAGCATATCATCATTCAGTTTCATTACCTGCTCCTCCTGCTGGCGCTGGCAACAGAGAATCATCTGCAAATATGGTAGCTGAGGCAGAACCAGGATATATGGAAAATAAAGGGACAAACTTTGACAATAGAACTCCACCATTAGAAGGGAAAGCTATACTGTCAGGGAAGGGGGAAGGCTGGGGAGGTTAAGAGGGAGGCGTGAGCCAGGCCTGATGGGATGAGGACAACTGTGCTATGGGAGGAGGTGGAGGAGAGAGGCGCCAACGGCATCGGGGGTGAGGCTGCCATCTGGCCCTCCTCTGACGCACCCTTTGCCGGCCACTCGTGTTATGTGCGCTGTGTCTGTATGTGCTGTGTGCCCATGGCTGGCGCTGGGGAGGGCGGGGTGAAGGTGGCGGTGAGGAAGGGTAAGAAAAGGAAAGGGGAGGTAGTTTTAGGGATAGGAAGGAAGAGGAAGGGAAAGGAAAGAGGGGGAAGGGCTATTACCTGGCCATCCTGCTGCAGGTGATGGTGAAGGATCTGGGAGTGCGGCTGCTGATGGGGAGTCAGGATGTGCATAAAGGGGGCAGGTGGGTAGGCAGCAGCTGTGGCCGGATTGATGGGCCCCCCACTTCCTAGGGCTGAAGGCAAGTTGAAGGAGGCAGCAGGAGTACCGGAATGAAAACCTTGTTTCTCAAAGGACTGCTATCCAGGAGAACAGGAGGAGAGAGAGTAAAAGATCAGCAAACTATTCCTTGGAATTTCTGAATCTAAGGTCCCCCACCCTGAGAGAGCAGCATGGTGTCACAGCATGCTGCACCTGAAGTCAGTCAGGTCTCAGCCTCAGTTCTAGTTTGTCATAGCTGTGTGATCCTGGAAAACTGCTCAAGTCTCTCAGCCTGTTTTCTCTTACATGAATCAGGTTTGCTATTAACAACCTCTCAGTTGTAAGGACCAAATAAGAGGACAGATGTGAGATCACTTTGTGAAATCTAACATCATTCATGAACACAGTGAAATATGTTGACTACTATAAGCACAACCTCTGGAGTTGGGTAAAAATTAGAACTTGTTGGATATTAAAAAGAAAATGAATACACAGTTGAGGTATCTTGAGTGTTAATGGTCTTGGTTATGAAGCACTCCACCACAACTCCTAACACTTTACCTGGAACTTTTAATTATTTACGGTGTGTGTGTGGGAGCAACACAATACTAATCTGTGCATAATCTGGATGCCTCGCTTTAATTACTGGTCTGTGTTGTATCCTTTCCCACTCTGTTATAGACTTACAAAGAATGGCAAGACTAGTCTCCTTTCATTCTGTACCTAGGCTCTGAGGAACTCATGAAAAGGCTGGGAGTAAGTAAAGGGCCAGGAAAACTTGCACAGTAAACAGCATGACGTCACAACAATTTACCACACTTCACCTTCCTGTAACATTTTTGTTTTTTTCCAAGAGGGCTAAATTTAAACTTCAAGAACTCACTCACTTTCTAGTAGAATGGGTTTCCTGATACCTCTCTTAAGAGAACTGTTCTTGTTCACTGTATTTTCCCGCCCTTTGGCCATATGACTTGTGGGGTCTTAGTTCCCCTACCAGGGATTGAACCCAGGCCCATGGCAAGGAAAGTGCCAAGTCCTAGCCACCGGACAGCCAGGGAATTCCCTGCAACTCCACCTCCTCGATGTCCATCTCTCTTTCCAGTTCTATCAAGAGCCAGGCACCTACCTGGGTTTTGGAGTACACAGAACCCGAGATATCTGGCACGCCTGTATTACTGGAGGTGACTGACACACCTGGGGGAGGAGGAAACAGACAGGAGGATTAGCTCAGCTAACTGCCTGGCCGCATCCCTGGGAAATGATGATGCATGTGGCTTTTCTAGCAATAGCACTGCACGGGAATTTTGGTCTGTTTTTCCAACTTCATGTCAGTCCTGAGGAATAAGAGCTCATGACACAAAAAGTTTCCCTAAGGGGTTCTCTTGCCCTTTCCCGATGTATACCGTTTATGTGAGTGAGGTGTGGTGTTTTGGGGAGCACCAGGGAATATAGCCAAACTTCACTAGCCTATGGCTTTCAAAACTCTCTGTGCCAAAGCCCAATAGGACTGTATTAAACTTTTCATGTCCTTTTCAAATCTGTCAGCCCAAACTCCACTCAGTTCTGCAGTCTTGCTGCTAAGTGGGCTCAAAATTCATGCCTCCACAGCATACGGAAAGTACTAAAGGAGCAGTTCAGTTCAACCCTCAAGAGCACTTTCATTCTCAGAGCCTTGGTTNAAGCCCAATAGGACTGTATTAAACTTTTCATGTCCTTTTCAAATCTGTCAGCCCAAACTCCACTCAGTTCTGCAGTCTTGCTGCTAAGTGGGCTCAAAATTCATGCCTCCACAGCATACGGAAAGTACTAAAGGAGCAGTTCAGTTCAACCCCCAAGAGCACTTTCATTCTCAGAGCCTTGGTTTACTTGGTCCAGTTTCCCTATTGTCTTGGTACTACTAGGCTACATACTTATGATTTAAAGAGCAAATTCCCATTTACTCAATTTAAGCTTAAGTGTGGAAAGGAGAGAGGGTAGACTGAGTTAGGCTCTTATAGCCTAGGCGGAACACAAAATCCAGCTGTCATTCTAGTTTACAATTTCAGCTTTTCCATGAGGTAAAAGCTCTAATCTATACTCCAGCAACTTGTGTGTTTCCTATTGAAAAACTCCCTACCCCCATTATGATTTTATGGAAACCACAACAGTACAATTCCCCATTTTAACTGTACTCCTTAAACTGAAATACACATACTATACCTCCCAGGGTATGGGGCAGTAAGAATAGGAAAAAAAAGCCATCAGGTAAAATAACCCAGCATCTTACCAGTGAAACTGTATGCAAATATTGAAGAAAAAGTAACTGAAATTTTACTAGGAATTTAAAGCTTGTTTTCTAAAGATCTGTTAAATCTCAGAAAGTAAGATAAAACGAGACTTCAGAAAAACATTGTGCTTCAGGCTGGGTCTTTGGATTTTCCTGTTAGGAGCACTTCGATGAGTTTTTTAGAACTAAACGGACGGAGTCATGCACACACACACAGATGGAGTCACAAGTGAGGAATCCTCCATTTACACACACACACACACACACACACACACACACAGATGGAGTCACAAGTGAGGAATCCTCCATTTAACCACAATTCAACAGCGATCTCCATTCAAACTCCAAAATCCAAATCCGCCCTAGACCAAGGCAGCCTTCAAAAGCTAAGCCCACCTAGGACAGCCACTTTAGAATCTTCCCAATAGAAGTGGCATTTACCCTGGAAAACCCTCCCATATCGTAAGTCCAGACAGTTTCAGGGAGGAACAAACACAAAATAGGAAAATAAATGAATTAGAGACACTAATGGCTCAGTGATAAAGAACCTGCCTGCCAATGCAGGAGGTGCCGGTTTGATCCCTGGGTCAGGAAGATACCCAGGAAGAAGAAATAGCAACCCACTCCAGTATTCTGTCCATGGAAATCCCATGGACAAAGGAGCCTGACGGGCTACAGTCCATGGGGTCACAAGAGAGTCAGACACAACTTAGCAACTAAACAGCAACAGAAACCAAGCATGAGAAAATATTTTCCCATCTTCAAAGTATCAACTCTACATTTTAATGGCACTGGAGTAAAAGGGGACAAAACAGGAACTAATCAGGTAGTTTTCCCTTTTCAGCTCTCAGGTGCCCGCCCATTTGGCAAATCACTGCTAACAGGCATAACTTTAAGAACAGGAGTTCATTTATGGAAAAAGCTAAGCTTTTTCCTCCTCGTTAGGAGGTGTGGAAGGGTTCAGAGTAAGATGTAATGGACAGGATAAAAATATAACATCTCTGAGGGAAACCAGAAGAGACAATGGCCTTTACAGTGAAGGTTCAAACAGCCTGCCAACACCCCTTGGTCATCCCATACAGAATGGGAGAAATGGCTGTTCTCAAGCCTAGTGGTAGGAAGGAATTTAGTTCCAATGTGCCCTTAATTAGTCTCATTCTTTCTAGAGGCTGGACTGGCTCAAAAACAGCTTCTAGTCTAGAAGCATTGATTGGGCTACTGGTTGAAACAACTGGAGATGCAGAAAAAAATAAGAGTGTAGTAGCCCTAAATGGCCTCAGTGTAAGCATCTGGGACCATAGAAAATAATAGGCATTCATTTCCCTACCTACTATTCATCAATTAGAAATCTCAGACTACAGAGTTTTGCTTTCCTTCCAACAGTCAACATCCCCTGGTTAATCCACACTCCAGAGCAGTGATGATCATACAAACACAACGTGGATGGCAGGGAGGAGAAACAAGAAATCTCTCCCAGCCTGGCAACTCCTGAAAAAGCTGGGCACACTCAAAAGACAAAATTACTTCAGAAGGCTGGGAACAAATACAAACGTGGTCAAATATCTGGGTTTCCAATTAACCAAGGACGGAGTTCTCACTGTCCAAGTTAACTCTATGAATGAAGGGCATTAAGAGGGGATGAGAATTTCCGTAGTCAAGGAGGTGTTTAACTAAACCTCTCCCACACATCCTTAGCTACAGCCAACAAGTGTGAATTGACTAATTCACAATCCCTAAAAAGCCATCAATGGACTCAGAACAATGTTCCAGGCTAGAAGAGTTTCCACAGTCCGAGTCATCAACTAGCTGGTCACACAAGACTTTATCAGATCTCAGCCAGCCATGTGGCCTCTGGGAAGCAGATGTGGGTACTAAACCTGGAAGATACTTTCATAACAACAGTTCTGAACACCATCTCTTCAGCCTTTCACAATGATACGACACTAACTTTTCTGTCCTTTCCTCTCTGCTTATGTCAGAGACAAGGGAACATCTAAACTGTAAAGTGAAGAGCTATAAGCAGCATGGAGAATGGGGAATTTTCTACAAATAGCTTTCCTTACCAACTAATCAACAGCCTGAGAACTGAGGCCACTTCCCCTCCCCCACCTTAACAGATTCACCATACTGGAAAGTCAATGGTTCTTTGACTATGCTGGGGTTTGACTGAAAAGGCCACCCTCCACCCACAGCACAACATTGGCTCCTAGTGTCCAGAGAGACATGCACGGAAAGAACGCCAGAGTTAGCTAAAGAAATACCACAGTTTATTGAAGACTACAAATATTTTGTTACAAGTTGAAACTACATGCCTTCCAGAAATCAAAAGCAACAGCAGGTGTGTGCATTGATGCTTCGGAGGAGGTGCTGCACCGCTTGAATTCGAAATGGGTAAGACAGGGTCAGACACATGGGGCAGAGGGAAATGAGGCAAGGGCAAGTTCAAAAGCCCAGAAGGTATCCACCAACTCATTCCCCCAAGCCACGCAGGCCATGGGCACAGCTCAGCAGGCTCTCCTCAGTGGTCTGGTTTCTGAAACAAGACTTCAGTGCAAATTTATACACACACACAAAACACAGCCCCCAGCCTTGGGCCAAATTAGCTCTCTGCCGTCCAGAAATGCTTGTAAGGGGGTGGATATTTTCTTCCTAAAAGGAATCAAATACACAAAAATAAATGAATTTAGAGCTTGATGAGGAATGGGATGACAAGAGCCCTCTGTGGGATTGGGAACTGGGGGTTCTCAAAGGGTATATGTTTCTGAAATCTTAGGGAAAAAGCTGGGATTTCCAACATCCAGTAATACCATCTTCTTATATTACCAATCATCTACCTCTTAAAATTCTTGAATCTGGTCCAGCTAAGACCTAAATCTAAATTCCTGTAATAGGGCCATTCTAAGACAAGAGCTTGTAAACCTCCCTACCAAGGACTGGGGCTGACCTGCTCAGAGAGAGGGGTCCCTAGCCACAAGGAGTCTGGGTATTAACGATTTAATCTCAGTGAGTTATCTCAGGATTTCTTTACTTTAAATCTCAACCCACTGTAAGTCATACAACAGAGTTCAAAGCTCCACCTGATTGATAGTTTCCAGGCAGTGGCACCCCATTCCAGTACTCTTGCCTGGCAACTCCCCAGACAGAGGAGCCTGATGGGCTGTAGTCCATGGGGTCACTAAGGTTCGTGCACGACTGAGCGACTTTCACTTTCACTTTTCACTCTCATGCATTGGAGAAGGAAATGGCAAACCCACTCCAGTGTTCTTGCCTGGAGAATCCCAGGGACGGAAGAGCCTGATAGGCTGCCATCTACGGGGTCACACAGAGTCGGACATGACTGAAGCGACTTAGCAGCAGCAGCAGACCCACTGTGCGCTTTCTCAGCTCAGCTTCCCAGTTATTGAAAAACCTTGGACAAGTTTAACCATCTGGAGCCCACACAAGGGTGAAGAACACAGATGTAGCTCCATCCAAATCACCGTGAAACCATAACTGAGCTAAGAATTTTAAAGAACAACCCTCAAGCTCAACCCCAAGCAATGGCAACCACCTACTCTCCATACACAACTACAAGGCATTGAGAAAAGTAGACAGAATTGTTTCATTCAAAAACTCTTACTTCTTGTCCCCCCAAAACAGACAGTAGGTGTCAGGTATGGGAGCAAAGGATAGGATAAATATCTTTTAGGTCAGCGTCCATTCAGAGGATCCCCGTATTTCCCTCCCTGCCTTGAGATGTACAATGGACTTTGCGAAAAAACCACCCACACAAATGAAGGAACCCAAAGGTCCAACTCTCCCTCTATTGAGCATTTGTGCCCTACTGCTTTCTTTCCACAGCTTAGGCCTTCTAGATAAGGAATAAAATGAGGGGCCACATGAGGAAAGTTGTACTATAAAGAGATTTCAGCCAAACCTACCACAGCGTGATAGCTAAGAATCCATTTAACTCTTCTATTCAGTGAATGAATGTATCACCTACTGTACTTACCAGTACCTTAAATGTTAACACCTGCCCCCAAATGAAAAATCTCAGTAAAATCTTGCTTAGATTTGGGTGGGCCCCTTGCTTCCCACCCAAAGTTTAGGCCAGCCAACATATTCTAATAGCCAATTTGTGCCCCAGGGCATTCTCGTCATGAGTAATGGATACATGTTCTACTATTAAGCTCCTCTGCTGGTGCTGCTCAGACCGAAACCCAAGTCAGACAAACATGAACAATCATACCTGGAGCAGCAGCACACCCTTACCAGCCCTACTTTCTGAAGCTTCGAATCTTCCTCCCTGAAACTCATTTAATAACATCCCAATGACAGCCAGGGTCAAGGTGAGCTTACCAGTGTTGTATCCATGAGACCCATAACCACTTGGCTGTTGGAAAGGGGTGGCTGATGCATTCACACTGACATTCACACCATGCTGCTTGGAAGAGGTAGGAGCCACCTGAAGAACAAAAGGCCAGCACTACAGTGAAATGGCAGCAAAGTATCATTTTAATCCACTCCAGAGATTGGGCATTCAAGATGGCTACCCATCCTAATGCAGGCTATCCGGTTTGCTTAGCGAAATGGCTCAGGGAATGAATGACAGTCTGAGGGAAGCAAAGCTATACATTCCCCCTTTAGCTATTTCTAACAACAGGTAGTCCCTTATCCCAGTACCACCTATCCAGCCCCAATCCCTCTCCCAGGCCAGAAGTGGAAATTATTCCTTCTTATTCACTATTAAAAAGTCATCTAGCTTTGAAAGTAGCTAGGATAGTGTCAAGGATTCTTCACTACAAGTAAAGACCAAGTCCAAGCACTTACAGGGAACACAGCAGGCCCATACTGGAAGGTGCTGGGGAGGCCAGGAACCCCTGTGTAGTATGGCAGGCTGGTGTAACTGTAGCCAGGAGGCAGCGCCGGGTTCAGGAATGTCTGCTGCGTGGTGTGGTGAGTCTGCGTCTGGTTCTGTTGGGGCTGGGCCAAGGTTGTGGCTGGGGCGGGGGAGGAGGCATCCCCGCGGCCGAACTTTGTGAGGTCACCTGTGAAAGGAGAGGCTCAATATATCTGCCTCTTTTACTCCCCACATCAATGTAGAATTACCTCTTCTGGTTTCACATGATCCAGGACAGCCTTGGTTAAAGTTCAGTTCTGTGAATTTTATTTTTTTGAGGCTCCATTTAGCATTGCTCAGGACACTCTACACAGTGCCAGTCAAGGACTAATAACGCATGGCTGTGCAATGCTGTGGCAGAGACAAGCTTCCAGAAAAAAGCTCCTATATGGTTTCTCTGCCCACCTGTGTTCTTTCATCTCTTCCCCACCCCACCCCCTACTTCCTCTCTCTGTTTCTCCTCCACGGGAAAAACTCCATATTGGACCTGAAAAACAATCATAGTCAATAAGGACAACAGGTCAGGCCTATAGCCTGGCAAGGCAATAAGACTGCCATGTAAGTAGGGAACAGGAGCAGAGATGAGCAAAGGAAGGCCAGTTCAACCACTATACTTATTCTGAATCTACCAACCCTCTACCAACCCTGATTCATGACATCCATTTTGTATGCTATTTCTGTCAAAGATCTTAATTAAGGTGAAAACTGGATCTACTAATCAGGTTTCTGCCACCAATACCAACACAGCTTCCCTTTATTCAGCCTCATCCCAATCTTACCAGAATAAGGGTTGCTGGCCAGGCTACCATCCCTCCCAGTCAGCGGAGTGGTGGGTGTGGGAAATGGGATGCTGTAGTAATCCTGAAAGACAGAAATAAAAGAGAAGACTCTCAGTGCCACTCATTATTGGCATGGCACATCATACAAGGTGAGAAGCAAGAGAATGTTGGAGAACTGCAGTTTATGCAACCATTAATGAACTGGCAAAAGCTAGCACAAACTCCGTATTACTCTTGCATACACTGTCCCCCCTGCCTGGCCATGGGGATAGTCAGGCAAGGTCTACAAGTATGCCCACCAGGAAAACGCTTCAAGTCCATCAGTACCAATAATATTCTAGATAAATTCTAAACCTCTAGATATAACCCCTAATAGTCTATTGCTACTGAGAAAATACATCTTCCTTCTAGAATTCATCAAAGTGTTTGAGACATAAAAGAAGCTTAAAATATGTTTAATTCAAAGATGCCAACTCTTTTTTTGTTTTTAAAGTGACTTTCTGTTAGAACCACTCTCTAAATATACTCTAACATATCTTAAAGTATGCATATGGAGGTATGGGTTGAGAAAAAGCCAAGTCTGTGACTTATCAAGTAAACATCTGGAATAATTCAAACATTAATTTAAGATCACTTTCTTTCCCTAAGCTCTACAACCATATACTCACCAATGGAAATCTTGTCTGAAGCATCTGCAAGTCATCATAACCATATACCTGTGGCTGAAAGATACAAACACGTAACAATATTAATGGGAACTGGTCATGATGGTAGCAAACCAAGGAACTAAGAGACAAGATAAATCAACAGAACTTGTCTTCATTCATGAGAAAAAAGAGGACATAGATTATTTCCTTCATTTTCTTTAAGAAATGAAATGCAAAGAGATTCCATGATTCATGAACAGCCTTAAAGTTTTCTTTGAGCTACATACTGATTTAACTAGGCTGTCCTCTGGGCAGCAATGGGGTACATAAGTCACACATGAATAGTTAACTTTATTTTACCAGTCTTTTTCTCCTTTAGCCTTCAAAATGTGGCTTAAGATTTATCTCTCTCAGAAAGGATTCACATTTTACTCTATTGGGTGCCAAGGTAGTATGTTACCTATTTAAAAAGTACTACAGGGTATTTCATTTGTATGATAATATAAACTCTCTGAAGGCAAAAACAGGTGTTTTGGAGTTTTTTGGGGGAATATTTACAACACTATGTGAGTTTCAGGTGAGTAGGTTCTCATATATCCACTCCCTCCCCATTTATCTCTCCCCTCCTATATCCCCTAGTATCATAAATTTGAAAAACAGGTATTTTTAAAAAATGTTTTTAAATAAATATCCTTCATCTTAATAAGCAGTGAATACATGAACCTGACACAAAACACAGCAAGACAAAAGGCTACTCCTGTTATTCACCTATTCTCAGGGAACCGCAGACTAACTCAGGGAACTTTACTCTCGCCAGGTCAGAGCCAGCACAGACCCCCAGGGAGTAGGACTCAATCCAACTAGAGAAAATAATTTTCTAGGAAACTGTGAGGGATTCCAGTTAGACATTCTGGCCTTCGGCTACTGAGGCCCAATATTTGTTTCACACAGAGAAAATACACAACAGAGGACCCAGTCTAGGTTGAATCTTTCCTCTTAAAAAAAATTATTCCCCCCTGCAAACTACAAAGATTACAGACTACACATGATAACCGCTCATTTATTATGTATAGTCTTCCACCTGAAGTCATAGCAATAAAGACTAGGTATACCACCTTCCTCTTTTGGAAAAGATCATTCAGTCTCACTTACCGGGTAGGCGTGTAACAGCCCTGGAGCCATAATATATGGATTAGGCAACAATGGCGGGACCCCAGGAGGGAGGTTGGGAGGAGCTTTTCCTAAAAGAGAAATTATATTTTTATCCTGTCACACCATTACTTTACTCCTCCCTCCCAAAGGAAGGCAATTCAGCTTCTACACAGGGTTACCTGAAGTCGTAGCAACTGAGCTTCGAGTGGAGGCTGTGACGGTAGAGTTGCTGCCTAGGCTGAGGCCCAAGCTACTGCCACTACTGAGACTGGAGGAGACACTGACCACTGGGGGGGGAGCAGAGACTGTGCTGGATGTGGTGGAGAAAGTGCTGGAGGAAGAATGGAGATTTGCCTCACTCTCCACGCTTGTGTGCTTCAAAAAGGCAGTGCAGAGGAAAAGAGGAGGGAACAGTGATTAGTGTAACAGGTCAGGAAAGACATTCCCTTCTGTTGGTTTTAGCACACCAACTTCCCAATTAAAGAGGCTGAGGAAGGGTATTGGGCATCCTCTGCCAAAGTAACTAAAAAATAGAATAAATGATTAAATACTCTCCAGCTACACATTCACCAAGATTTATCTGGTAAAGATGGTTAGCAACGGACCTACTGCACATTATCACCCTGTTCAAAAAGCAGCAGAGCGAGTAGGGACAAACTCCCCAGAAACCAATACTGACTGCCCAATAAGAAGACAAAAAATAAGTTAGGTCTGAAAAATACATCATACCCTCCTCGTCCACTCTTCTTCACTAGGCTAACACAACAGACAAGTTCACAGGCTAGAAAAAAGTACAAGTTCTAATGCATTTAAACCTGAAATAGTGTACTGGAGGAAAGAGAAAATCCTAAGAAAGCCTTAGCCCTCATTACCTTGTCCAGGCTTTTGACAAAACAGATATGCTTTTCCTGAAACAGGTCCTTTTGAAGTGAGTTTTCTTCCTTACCTTCTCAGCTTAATTCCATATAATTGTCACAAAATCTCAACAGTGAAATTAATTCTTTAGCCAAAAGTGCTCATCTGGTCTTTACTTTGATAGGATGCCTAGACTCAAACTGCTTATTTTCAGGACTCAGGTTTGGCGAATCCCAGAGTGAGAATGGCTGTATCAGTTAGAAAAAATGTTCTTACAGAATTTATCATAGCATACAAAGCCCACCTAGTTTCAGTGTCTTTAAAAAAATTTAAAAAGTCGTATACTCAGGAAAGCCATTTCCAGGGCTTTAAGAATTGGCCCATAGCTCTGCAGTATTTCTGGATTCTTCTGCCTTTCTTGGCTTCAAGTATACTTTTTCCCCTTTCCCTGCAACCTTAGATCTGTTGTCATTTTGCCACCTCATGAAGAAATTTTCAAGAGTTGCTTCTTGGGAAAATCTTACGGTTGGAGAATTGTTTGAATGTAATAAGACCGCATTTCCTTTTACCGCATTCACACTTACCAAAAGAGTGGATGTTGAAGTGCGCCCAGAAGATGTTGATGACGAAAGGGTATTCTGCTGAGTAGATAACGTGCTGTAAAGATAAAGTGGTTGTCATCAGCCACAGTGCTATGATTATTGCCTGACGTGGAGCTTCAGTCAAGAACTGGGGAATAAGCTGGGGCTTTCCCTAGTGGTCCAGTGGTTAAGAACCCACCTGCCAATGCAGCAGACACAAGTTCAATCCCTGGACCGGGAACTAAGACCCCTCATGCCTCAGGGCAACTAAAGCTCATACACTGCAACTACTGAAGCCCGCATGCCTTAGAGCCTGTGCTCTGCAACAAAAGAAGCTACTGCAATGAGAAGCCCGCACACCACAACTAGATAGTAACCCATACTCCCTGCAACTAGAGAAAAGCCAAGTGCAGCAACAAAGAATTCATGCACTGCAATGAAGACCCAGTGTAGCCATAAAAATTAAGAGGCCAGACAAAGAGAACTAATTTGTGGTTGCCAAAGAGAAAGGGGTAGAACTGGAGTTTTGGGTTATCAGATGCAAACTAGTATATACACAGAATGAACAAACAATAAGGTTCTACTGTACAGCACAGAGAACCATATTCAATATCCTGTGATAATGCAAAAAATATAAAAAAAAATGTATGTATAACTGAATCACTTTCTGTACATCAAAAATTAACACATCATAAATTAACTATAATTCAATTAAATGAAAAAAAACCTAGGCAAAGAAGGCAGAATATGGGACCAAACAGATCTGAGATCGTAAGGTCAACACAATAGTCAGCGAGAGGTAGTGAGCAGAACCCAAAATAAGAATGGGTTTTGAAAAAGGGAAAAATGCCTCCTTTGTCTTTACTGCTCATAGCTTGTAGGTCATCCACTTAGATAATGTGGTCTCTGCTAGGCAGAGAAGATAAGACAGAACCAGAGAGCTCTGTTATTACTATTCACCAACCTAAACCTCCATCCTCACCCCAAATCACCTGCTGTGTTGTGTGGTGGTAGTATTTGGAATCTCCTCATTATGGCTCAAGCCACCCAAGGAGGATGAGTGCTGATTGGTTGTCGTCAGTAAGGAAGCTGCAGATACCGTTTCACTGAGAGGGGGGATGCCAGAAGTGGAAGGTGAGTCAGATTTCACTGCAGAGCCCGTAGCACCTGGAAATAAAGACAGGAATTCACAGCATCAGAGGAAGTTAAGAGGTGATGACAGTCCTAGGCTGTCTCAGTGGCATTTAGGTGCAATCCTTTTTTTTTTTTTTTTTTTTTAATTCCAAGCATTTCACAGCACCAATCTCATTTGTCCAATAAAGGAAACCAAAAGGATTATCACTGTTACAAGACAGAGAACCTGAAATTTAGGAAGGTTTGAGATTAAACAGAGAGGTAGGAAAAAAAAAATCAAGCTAAGAATAAAACCAATAGCTTTGATCATTGAGGCAGGGGTCTTTTCATGACAATCTACGACATGCAAAAATATTGAAAGGGGAGTAAAAACACTGTAATTTAGAGGAAAAAGCCTGGAGGAGCCTCACCTTCAACAGATTGCGTGGTCTGTAACTGCGTGGCCTGCACAGAACTGAAGCCATTCTGGTAAGAAAGAGACAAACAAAAGAACAGATTAAGTTAGTACACTGACTCAGTTTAATTTCTGCCAACCAATTTCTTTCAGAGAAATTCTGCAAGTTAACAGAAGGATTAACATAATGTACACAACCCAAAGGAAAAACAACAAAAATTTTAAAACAACAAAAGATATACCGACCCTGTGTGACCCAGGGCAATAAGAGGCAATGCCCAAACTGCTGAAGAAATCCCGAACCCCAAACAGATAAAGGAGAGGTTCAAATCCAATGATCCCTAGGGGAGGATGTGGGAGTAAGACAGTTCAGCCAAACCACTTATTCTGCTGGCTGCATCTGACGGTCCCTCCACATTTCCTCTGGCATATGCTGTCCCCCTCACCAAGCCAAGACATAGCAAGGTGAGGTCTACTGATATGCACTCAGAAGTCTAGCAATCAGATCTTCCAAGAAAACAGGTACTGGAGACTGATTCTACTAGAGAGAATGCATCTTTTTAGTGCAAAGAGAATGATCTAGCTCTGAGTCTCCAGGATTAGTGTCTAGAACTTTTATTTCACCAACCACAAAAATGAGGTTAAGCTTCATAATCAGCATTTCAGAGATATCTTAGTGCCATCTGTCAAGAAGTAAAACACTACAATATTTAAGAGACTTTGCTATTCTCCCAACCCATGCCCAGGGGCTGGTGAAGCCAATACCTTTGCCTGAGTCAAGTCCTTTTGGGGTGATGAAGAGATGGAGCTGGGGTACCGCCGAGTCTGTGTGGATCTCTGTTCATATAGAGGGCCCTGAGCATTATTTTGGGAGGTATAGGTTGTTGACTGAATTGGGCCACTCTGATAACCGGACTCCTGACTCTGGTTAGATGAAATTGTGGATGAAGATTCACTGTGGGGAATGGAGAAGGAAAATCTCAAGAGAAACGAATAGAATAGATCCACTGATACTAGAAAAGTTAAGTTACTCTTATTAGAGTTGATTACAATCAACTTATAATCAGATTGATTATAATCAAAAAGACAAACTTCAAGAACAAATAAAAGATAATGCGACAATTTTCTCCTGGCAACAGTAGGAATTTCCACATCCTATAAAGCCAAGTATCTAAGCTAAGAATCGAGCTTAAAAACATTCTCAATTCTTAAAGGAAGAGAAAATTTTCTTGTGTCCCTACATTCTGCTGTTATTAGAAAAAGAGGCTAAAAGTCAGCAGAAAGGATACATTACTCTTGGTCCCTTTCATACAACTGTAACAAGAACCCTAAGCACAGGAAAAATCACCTTTTGCTCATTTTAAGGAATTCTGAGTTCCTGGTTCTCTCAAAAATCCAAGAGTAAAATTCTCTTGAGAAGAACTTTAAAAAATATTCACATGCATTAACAACAATTATGATTCAATAGAGCTAGGCTGGGGCAAGACATCTCTAAATTTTAAATTTTAGGGATTGGAAAAAAAAAACCTAAACCCACCTATTACTCTGAAATTCCCGGATTTTCTATTGCCTAAGATAGACTTCCCTGATATCTATTCATAGGAAATAGGATAGGTTCTACAGGAAAGGTTTCTTTCAATTCTGTAATACTAATTTTAATTTTACCTCCTTTCTAGGAGTTCAAAGTTACAACCTTCATGGGCTTTAAATCTACACAAAAGGTCTCAAAGTGTCAAAAGGACTGTTCGTTGTGGCAGATGCCAAGGGAATTTAAAGGTGGGGTACACATCTCTAGGAACTGTGTTTGGACATTCTGTAAGTACCCAAAGGATATATTTCTATCTGTTTAGAGTTAAGAAAAAACCCAGTAACAAAAGTGCTCAACAAACTGCTACAAGTGGCTCCTTTTCCTTCAATCAGAGCCTTAGCGTGTCCAGAGTTCTAGGAATCAACAAGAGACTTAAAAAAAGTGGTAAAAGTCAAAAAAAAAAAAAAGTGGTAAAAGTCTAAAAGAAGTCTATGACAGCTGTTTCCTCTACCTGGCCGTGCTGGTATAGAGGCTACTTTGAGCCTGGCTTGAAGAGGCGCTCGTGGTGGGGGTGGACTCATAATCAGAAAGGACAGGCTCTGACCCAAACTGCAATGCCCCAAACTGCAGGTTTAGCCCTGAGATATCTGCTGAGCCAGGCATCTCCACAGCCAGAGCAGGAATCTGTAAAGATAAAGAAATGGTTTACTATAACCTTATCAATAAGACTGATAGCAAACTTCCACATCAGACTTCCAAACTACATCCTTACAATCTCAATTCTCAAATCCCACATCCCTTTGCCCTAAAATAATATCTAAAAGTTCAAATACCTTAGAAGTCAAGGAGGCTTTTTTCTTCTGCTGTTTCAGTTTTTGCTGAGCCGGCTGAGGGCTGGAGGACTGGTTGTCTGAAGACCCAGGAGACATTTGTGGAGCCGAGGTGGATTTGCTTGGCAGAGGAGAAGACGGGGGTGGAGGTGCGGCTGTGGAGGTAGCCACAGCAGGTGGCTTCTCCTGAAGGAACACCTCCATCATGGTTGAAGACGGGGTGAAAGCCTGACGCTTTGTAAAGGGGCTGTGCACTGTTGAATCATTTGGGTTCTTCAAATCTGCATGAGGAGATCCAATATGTATGAGGCCAGAGGTCCTCATTAACCTCAAGAAAATATTATTATTCTATGACAACCATTGGATAGTATCAAATCAACACTATTACACTGCCTTTGTAAGAAAGCAATCTAGAAATGGCCCATATTCAGAGTATAAGGTCCTAAAATGGCAAAGTTCATAAACTCTTCCAAAGGTAACACACTGTTTTCAAGTACTGAAGATAAATCTAGGAAAAATCCAAAATATCCTCAGGTCAACAGAAGACTACAAATGTGTACAGGATTAAATTTGATGAAAGAGACATGCAGCCTCAACTTATATATTTATTTATTTTTCCTCAGCTTTCTGAACTGAGTCTCTCTGACAAGGGGAAATCAGTGTGGGAACTACTCCTGCCAGCCTCTTGGCAGTAATCCTCCAACGCTTAAAGAATTCAGTCACTTTCCATCTTTCTCACCATACTGCACCAGCGATGGGGATTGTGTGGTAGAGCCCATGTCCCAAGAGGAGGTGGTGGTGGTTCCAGATTGAGAATGCTGAGCTGCCAACTGAGCCAGGGCCTGAGCAGTCTTGAATTGCTCCAAGAACTGGGAGCCTGTGGTGCTGCCGCCTTTAGCTTCACCGACATCACCAAATCCTTTCCCTAACATGCTCACCTGTAGATCAACACAGAGATTAGAGAAATCCACAGCCAATGACCTTGTTCAGCTACTCAAAAAGACACTCATCTCAGTTAAGAGTCAGTATAAAGAACACCACTAAATGGAATAGTCTATTACAGCCTAAAGTCTGGACTGAGACTGTCTAGACTTAAATCCTGGTTAAGTAATTGTGGAAAAATGATTTGTAGTTCATCTGTACCTCATTTTCCTCATCTGAAAATAAAGGTATAAAATAAAGGTATCTCATAAAGGTGTAGGCAGATTAAACAAATATATAAAAAGCATTTAATATGTGCATGATACATAGAAAGCACTGAAAAAAATTTAAGAGCCATTAAAATTTATACCATTGCCATCACCCTTCCCTCCCTCCTCCTCAGGGACTTCTTTTTCTTTTTTGGCCATGCCAGGTCTTAGCTGCCTAACAAGGGATCTTTAGTTGTGGCATACAGGATCTAGTTCTCTGAATAGGGATTAAAACCGGGACCCCTGCACTGGGAGAGTGGAGTCAGCCACTGGGCCACCACAGGAGTCACCAGGAATTTCTTTAATGACTTGAGGAGGGGTTTCCCTCCTTTTGAATTTTTAAATCAACTGTTAACTGATTATTAAGATAATATGAAGATGACATAAACTTTCACTTCAGTCATTAATGTCTTTGCCCCTTCCACTGAAAAGCTCAAAGGGAACAAAAATAACTAACTGGAGCTTCATCTCAATGCTTCTAGTAACTAGCAGAGACAAAAGAGGCAAATTAGGGGCCAGCCCAGCTGCTGCACTAGACAATCAAACTACCACCCTAGACCAGAAAATTAATCATTCTAAATAAACTCTAAGGAGATTTAGTCTAGGCTTAAGTTCTTATTTAAACACATCATGATTTTCATCATTAAGCAGCACTTATACAAAATCAATCTGTCCAACTCAAGGTGAGACTTTTTCTTTCCACTTCAGTCTGTATTTCAAGATTATACAAATAAAAACAAAAACAGCCAAAATCTAGTTGAAAGTACAGGACTGTAGCAGAGAAATGATCCCACACAGCAATGATTACCAAGTACTCTGCAAGCATGAAACATTAAAGACAGAAAATTACTTAATATTCACATATTACGATAATAAGGGCTCCTATATTACTTACATCTATTAAATTTTTAGGGAAATTAATCCTGTAATTTATCCTGAAAGGAAAAGAACTACATTAAATAGCACCCTACTTAACACAGGTAATAAGAACTTATGTTTACTTTAACATATCACATGACACACATTAAATAGAATGTAAGGGTAAAGTGGAAATATACTGAAATTTTTACTTTTGATGAGAATCTGGATTTGGGTATAAATCCTAAATTTCAGGCTTTAAAGGTAATTGAAAGTGACACAAAGCACTTAACCCTTTTCAAGTCACCTATCTTAGGGGTTGGCAGTTATTTTCTGATCATCTTTGTCCCATTTTCTTTCTTTCTTTTTGGTCCCAACACTTCTCTCCCTTTCTCTTCTCTTCCACCTTTTCTCACCTGTCACCATTCATATATGGCAGAATATTAATCACCAAATTACCATTAACGCAGGAAATTATTTTAGGATAATGGTTAAAAACTAAAAAACTTCTGGATTAGAGGCTGACTCAGCAATTTTCTAGTTGAAGCAATTACTATTAATATGATCTTACTACTAGAAAAGTCAAAGTATATGCATGTACATTGTCTCTGACCTCCTGACAACCACCAAAAAGTAGACAGGAAAGTAAAAGAAAGAAAAAGCAGTACTTTATTGACCATAAGAAAGTTGGTCCTTGTATCATCTTTGTTTATTTAGCCTTTCCCATAATTGATGACCTTGAATTTTTAAAAAATAATTCTGAATCAACAAGTCATTTGTTGTTTAAGTGTTCCAGGTTGTTAACAACTAATACTACTGCCACCACATTTGTATAACTTTTACTCATGATCTTATCTATCTTCCTGAAGCCCTGTAAGACAGGCACAGCAAGCACCCTTATCCCCACTTAAGGAGAAAGGGAGAAAGTTATTGTATGGGCAGATTCAGGAAGACCCCAAGTTTTTAGAAGCCTAGCTCAGAAATTTACGATTTAAATACATATGGTAATTGTGCTCTATCAAGAAACAGGGAAGTGCTACCACCTTTCATCAACATTTAATTACTAATTAGTATTAGTGTTAAAATTGTCATTGATTTTCTCTCCTCAAGAATAACAGAAAATAAGGACTTCCCTGGTGGCCTAGTGGCTAAGACCCCACATTTCTAATGTGGGGGGCTGGGAAAGAGGACTGGGTTTGCCCTCTGGTCAGGAAACTAGGCCCTGGATGCCACAATTAAAGATCCTGCATGCCACAACAAAGATCTAAGATCCCACATGCCACAACTAAGACCCAGAACGGCCAAATAAATTTTTTCCCCAAAAAAATTATTTAAAAAAAAAAAAAGCATTGTTCAGCACCATAAGTACTCAGTAAATGGTGTCAGGGCTTCCCAGGTGGCACAGTGGTAAAGAATCCACCTGCTAATGCAGGCGATATGGGTTTCATCTCTGGGTCAGGAAGATCCCCTGGAGTAGGAAATGGCAACCCACTTCAGTATTCTTCTCTAGAAAATTCCCTGGTCAGAGGAGCCTGGTGGGGTCCATGGGGTTACAAAGAGTCAGACACACTGAGCAACTGACCACAAGTAAAACGTTTATTCATTTTAATAAGATGATTCTGTCTTTCCACAACTAAATCCTCTCCTAGAGCTATCCCCTATTACCCAAATCAACATTTCTACACTCAAGTCTGCTTAGGAAGACAAAAGATGCTTTCTACCTTGCTCCAAACCTTTCAGGTGTCCCTGAAAGGAATTACTGTATTTGTACCTATGAGCTGGGGTTGCACAAAACTTTAAGATATACCTTGTTTCCTACTTACCATACTGTGATGAGAAAACGTGTTCCCTGAAGCAGGCTGTGATATGGCACTCTGCTTCGAGTTACTGAACACCAGAGGCTGGGCAAGAGAAGGAGCCTGAGAGGGATCCAGATTAGATGAATCATTCTCCATGGAAGATGGTGTCTTTCCCAACAGAACAGCAAGGTCAATTCTAGTGGAGGGAGAAAGTTTCATGAATAACGACGAACAGTCTTGTCTCCAATACCTGACTCAGATTAAGGATAGATCAAAAGGAAGTCACTCCCCAGAAACACAAAGCTCTAAAATGCTGAACTCATCAAAAATAAGATGTATAAGAGTCACAATAGTATCTAGATGTATTCCAATGGAGCGGACATCCTTAATGTTGTTTAAAATTTTAATTTTAGTAAAATTTAACTTAATGAAATATCAAATGTTAGTTTTAACACAGCAGCTCCATAACTAGCCCCAAATTTCCTAACTTTTACCCATGATTTTAATACTGAATACCTGTCATGACCAACATCTAAGACCACAAACAGAATGCTGGCATCCTCAAGTTGCTTTAGAACAAGAAGGATTTAGGCAATATTTTCCCCCGTTTTTAAAAAATTCCAAAAGGTATATACTAGGGGCCTGGCAAATTTCCTTAGTAAGAGGGATATCTCTTCTTTTTCATAATTGGTCCCTTTCAACCACAGTTTAAGGTAATAGATACTCGGGGAGGGGGACCCCACACACATAGTTTTGAGAAGGTGGCTGGTCACCAAAAACACCAAGAAAGTGAATGAGAGGTGGAACTTTCAACCCCACTACACTCCACCCACCTCTAGAAAAGGAAGGGGAATTAGAGATTGAATTCAATTACCAATGACTTCATCAATCATGCATATGTAAAGAAACGTTGATTAAAACCTCTTGAACAGCGAGAGTCAGTGAGCTTCTGGGCTGGTGACCACACGTGACCCACAAGGAGGGCAGAACATCCAGAGAGGGCTTAAAAGCTCCATGCTGCAACCCCCACACCCTGGCCTGTGCATCTCTCCCATCTGGCTGTTTCGGAATACTGGTTAAACTAATAAATCAGGAACGCCAAAGAAAACTTTCCCGCATCCTATCAATTATCCTAGCAAATTACTGCATCTGAAGAGGGAGCTGTGAAAACCTCCAAATTTATAGCCAGCTGAGCAGAACTGTGTGAGTAGCCTGGGTACCTCTGAAGTAAAGGCTGTCTTAGGATACTGAGCAATCACCTTGGGTCTATGCTAACTCTGGAGAATTACTGTCAGAACTGAATTAAACTGAACACATAGCTGAACACAGAACCCGTGTGGGGAAAAATTCACAGATATTTGGTGTCATTAAAAACAACAACAATTAACCTCTGGTAATGACATCCTTAAACATCCTATTCCTATCACACTTATTAGGATATTCTGAGTCATTTCAGTTCAGTCACTCAGTTGTGTCTGACTCTTTGCGACCCCACAGACTGCAGCACACCAGGCATTCCTTGTCCATCACCAACTTCTGGGGCTTGTTCAAACTCATGTCCATCAAATCGACGATGCCATCCAACCATCTCATTCTCTGTTGTCCCCTTCTCCTCCTGCCTTCAATCTTTCCCAGCATCAGCATCTTTTCCAATGAGTCAGTTTTTTGCATCAGGTGGCCAACATACTGATTGGAGCTTCAGCATCAGTCCTTCCAATGAATATTCAGGGTTGATTTCCTTAAGGATTGAGTGATTTGATCTCCTTGCAATCCAAAGGACTCTCAAGAGTCTTCTCCAACATCACAGTTCAAAAGCATCAATTCTTCGGCACTCAGATTTCTCTGTGGTCCAACTCTCACATCCATACATAACTACCGGAAAAACCATAGTTTTGCCTAGACAGACCTTTGCTGGCAAGGTAATGTCTCTGCTTTTTAATATGCTGTCTAGGTTGGTCATAACTTTCAAGAAGCAGGTGTCTTTTAATTTCATGGCTGCAGTCACCATCCACAGTGATGTTGGAGCCCAAGAAAATAAAGTCTGTCACTGTTTCCTCATCTACTTGCCATGAAGTGATGGGACCAGATGCCATGATTTTAGTTTTTCTGGATGTTAAGTTTTAAGCTAGCTTTTTCTCTCTCCTCTTTCACTTTTGTCAAGAGGCTCTTTAGTTCCTCTTCACTTTTTGCCATAAAAATGGTGTCATCTGCATATCTGAGGTTACTGATATTTCTCCTAGCAATCTTGATTCCAGCTTGTGCTCATCCAGCCTGGCATTTTGCATGATGTACTCTGCATATAATTTAAATAAGCAGGGTGACAGTATACAGTCTTGGTGTACTCCTTTCCCAATTTGGAACCAGTCTGTTGTTCTGTGTCCAGTTCTAAATGTTGCTTCTTAACCTGCATACAGATTTCTCAGGAGTCAGGTAGGTGGTCTGGTATTCCCATCTCTTTAAGAATTTTCCAGTTTTTTGTGATCCACAGTCAAAGACTTTGGCGTGGTCAGTAAAGCAGATGATGTTTTTCTTGAACTCTCCTGATTTTTCTATAATCCAACGATGTTGGCAATTTGATCTCTGGTTCCTCTGCCTTCAAGATGGATTCTGAGTCAATAACTATCATGAAAGTGAAAGTGAAAGTCACTCAGTCATGTCCAACTCTTTGCAACCCCATGGACTATACAGTCCAGGGAATTCTCCAGGCCAGAATACTGGAGTGGGTAGCCTTTCCCTTCTTCAGGGGATCTTCCCAACCCAAGGATACAACACAGGTCGCCCACATTGCAGGAAGACTCTTTACCAGCTGAGCCTCAAGGGAAGCCCAAGAATACTAGAGTGGGGTAGCCTATCCATTCTCTAGTGGATCTTCCCAACCTAGGAATTGAACCAGGGTCTCCTGCATTGCAGACAGATTATTTACCAATTGAGCTATCAGGGAAGCCCTAGAGCTATCATATCCAGGTCCAGAAATAATCCAAGAGTTTTTCAAGGGATAAAAATATTCCCTGACAAGTGTTATCTCCCTCTATTGATCCCAATACTTATGTTCAAGTCCTAAAAAATTCATAAGATAGACGCAAGGGGAAAAAATGATCATCATACCCAGTTGGCTAAAGCAAAAACATAATTATAAAGCAAGAGAACAAGCTATTGAACAGTTCTGCAAATTTCGAAATAAATAAAATCTTTCCACTTTTAGCTTTTCTTAACCTGACTTACTATAAGTTTATATTATTCTAAGTTTTCATCACTATCCAAGATGCTGACAAAGCTCATGTATATATAAAATATTTTTTTCCGATATATGTATTAATAAAGGACTCTCTGGAAGAGAGTTAACTTTAAAATTATACAGATACCCATTCAGTAGATTGACTACTATCAGCTCTTACAAAAATCTACCTATAAACTAAATAGGACCGTAATGTGATTTGATTCTCAGTATTATCAACACCATAGGAGTTCATGAAGGCCCAGTACCACTCCTTCCTTACAGCTCACTTAGCAGTTCCCTCTGAGAAAAGATACTGACAATTCACACCACACACTTGCCTCTGACCAGCAGTGATTGTCACATTCTCCGCAGGCAGAGGCACTGAAGACACATTAGAGGCAGTGAAGATCTTGGTCTCAGAAAGCTGGAAGACAGAGGCATTAGTCACTCCTAATGTTAGGCTAGTTACAGTCCAGAAACCTGGCAGAGGTAAGGGGAATGCAACATAAGAAAAGGGGAAAAACTCTTAGAAGAGAGAACTATTTACCCTAAGGAATCCTGAATGGACTGACTTTCAAGCCCCTTCTATCTTTCATAGATCTTATCAAAAGAGAAAGTAGACTCCACGAACCCAATAATATCTAGTGGAGTCACATAATATGCAGCCTGAACTTACAAGAAAATCAATATGCTAGACAGAAAAATAGAGAAAGCCCCTCTATATTTTCCCACTTTGCCTTCCATCTCCTACCTCAATCACCTCAATCCAAACCATACTTTATCTTCCACAAATCCTCTCAAAGAAAGGAAGACCCCAGCCAAAATGAAGACAGAAATAAAAAGAATTCTTTGCTTTTGAGCAGTAAGGGCCCAAGTTCTGATGTGCTAAAGTTTACAGGAATAATTTTAACGTGTTTTGCCTTATAACTGACTTTATTACATCTAGTCTCTCCCCTATAAAACACTAAAATCAAGTAAGCAATTGCAGGGAATAAATATTCCTACTATTCAAAGTTGATTTAATTTCTTAGCCATGCTGCCTAGTTTGTGGGAACTCAGAGTTCCCCAACCAGGAATTGAACCCTGGACCTCAGCAGTGAACCACTGGACCACCAAGCAATTCCCACCCAACTTTAAAAATAAGTTTTAAAAAAAAACTTTCTGATTGAAACCTCCCCTCTAAAGATAGGAAATCCACTCCCCCCAATATATCATTCTCTGAAAGGTAGTTAAGCAGACAAGCCAAATCTTACGAAATATTCACAAAGCAGTCTAGCTCAGCTACAACAGAAATGTAGCTGATGTACACTCTGATGCTGATACATCTGGAATTTTAAAACTCAGCCCTGAAAACCAAAACAACTTGACACACCGTTTCCTTTTACCATATTCTGTCTTGCTTGAGTAAATTCAAAACACAGGAAATTTCATCCATGATCACTATAATTCACAGCAAAGTCTTGACTGTGACCAGCGATCAGCAAAATCCTTTAATTCAGGTAGTACTCCAGTGAATGAATTCACATAGCTGTTTATGTGCCACCCATCTATGAGGTTTCCAAGTTTAGTCACTAGAGAACACCCAAACCTACACATTCATCTCAATTAAAATCACCCAAGTTGGGCTCTGAGTACAATAACAAAATGGGTTTCAGAGTCAACCAAACTTTCACCATATACCCACCTCTAAAGCAATTACAGGACCTTACACCAAAGCTTGAATGTGAACCAAATAACTGCACTGCTCCAAGGAGTGTCATGTGCTACTAGAAGCTGCTACTCAATGCACTACCTGCCTGACTCCATCTCAGGTGCCCTACCCAACCACCATCGCTTCCTGGGATAAATCTGACAATCAGATATTGGACTTACACAAGTGCACCTGCCCTTTCCATAGTCTGGTTTCAGAGAGTCCTGTTCATGCCCAGTCTCCTTCATATAACATATGTGAAATGTTCTGCCTCAGAACACTATTTTGGATGTAAAAGTTTTGGGTCAGAATCTTAAGGGTGAATCTTGAGGGGTAGAATCATACCCATTTTCTATCCCTAAAACACCACTTAGGGATAGAAGGTACTAATGAGGAATAACATGGGAATACTCACATCTTCATTCCAATCTTCAGTTCCCCACTCCTCTGTTGCAGTCCTCCATGCGCCTGGGAATAAAGGAAAACATGGTGAAGTAATTTTAAATGCCAGTACAAAGCATGTGCAGAAAATACTAATGCATTAAATTTTTTGGCAGCCAAAAGTGTAACCAGCATTTAGTAATCAGAAAGGATTCTTGGGCTTCAGGGGGAGGAAAAGACTTCAGAATACCTCAGAACACCAGGGTTCTAATTAGATTAAATTTCACAGCAACTTTCAGTTTTTGTCACACAGCTGTAATAGGAAAGAGTGCGAGACAGCAAGAGAGAGAAACAAAATGCAAGAGAGAGCAAGACTCCAATAGATCTAGCACTCCAAGCAATCTCTTATAGACCTTCAGGCCTGACTCAATGGATGGTTCAGTGAAATGGCAGCAGACAATTCAAGCCAAAACATGCAAACTTTTATCTATTGAGTATAAGACAATACTGCCAGCAGTCTGAAGAGACGTGGCAGCAGGGGCAGAGGAACACAAATGGTCTTGACAAGATAGTCGAAGGGCAATGAAGAAGGAAAGGCCTGAAATCCAAACAGAGCACTGACACCTATCTGCTATGGGAACTGAATTAAAAAACCCTGCTGGCTGTTATTTTCAAAAGAAACAAGGTGAAACTGGAAAAATCAAGTATGTGTGATAATTACCATACTAATCCTAACTATACGAGACATGAAATCTGACCTGCTGAGCTCATGGCACAAACAACAGAGTTATACACTCTCCTCCTATTGGTAATAACATATTGCAGATACACTTTCTGTAGAGGAGGTCCATAAATAATCAAACTATGTTCAACATTCCCCTTGTTTTGCTTCTCATATACACATGTCCTCCTCAGAAAAGGAACCTGCCTTTTCTTAAGGAATATGGGTGAGTTTCTGAGACCTAAAATTCTTCCCTTCAAACAAAGGACCACACTAAGAAACAGGCACTTATCTGTAGAAAAGACAAGAAAACTCCTGGTTTTCTTTCTCTGCTGCTGCTACTGCTGCTAAGTCGCTTCAGTCGTGTCCGACTCTGTGTGATCCCATAAGACGGCAGCCCACGAGGCTTCCCCGTCCCTGGGATTCTCCAGGCAAGAACACTGGAGTGGGTTGCCATTTCCTTCTCCAATGCATGAAAGTGAAAGGTGAAAGTGAAGTCACTCAGTCGTGTCCGACTCTAGCGACCCCATGGACTTCAGCCTACCAGGCTCCTCTGTCCATGGGATTTTCCAGGCAAAAGTACTGGAGTAGGGTGCCATTGCATTCTCCCGGTTTTCTTCTCTAGAATAACAGTATATATTTAATAATTCTTACAGCATTCTCTCCAAATGGAGAAAACTTCTTATAAGAATCAAAGAATGAAGGTCTGGCATTCAGATTTCATGGTCACTGAAAAGAAACATTCTTAATACCTACAAAACCAACTTGAAATTCTTCTAAGCATTTAATAATGAAAAATCCTATTTCTTAGAGAAATATGTCAGTGCAATGCCTTTCCCACGACAGTGTTAAAATTGTACCACAGAAATTTCAAGCCACTTAACAATGACAATGTTCTCCAAATCAAAGTCCAATCTCATTTAGACAAGCTACAAACCACACTTTTCTCTTCCTCTCTGGTGATACCACTCTTCCTCCCCACTGACATTCATCCCACAGTCGTTAACTGGAATCCAAAATGTGGGTTAACACATACACACAATCCTAGAATTAGAAGTGATCTAAGAAGTTACATACTACTTAGAAGCTATCTCTCATGGAAGAAAATTTTTCCCCCTGCACTCTGGTGACTGTATTTGGAATGGAAAGGAAGACTGTAGACAGCTACTTGACATCTTCCTATACAGGACATATGGTCACTGCTAAGGAAAAGACTACACACTGAGGAAGCATTAAGACACACAAAGCATTAAAATATTCTAACAGATTAGGGCTTCCACTCCATCAGCAAAAAGCACAAAGTAAATATTAAAGTGTTCATTAAGCAATCTTCTAAGTAAGAAAAACAGGCACAGAATGGAAGGAAAAAGCAGAAAAATAAAAAGCAGGAAGACATAAAGATGACATATCCACAGATATTTCAGTTCATAAAAATCTATTATTAAATATCCGGGGCAGTTAGGCGCCTGGATGTATCATACCAGGAGCAGTCTCAAATTTTCGGGGATAATTTGACCCCTCAACCCCAATGAAATCAAGTCCTGAAACAAAAAAGAAAAGAAAAGAAAAAACAACCAGTGAAATTTTGCTTGTGAATGAGAATGACTGCCCCCAACACACAACTCCCACTGTACCTGTGGATATTTTAAGGGTAGATTTCAGTCTCTTTTTAAAATAAAAAAGGAATTTGAAGTTTGCTATCATGAAAATACAGAGAGATCATGCATGAAAAGTTCAAATCATCAAACTAACAAGGATGAATGCACGGAGCTAACCCAATACTAACAAGATGATAGTAGCAGCACAAAATCTTTCACTCAGCCACGAATCAAAAGTTCTGATTCTAGCCTCCCAAATTTCCTCTTCTCTACATGGTATAAGCATACACCTCTTCTTTTCCTCTTTTTCCAACCAACCTAGGACTGGGACTCCATACCTCATTTTCTGTCCAAAACTAAAAACAAATCCCTTAACTTTTGTTATTCAGACTGCTACCAATGCTCTAAAAAGCCATCAAGAGATGAATGAAGAGCAGTTCTAATGCCTCCAAAGTTAAAATAGAAAAGGACATTTCATAGCCAACAAGGAAGCTCAAAAAGTTATCTAGCTTGACAATAACATTAGCCTTCACCCCTGAAAAATTTGTATTCAAAATGAGCTTTTAAAACAGCTTGATGAACAAAAAGCATGTAACACTCAGGACCGGAGGTATAGCATACTGTGGGCAGCAGGTGAGAAGTTGTTTGTGCCAAAGACCTTCCTAAAGATGCAAGATTAAGGTAACAGACCTCTGAAAGGGGGGTTAGGCAAATTTAAATGGGTAAGGAGTCAAGCGAGCCTGTTTCATGGTTCTCTATTAATCCATCTCCCGTTTATAAGACAAAAAAAATCTCAGGCTTTTCTTTCCACACGCTGACTCAGCCAGAAGGAGATAGTTGATCTCCTTAGAAAAAAATACTCTGGAACCCAGAGGCTGCACTCATTTAAAGTAATAAAAGCATCTTTTACTTCCAAACCCATCTTGGTGTGTCCCACAAGCCTAACATATCCACAAACATCTATGCTACCCAGATATGCACCAAAGTCAGCTAACAACAACAAAAAAAACAAATCCCATAATACCCTAGAACACCCAGAACACTATCCAACAAGAGGCTGAAAGTCTCCAGATTTTCTTCTTGCCCAGATACTGATATTTCCCAAAAATTAAAGGAAAAAGATATTCCTTTCTCTGTATGCAAAAACAAATTAACATTTGATTAATGGGCTTTGATTCTGGGCCCTGTTCACCTCTAAAGTAGTGGTTTGAGTAATCCTGGATATCTTGTCAAAAGGCAAAGCCAAACAGAAACACTAGGAAATTCAACTGGGAGATGACGGTATAACGGAAAGAGCACGAGGCCTTACAGAGTCGAAAAACTCTAAGTTTAAATACTAGCAAATTTCATGATCGCTCCTGCAATCTAAATCTTGTCATCTGAAAAGTGACAATAAATAATGTTTGTTTCATAAAATAGTGACAGATCAGGTGAAACAGCACATATAATGTGCCTGTAGGCACACAATAATTACAGAGTACACAGTAATATAACCTTTATCCCTTTCTCTCCCTGTCTCAGCACTCAAAAACTATACCTCCACTTTTTTATGTTAGTATAACCTCAGAAAAATTACTTCCTTAGGTTCCTAGAGACAGAAAATGAATAAAATACACTCACTCGTCCCATCATCTGGTTCAAAGTGGCCAGTGTTGTTCCATGTATTGCCGCTATTATTGCCATAGTTATCATCAGTATTAGCCGGCTCTGCATAATCAGCTGGGTTAAAGGTTCTGGGAGAAAAAATAAATAAAAAGCTTAAGAGCCTCTGAGCACTAAGCAACATCAGTTGAAATTAAAAAGAGGGCAATTAGAATTTTGTCTGTTCACTTTCCCTCATTTTATCAGCTTACCTAAAATTTCATGATATAATCTTATATATATCTATCATTCCCCTTGCAATAGGCCACTGATAAAATCCACATGAAGATTTTGGAAGAAAAGGTATATGTATTCATATGAAGTTATGAGATAAAGTAATCTAGGTGGTAAATGCTTATCTCACTAAAATAAGCCCAATGTCTGTAGCAATCTGTCTGATCGCATTTGGTTACTTAGCTGCCTATTATCCTCAAGATACCAGAATATTAACCACATCAAGCTACTATGATAACACTTATGAAAAAAAATCAAAGACTTTGACATTAGATCAATGAAACTCACCCCATTCCTTGAGCAGAAAACCTTCCTCCGCGCCTACCAGAGCCACCTAAAGAGGGAGAGGGAAACATTTTAAAAGTTGATATAAAACTACCATGCAACTGAGGCAACTTTGGAAAGTAAGTGGTTGACATCATTAGACGTTCCTTCTCTCACTCTGCAGCACATCAGTTAATACAGGAGGACAATCCTTATTATTGACAAGATTGTTTCTTTGCTGACTGAACCGCTGGATCCTTAAGCAAATACAGTAATAACAATAAGTACTAGAGAAAATGACATCTACCTTCATCCCCACTGCCCTCACAGTAATCTCTAGAATTTGCACTACATCTCAACAATTAAGGTATTCAGCATTCATTTGAATTTTTTTTTTTTTTAATAAAACAGACCCCTACTAAACTAATAAGAGTATCATGTTGCCAACATCCATTCCCCCAACAAGCTGATCACCTCTGCCTCGGCCACGACCTCTTCTGCCTCTTTCTGTGCCTCTTCCAGAAGGCCCTCCACTCTTGGTGCCATCTAATCCGTTTTCCTGACCTCGAACTGAAATTTAAAAACAGAACAGTACAAATGGCCAGAATAAAGTGAATAGAAAAAAATATATATAAACGGTATGCATACATGATGGGGGAAGAGAAAAGCAAAGAAGAGAAAATGAGCTGGAAGGACAGAACATGGTGGTTACTAGGGGAATGATTCCTAGTCAAAAAAATCTTACAAACAGCTAACAAGGTAATTTCATGCTAAAACTGGTAGCTGTTGCTAAAAAAAACTATATGTAAAAAATGCCAAGATCTCAGAACAGATGATCATAAGAAAAATAAAAAAGATAATGGTTACTAGCCTCACAAGGCCCTGACACTCCTCAAGTCTAGACATTACTAAGCCACAGCCGGTTTTGTTAAAGCCCCATGCATACACTCTCGTCCACGGCTGGCACCTCTTCCCCGTCTTGGTGGCCCACCACGTCGCCGACTATAGTCTCTGTCCCGGTCTCGATTTTCTTTGCCTTCCTCGTTGGATTCCGTTTGGCCACCATCCTTCTGTCCTGAGACTCCCTTCTTCTTCCCGACCATCTCCCAGGAATGCTGAAGAAGGGAAGAGCATTCATGTCAGATCAGTATAGGTTGCTACCGGGAAATCAGAGATAAAAGTTGGGACAACTGTTAACCATTCTCTCAGTATCCATATCTAAGATACTTCTATAAGGTTACTTCTGCTTAAGTTGAGGGCATAGACAGGACCTCAAAACAAATTCTGCACCTACCACTGCAAAATTGAAGCCCTTTCTGTGGAGAAGGTGCTTATGAGCAAATGGACTGCAGGAATCTTTCCCCAAAGAGCCAACAAGATCTCCATCCAGTTCAGTCACTCGATGTCCCCTTAGTCAAAGGACCTAGTTACTCACTGGTCCTTTCTTTCAAGTGTGTTTCCTGGGCTGAAACACTAATTCCCTATGCATTCAGCAATTTCCAATTTTTTATAGCCTTATCCATGTCAAATTAAGCTGAAAACTCAAAGTTTCTAAAAGTTAACTTTGAATTCAGAGTGAATGAACAGCATTTGACTCTTGAGTACAGTCTCAAATTAAACAACCTAGAATTTAGGAGGAAAACAACTACACCTGCTCCCTAACCCACCCCTTCCACACACACCAATTTCCTTTCTTTAAAAGACCAAATAGCAGCCACGAAAGCACAGCCCTGGCCCTGAGATGTGCTGACTATAGGAAGCATGTCTCATTTTACTCACTGTGTTCTCCTTATGCATCTGAAATTGCTATAATACAATTCAACCTTCCTCAAAGCAGATCAGGAACAAATATTTATAGCAAGGAAAATAAGCTAAACAGTCGTGCAAAAACTCATTCCTTAGGAAAATGAATTTTATAAAATTAAAGTTCTTTTGGCTTGCAGGTTCTCAGTTCCCTGACCAGGGACTGAACCCAGGTGCTCAGCAGTTAAAGGAGCAGAGTCTTAACCACTGGACTGCCAGAGAATCCCTTATAAATTTCAAGTTTTAGACATACACATACACTGATTTATAATCTTTGCAGAAAATATGTACAAATAAGTTCAAACATGTACAAGTAAGTTTCAGTTCAGATGCCAAGACTATCACGTTTACCATCCTGGATACCAGGATTCCAAATACCAAATTATGTAATACCAAATTATGATGCCCTTGTTTGCTCAGTTCAGTTCAGTTGTGTCCGACTCTTTGCGACCCCATGAATCGCAGCACACCAGGCCTCCCTGTCCAACACCAACTCCTGGAGNCTCTTCTTAATATCTTCTGATTCTGTTAGGTCCATATCGTTTCTGTCCTTTATCGAGCCCATCTTTGCATTAAATGTTCCTTTGGTATCTCTAATTTTCTTGAAGAGATCTCTAGTCTTTCCCATTCCGTTGTTTTCCTCTATTTCTTTGCATTGATCGCTGAGAAAGGTTTGCTCAGTAATAGCTATCAAATAACTTTAAAAATATGCAATAGTAATATGAAATTGCTATTAATTTTCTCAGGGCTAACAATATTGTCATATGAAACAGTATCCTTTTAGGAAAACATGCTTAAGAATTTAGGAAATCAAAATACTCTAATGTCTACAATTTATTTTCAAATAATCCAAAGTGTTCGCCAATGATGAGTGGATATACAAAATGTGCTATAAACGCATAATAGAACATTACTCAGTCTTCCGAAGGACGGAAATTCTGACACAAGTCACAATACAGATAAACCTTAAAAATATTTTGCTAAATGAAACACAAAAGGACAAATATTTGATTCTACTTTTATGAGGGACCAAGAATAGGCAATACCTTATATGAGATACCACAAACAGAAGATGTTACCCGAGCTAGGAGTCGGGCATGGAGAGTTAATTGTTTTATGGATACAGCTTCTAACTGGGAAACGGAAAAGTTCTGGAAAGGGTAGTGGGAATGGTTGCCCAGGGCCTCCCAGGCAGCTCAGTGGTGAAGAGTCCACCTGGCCAGCAGCAGACACAGTTTGGATCCTTGGATCAGGAAGACCCCCTGGAAGAGGTCAAGGCAGCCCACTGCAGTATTCTTGCCTGGGAAATCCCATGGACAGAGGAGGCTGGCGGGCTACGGTCCATGGGGTTGCCAAAGAGTCAGACACGACTTGGTGACTACACAACAAGAATGGCTGTCCAGCACCATGAATGTCCTTAGTAACAAAGAATTGTTTCCTTAAAATGGTTAAATTGGTCAATTTCCTCTAGTGTATTTTCCCACAATTTAAACATTTTTAAGTTCAAAACAAGCAAATTTAAAACTACACTAAACGATACCACAGAGCAACTAAGCCAACACACTGCAACTACTGAAGGCTGTGTGCCTACAGCCTGTGCTCCGCAACGAGAGAAGCCTCCGCAATGAGAAGCCCATGCTCCTCAAGAGCTGTCCCCACTTGCCCCAACTAGAGAAACACCCTCAAGCAGCACTGAAGACCCAGCATAACAAAATAAATAACTATACTAAAGGAACTTCCCTGGTGGTCCAGTGGTTAACAATTCGCCTTAAAATACAGGGGACACAGGTTCAATCCCTGGTCAGGAAACTAAGATCTTACAATCCACACAGCTTGGCCAAAAAAAATATTAAGCATCCACCTAGGACCTAGCAGTAGCGTGTTGCCTATTCTTCCAACCCACCCTGATTCCACATTAAGTTGTAGGTCACTTTATGCTCATAGTAGCTTTAATTCATAAATTATAGTAACCTCATACCTAAACCTGCCATCAGGAACTCTGGAAATGAGACTCAAAACAGTTCGTCCTTAAGAGTTTGTACTAATCTGTATCAAAACCTGGAAGTTTTCAGAAACCTGTCACCTTTTGGCTTCTCTATGGTTATTTATCAACTCCTGGCACCAGATGGGATCTATACATAAAAAGAATGACTATGCTTTGCCCAAAGGCACTGCCAGTTTTCTGATATGATCTCATCCACCCAAATACATACAACACTCCTGGGCAGCTGACTGATTCCCACTGGTTTCACTAGTTGCTGGTTTATTTGGGGCATAAACCTACATTCTCTAGCTTATTTTTTTTGATACTGTGGAAGGTCAGACTTCTAGTACTAGAAGATGAAACAAAATGTGACTTGTGTAAAATAAAATTTTTTCACACTTTTTTTCTGCCGCACTACGCAGTATACAGGACCTTATCCCCCAACTAGGGATCAAACCCATGGCCAGCGCACTGGGAGCTTGGAGTCTTAACTGCTGAACTTCCAGCGACATTGCAAAAAAAGTAGAAAGCACAGGTAGTCCCACTTCAATCTCCATCCTACTCCCTGAAAAATCTTGAGGCAATTACTCCAGAGTAAACTCAAAATGAACCAAAACTGCTATCTGATTATTCAAGTAGTAATTTTCAAACAAAAGCAATTGTAAAACCTAATCTAGGACCACACTTTTGAAGAAAAAAATCTACAAATCTAAATTCAATGACTAAAAACAGTTTTCACTATTATTTCCCATTGTCTCAAAGAAACTGACAAACTTCCAACATTCAGCTAAAGTAACACTTAACATCAATCAGTTAATCTAAGGATGAAATCTGGTTATCAATCGCAACCAAAAATCCCGAGTAAGATCAAGTAAATGAAAATGACTTCGAATGATACACTGCTCATTTAAAAAACTAATAATAAAACACAGCATTCTCATTAAGTGGAAAGGAAAGGAAGAGGTGAAATAAACTCTAAATTCCAGGGTAAGAGTTCCTCCAACATCCCCTACCACCTCTAGGAATGGTCAACAAGCTGTAAAGTTTGTTTCTCAGGCTTCCCTGGTCATCCAGTGGTTAGGAACCCATATGTGAATGCAGGGGACATGAGTTGGATCCCTGGTCTGGAAAGATCCCAAACGCATTGGAACAATTAAGCTCTTGAGCCACAACTACTGAGCCCGAACGCTGCAACTACTAAAGCCTGTGTGCCTAGAGCCTGTGCTCTGTAACAAGAGAAGCCACCACAGTGAGAAGCCTGAGCACCTCAATGAAGAACAGCCCCTCACGGCAACTAGAAAAAGGCTGAGAACAGTAACAAAGAACCAGTGTAGCCAAAAATTCATGAACAAATAAATTATTTTTTAAAAAGGTTTCTTTCTCTGCTGCTTCGACAAAAATAAGTTCACATGATAAAAAGATACTGTGGGAAAAATAAGGTATTGTGAAATGTAAAGCCAATATTGGTGGGACTATTCTGAAATCAGAATCCAGTAAGGGCTGTGGCTTTGTTCAATAGCAATAAATCTTCTATTAGTAACTAAGGCTATTTAATTTAGCAGCAACTCTTTACTCAGACTAACCAAGTCTTGAAAGTAGTCATTAGCCTAGAATCAACAATTATTCCAGGCCAACTAAAAGAAACTGACTTTATCTGTTTCTCCTATTTATTGCACATACATTTTAAGTGTTTGCAACCTCCAGCAAATATAAAGACAGTTCCTTGCTTTATTTGGAGAATAAGAGAGTATGCTTTAAGTTGACCCCACTTGCTATTTTTGGAATTTACTAGCCTCTCAACCAGGGACCCACTTTTAGAACACTTTATTAGCACTCTACCGTATCTGGGTTTCCTTCCAGCAGTACATTGATGGCTCTGTTGACATCTCCATTGCAGTCATGCAAAGCAATGACACATTCATCCTGGTTCTTGCCTGTGATATCAATCAACTGAAAGAGAAAGATCAACAACCATTATGAACAAGCTTGCACTCCCTCAAAAAGGAAAATAGATGAAGGAAAGGAAGAAGACATAGCTGAGTTTGAAAGAATTAGGTTTAAAAAAGCAAAACATGCAGAATTTTGACATTCTAGCTCCAAAAGCAAAACACTAACATCTGTGATTAAGGATGGGGCAAAATATTTATAAAACAATCGAACAATAAAGTATTTAATAGAGAATCAAATGCAGAAACACGCAGGTGTCAGTATACCATGACTCCCCATATTTCCTAGATACCATAAATGCTCAATGTTACTGTACAACAGTACTAACAAAGTCACTCAATAAAGAGGTTAAAATTAAGATAAAATCTCTTTGAACAAGGTATCTGTCTAAAGGGGCACAGTAAATCAGACAATAAAAACACTCATGTATTGGCTTAACCTATCATATTTCAGGTCAAAATTCTTTTAATACCTAAAGCGGAAAGTATCCTGGTAGGCATCAATCCTATTAACTGCACTTTAATCTTCATGTTTTTTTCCCACAACTTATGACAAATCAAAAATACACTCACTTGTTTCACCTTTTCCTCAAAGTCAGCATCATTATGGTCCGAAATCATCTGTGCAAGTCGAATTTGTTCTGCAGTGGCCTAAAAAAGCAAGATCAAGAGACAACAGTGTAGAGAAATGAGAGGGACCAACACAGTCAACTGGGCTTCCCAGGTGGCTCAGTGGCAAAGAATCCACCTGCCAAGCAAGAGATGCAGGTTCAATTCCTGAGTTGGGAAGATCTCTTGGAGAAGAAAATGGCAACCCACTCCAGTATTCTTGCCTGGGAAATCCCATGGACAGAGGAGCCTGGTGGGCTACACTCCATGGGTTTGCAAACAAGTCTGACACAACTTAGCAACTGAACAGCAATAATTAATATCATCATCTCCCACCCCAATTTCCTTCCCCCTGTTGCACACGACCAAGTAATAAAACATCTCCACCACTTCACTTCAGTTGCTCAGTTGTGTCCGACTCGTTGCGATTCCATGGACTATATAGCCGCCAGGCTCTTTCCACCACGTAAGATGCTTAAATGAGCAAAACAACAACACAGAGTTAGGCTGTCATTATTTCACACTACCTTCTCCAAAAAAGCATGGAGTTTTTCTCTTATGTTCACAGTTAAAGAGACTCATTCTGGGATCAAACACCACTTTGAAACATTTGTGCCTTAATTCAATTTCATGTATTTGCAAAATCATGTGAAACCCCTGTTCCTGTTTCTGCAATGATCACTGTCACTCCCTTATTCCCTAGGGATGAGAAAAGCATAAGGTTTAGTCTGAGGATACACTGAGCATATCCTCCAAGTATCCAATGTATGCTTCTAAGATGTCAGAAATTTTAGCCCCAGCTGAGATAAATACTAGAATTCTGCTAGAAATTCACCTGGAAAGAGAAGTAAAAGAAAAATGAATAAAAGAAAAGTTCTAATCTGACATATTTACCTGACCATAACCAAATATAACTGATTCATTCATATTAGGTGCCAACAAATACCCAACTGGTTATTAAAAATATATATCTAAATTCAACTTAAAAAACACACAAAATCTCATAAACCTCAGTGCCCAGGTTTATTTACTCTTTAAAACTGAGCAGGCAGGGGAGGTGGGAGGGGGGCTCGGGATTGGAAACACTGTGTACACTCGTGGCGGAGTCAAGTTGATGTGTGGCAAAACCAATACAATATTGTAAAGAAAAAAAAATAACAATAAAAATGATATTAAAGAAATAAAACCTTGAAATATTTTAAAAAACTGAGCAATACTCTATAAGAGTGCCTCATTTGTTAATCTTAAAGGGACATAGTAAAGATGCTAACTCCTCATGGAAAAGGAAAAATCAGATTAGGCCTCAATGAGACAAGAGAGGAAAATAAAAGACAAGTTAGGGAAAACAAGAGCAAAGCAAAGGAAAAGGTGGCAAGACAAAGATTGGCTAAAGAGATGTCAAAGTGGACATTCTAGGAAATAAGAAATATATTGCTGAAACAACCCAGATGAATAAAGGAAACTGCTATATCTTAGAGATACAAAGCACAGGACCCATTCTTTCCAAGCATCATAATGCAGTAAATTAACAATAAAAATAAGCACATTGCATCACAGCGTGTCATTAACAGTTATTAGGCCCCAAGTGAAAAGAGGAAAAGATAAGAAAATAAGAATAAAGAACCCAAACTAATAACCCAAAGCATAGAACATTGCAAGGGTATCCCATGGATCCATATCCCTTGGGTTCTTTACCTGGGGCCGCTGCTTGTGCTGTGTCTGGTTTTGGTTTTGAGGTGGTTCCCAGTTTCCCCGGGCTCGGTTAGTGCCCACCGACGTCATCATTTACAGTATATACAAATAACAGTATTTACAAGGTAGAATACTGAAAGATTAAAAAAAAAAAAAGAAGAAGAAAAAAGTTTAGATGTTAAATGCAGGTAAAATATTTTCAACCTTTTTCATCAGCACCTTCACCACTATCATTTCTTCAAAGAAACCGACATGCACCTGTTCTTAAGACATTTATAGTCTGATGAATTCTTTAGGGTACTAATCCATTTTTGCAGAACAATAAATGTATAAAACATGTTAAGTGATGGTTTGCTTAAAGTTATGGGCACAATCTGGTTACAGTCCCTTATAAGCAGGCTTTGTTAAGTTTTGCTATCTTGATAGTTAGCAAAACAATGTTAATAATCAAGTCATCCCATAAGTGAAAATATCCAAAGTCCCTCTGACAGAAGGAAAGATAATCAGCAAAGCCTGGAAACAAAAGCCTTCCAGGAAGGGGATTAGCCTATACGTCAAATAAAAACAATTTAAAATGCTGTACTCAACCTACCTTTGAAAACAGCTTTACCTGCCTTACAACCTTTTAAACATAAGCTGTCTGTGTCCTCCATCATTTGGGAAAGGACAAGCTCAAGTCTAGCTTTTCTCTGTCAAGTTTCTGTCCCTCAGTATGGTGTAGGGGCTCCCACAACTTTCCACAAGATATGTATTAGCCCCAGTGACTGCTCAGAATCTCAGTTCCTTGGATAATAATTCCAGCACCCTGCTTTTGTGGCTGCTTATGTTGGTTTCCTAAGTTTACAGTTCCAAGAAACCAGACCGGCAATTACCCTCCACCACTCACCTTAATATACAGAGAATCCCAAATTTGTCCCAAATCAAAAGCATTTGGCACAAAGTTTTATTTGGAAGAAAGTCCTTCTGGGAAATCATTTTAAACTTGAGACATTATTGCCAGCAAGATGACTTTGTTGAGTCTTTAAAGAGACAATGAACACACAGGGCCTTCCCCAAACCAGATCAGTTTATGTTACAACACTTCTAACAAGCAAAGATTCTACTGAATTTAAGTTGCCTTCATTCATACTTTGTTTTATAATGCAATCTCAGTTGCTCTATTTAGCAAACAAAGAAAACATTCATATTATGGAGTGCTCAAAAGCAGGTTACTCTGCATGTTTTATTCCATTCCAAAGAGGACAAGTTTATACTTTTCCGCTCTACATTATTTATTTTTCATTAATAAAACTTCACATAGGGTAATTCTATGCTGCCCAGAAGACACTGCCGGATTTGAGGGACAGGTAGGTTGGGTTTCTAAGAAAATATGCAAGTATGAACTATTGAGAGTGAATTTCACCTATTTCTTGGGTCACAAAGTAAGCTAACTTCCCTGTGGATAAATCCTTCACCCAATTGGGTCAATGTGTCACATAGGTCTTTATTGTTTGATGGAGTCATTAAGAATTAAGAGTTCTACATTCCCTATCACCAAGAAAGATTTTTAAGGAAACTTTGGGGCTAATTTTTAACCATTACCTCTTCTCCCTACACATGTGCACAAAAAGGCCTGTAAATTTGTCTAGACAGTACAGGATTATTTGATATACAGAAGTCCATTTTCCCAGGCTGCCATTATTGTCAAGTTTCAAAACTTAACTTACAAAAAATCAAGTGTTGTTCAACCAAGTACCTAGATTCAAACCAAACAGAAAAAAAAAAGAAGAAGAAAATACCTAGAGGAAAACTATTAGGCATTATTGTAATCGGCTCAAAGATGAAGATTCTAACCATGGGAGTAGCCTCTCCTAGAACTTAAAAAATATAGATTGTGTTCTACTCCATGTGTGTTTCCATTTGTGAGCAGGAGTTGTTAAGCAGAATTTCATGACTACCTGTAAAGACAATTGTATGTACAGTACCTGTCAGCATAAATACATTAGTCATTTCAAAACCCACATTAATTACTTAGGAAGGGGGGGGGAAACCTCTTGATCATTCTCACTATTAACTTCCATTTCTCTCTTACAAGTGCTTTGAAATGTGTGACTAACAAAATTTTACCACCTATGTAGTAGCAACATTGAGCAACAGGTCAAAAATAAGTGATCTGGGTGGATCACTGGAGGGCACAGAATTAGTAGCCTTTTAGTAGTAAAGAGACAACATACCCAAAGTTATCACAGTAGAGGTGAGGAATCTCATTAAGTACTCTTTCATATAGTATAAAAATATTTAATGAAAGTACGTGAGAAGTATTGGAGACAAGGGAATAGTGCAGAATAAATACAGGTTTCAACACAGGAGTGCCCTTGACCATTTTTTAAAACCAGCTACTTAAAAAAATAGCCAGAGAAATTTTACAGAAAAAAATAAATAACAAGTATTTATTGAGTATCTACTATGTGTCCAGTATTTTAGTAAATACAAAAGCAATATGACTTGGTTGCTGCCCTCAGGGAGCTTACAATCTAATTTGAGAAACAATTCAGAAACTCTGAAGCTGGACGGGGATGGGTAAGGCTTGCTACTTCTAAAAGAGCAATTAATTCCCCTAGATGCTCTGTGGAAATTATCCCTGCAACTCCTTCCCCATCAACTTGAACCTAATTTAAAAAAGAGTACTTCCCAGTTAGGACACATTTTGGCAAGAAGGGGCTTTAAAAATCATAATCAAAACAGTACATTTTAAGGTCTTTCATCATCAGTTTTCATGCCAGCGACACTTTCCGACTTCCCGTTCACAACGGAAATAATCACCGGGAGAGCCTAATCTTTTTAAGGACAATGGTTGCAGGATCTCAAAAGCAGTTTTATCAACCCATACACGGCCAAAACGTTTTAGTTCTCCAGGAATTCGGGTTGTCAATGACCCTCATCACATCCCAGCAAGTCACATCAGATATCCATCCCCAAAGCAGGTGGGCGGTGGAAGTGAATGGGGAGGAGACAAAAAACAAAACAAAACACGATTTCACCATCTAATAATCAGGGACAGTCAAAGGCAAAAAAGATAACAANGCTTTGACTCCTATCCCAGGAGTACCTGGGAGCGTAAGTCACCAATTCGCACCGCCCCGCCCCCAGCTGAGAACCCTCCCTCTAAACCCTGGGACGCAGACCCCCCACGCATATCCTCCAGAGGTTCACCCGTACCCACCGTATCGGTAATGGCCTTGCTTTGCCCCAATTTATATCCCAAAGCACCCCTGAGAACCCCAATTGATATCTGAATTGAAGGCATGCCTTTTGTTTAATTTTTTAATTCAAGGTTCTCTGCCTTTTGGACAGGTGTTTGTACTGCTATTTATTTTTGTGAAGAGGCAAATCATGCGCTTTGCAATGAAATCCCGAAGGGGACCTCATGTCCCTGTGGGACACAATGCCCCCAAGGTAGGTCCTTAAAACATGAGATAGGCGTGGTTCTCCAGATCTATTAGGGCTCAGAATGAGATTTCCTTTGCTTTTCGGGAGAAGCCAATGGCACCCCACTCCAGTACGCTTGCCTGGAAAATCCCATGGACGGAGGAGCCTGGTAGACTGCAGCCCCTGGGGTCGCTGAGGGTCAGACACGACTGAGCGACTTCACATTCACTTTTCACTTTCCTGCATTGGAGAAGGAAATGGCAAGCCACACCAGTGTTCTTGCCTGGAGAATCCCAGGGACAACGGAGCCTGGTGGGCTGCTGTCTATGGGGCCGCACAGACTGAAGCGACTTAGCAGTTTGCCTTTCGAAATGACTCAATTCCCGTATTCTTTGTCCAGTTACCCACGTGCTTGCTTTAGTACACTGAGCGATAAAGGTCATCTTGAGTCCTGGCTTACTTGCTTACTGCTGTGGCACAGCTAGTAACTTATCCAAGGACTTCAGTTTCTGCATTTGCAGAATGAAGGACTTGAATTAAAATCCCAGACTTTCTGTGGTAAGCTATTTCCCTGTTAAACTTAAGCTACCCAGTGGTTTCTGTTTGAGGATTTTGTTTTGTTTTTGATTTGGGATGGAGTTATAGTGATTAGCATTAGCCCCACATCAGTGAGGAGGCAAACTTTGCAAAACTTTAGATTTACGAAGTGAAGTCACTCAGTCATGTCTGACTCTTTGCAACTCTATGGACTGTAGCTGGCCAGGCTCCTCTGTCCATAGGATTTTCCAGGCAAGAATACTGAAGTGGGTTGCCATTTCCTTCTCCAGGAGATCTTCCTGACTCAGGAATCGAACCCAGACATCCTGCATTGCAGGCATACTCTTTACCCTCTGAGCCACCAGGGAATCCATTTAGATTTTTGAGGGCAGCACAGATCATCTAGTTCCATCATTCATGTTACAAACTGAAACCTAAGAAAAGGAAGCAACTTACTGAGGACATACAGGAAGTGAATAACCAAGTAGTCTCTTGTCTCTGCTGTCTCCTGAAGATAACTGCCTTCCTTTCCTCACTTTAGATAATTTACTGAAATTTTATTTTTAAATAATCTACTGAAATTTTATTTTTAAATCTACTGAAATTTTATTAATATCCCAGTCCTTCCTGAGTTCCATACTTGTGTATCCAAATGCCTACCTAACATTTCCAGTTAGATGTCTGATAGGCATCTCAAACCTAACATGTCTAAATCAGAACTCTTAATACCCTCCTGCCACCCCCACCCTGCTGCTGCTCTCTTCGGCTTCTGGGTAAAAGGTGCCTGCTGCCCCTACCAACCTCCTTTTGTATGGCTCTCCATTGATCACTGGGATCCAGCTGCACTGATTGAATTTCTTATGTTTATGTGTGCTGTCGCTGGAGCAGAATGATCAACCTCTGGTTTTCATGTAGCTAGTTCATTTGATCTTTAGAGCTTACCTCAAGTACTATTTCCTAGAAAGAGGAATGCTTATGACTCATTATAAAGTAGGTCTTTTTTTTTTCAGATAGCATTTTATTACAAATTGTCTTTTATGTGTATTTGTTTAATGCCCGTCTCTTCCCTAAGCTCTAATAACGTAGGCACCATGCTAGTTTTGTTCACTGCTATAGCGCCACGGCCTACATATAGTAGATAGTTAATAATTCATTGTTGAGTGAAAAGCAGGTTAGTGGGAGGTATACAATTATGTCAACTCCTAGATCAGTGTTCTTTCATTAAATAGTGTTGTAACTCTCTTCTCGTTTTTCTTTGATGATATATTTCATGGAAAGCCTCAGAGATGTGGCCTGAAACCTCAGCAGTGCTTCCACATTCTCTCAGTTCTCCAAATGCCAACTACCTCCCATAAGAAGGACATAGGGTTAGTTTACACTATATCATGAGTCAGTCAAAACTTTGACTACTTAGAAACACCCCACCACTGCCACCCCCTCCCAGCAACCATAGATTAGATGAGATCAAGATTCCTTTTGCTCTAAAACATTGTCTAAATTCTTAGCCCTTGCTGGTGAAAAGTGTAAATTGGTAAAACTGCTTTGGAAAATATTGGGGTATTGTCTAGTAAGATGCAAACGTACCTAATCCACAGCCCAGGAATTCCATTCCTACCATACAGAAATTAATTTTTGCATGTGTACCAGAAGACATGTACAAGAATAAAGCATTGTAATTTTTTTTTTTTAATATGGTATGCTAAATTTCCACTTGAAAACATATTTGTGTTCTGGAACACTATGAGAAATGAAAATAAACTGAAGATAAGAATATGAACACAAATGAATCCCCAAAATATTTTTGAAAGGAAACAATAAATTACAAACATGAATGAATCTCAAAAACATGCCGAGTGAAAAAAATGCCAGAAAGGCATTCACAAAGGAGTACATACCATATGATTCCATTCCATTTGTAGAGAATTTTAAAACAGATAAAACATCAGTGTTCCCTGGGTCATGGAGGGGGAGTTTAACTGCAGAGGAGGATGAAAAACATTTTGGGACGATGGAAATGTTCTGTATCTTGATTGGAATGGTAGTTGAATGAAAGTATTCATTTGTCAAGATTCATCAAACAACATGTAAAATTGATGTATTTTATTGCATTTGAATTAAACCTCAATAAAGTTTATTTAAAATTTTAAAAAATTGCAGAGAAATTCAAAATATTTTTCCATTTGTATGAAGTTCAAAGCCAGGCAAAGCTAAACATCTTCAGGGTAACATGATAAAACAGCAAAGAAAAATAAAACTTGAGAAATTAAGGTTGGAGGTTGCATTTGACCAGGGGTGGACACAAGGCTTTGAAGTCATTGGTCATGTCCCAGTTCTTAAAGTGAGTAGTATATACAGATGTTCATATTAATTTTATAATTATTTAAGGTGTATACATATCTGAAATGTATTCTATGTATGACATACTTCACAATGGAAGTTTCTCAACAGAAGACTTCTTGAGACTCTGGCAGCCCTCTTAAGTTAGAAAGATGAATACGAAACTGTTAACAGTGGTGTTTATATATATATATATATAAAACATATATATATATGTTGGGGTTTTTTTGTAATATGAGTGCAGCAAATTTTGCTGTAGCATGTGGAATCTAGTTCCCTGACCAGGGATCAAACCTGGGCCCCCTGGATTGGGAGCTTGGAGTCTTAGCCACTGGACCACCAGGGAAGTGTCCCTAATTTCTTTTTGAATTACCTACTTAAGAAATTAAATATGCTCTTAGAAGAAAACCTCTAGAAATCCTGTGGTCCACCAGGTAGAGATAGTTCCCAAACTTCTAAACCACATACAGATCTCCTTATAGGGTTTTAGAATAGACTATGACTTACAGTTGATGTCCATTTTTTCCCAGCTCAGGAGAAAACAGCTAACCCAGACTCTTCTAAATCCAATTGAGGGGACCTCCCTGGCAGTCCGATGGTTAAGACTACACCTCCACCGCAGGGGATGTGGCCTTAGTCCCTAACGGGGAATCTAGAAGCCTTCATGCAGCTCCCTGGTGCGAGGAAAAAAAAAAAAATTTCAGAAAGTCAGAAACAATAAAACTTGAATTCTAGCAGATTAAAAGATCTAGCTTAGAGATACGCATTTTGGAGAGGTTCTTAGCAAATCCAGTCCCGTTCTCTCAAATTTTTTCATAAATTCTCGAGTCTTAACCTGGTGCTTTCATTAGCCAAATAAGCATTGTCTTTGCTTCTGTTGTCTTAGTTGTTCCCCACTTTGCCCCATTTCCAGATTGATGGGAAGCAAAGTACAGGCTAAATGGCCGTGTATTCTTTTCTCCACATGAACAGGACTTAAAAGAGGAGATTGATATCCGACTGTCTAAGGTTCAGGATATCAAGTATGAACCTCAGCTTCTCGCAGATGATGATGCAAGACTGCTACAGCTGGAAACCCAGGGAAATCAAAGTATGTAGCATGTTCTTGGACAGTACTTCAGTGAGGGGTTTCACAAATTCTGAGTTCCTTTTCTCAGTTGTAAACATAGCTGCTGTCAAACTCAACAGCTATGGTTCCTTGTTACTGGGCATATGTTAGATTGGGAATCACTATTCTTGCTGGAGTTTGGAGAATCTTTTGAGGGTTATTCCTGACACCAGTCTCTTTCTCAACAGATTGCTACAACTACCTATACAGGATGAAAGCTCTGGATGCTATCCGTGTCTCTGGTAAGGGCTGCTCAGCAGCTGTTCTGTATTCTGAGACCTCACCCAGGAAAGAGAGGGAGGAACCTAATTTATGTTAGAATTTGTCCTTTCTACACCTACCCAACTGGTAGGAGTTTGCTAATTTTGAGAGTACTGGGTTACAGTTTTGCCTTAAGGAAATGATGTAGGTAAGTTATTTTTCTCCAGAGAGTCTGGATTTGTTTTGTTCTTTCTATACCTTTAGTTTCATGAACTAGTGGTAATTTGCTTGTTTTTCCACAGGAGATAGGCAACATCTGCTTTTTCACCAAGCCTACATAGATGGTTCCTGATTTTTTTTTCCATTTGACCATTGTCAAAAATGCTCTTGAATTTTTTTTCCGTTTTTTTCATATGACTGTTGTCAGAAATGCTCTATCTCTACCAAAACATAGTTTATATCTTAAACTCTGGGTAGGTAGGAGAGTAAATAGGAAAATGACACTGTTATATACCATTGGTATAATTTAACAGTTATATTGCCACCACTATATGACCACTCAGACATAGCTTTACATCTCTAGCCTTGTTAATTCTCTTAAAATTTCCCCCCAACTCACTCATTGTACCTGTTTCTAAGTTTAAGAAATTAATTAGGAAGACTGAACAAACGGGAAAGGGGGTATCATTGTTCTATTATCTCCACAGAGATCCCATTTCATGCTGAAGGCCGGCATCCCCATTCCTTAATGGGAAAGAATTTCCGCTCCTATCTGCTAGATCTTCGAAACACTAGTACTCCTTTCAAGGGTGTGCGCAAGGCCCTCATTGACACCCTGCTGGATGGCTATGAGACAGCCCGCTATGGGACAGGGGTAAGCCACAGTAGATGGCCACTTTTTCCTTCAGGGAACTAAAGGGATGCCCCCAGACTGAGAGATCCTCATTCTTCCTTCCTCTTTCTTCAGGTCTTTGGCCTGAGTGAGTACCTGCGCTATCAGGAGGCCCTGAGTGAGCTGGCCACAGTGTGAGTTTGGAGGGGAACATGTCAAAGGAAGCTGGTTAGAGAATACAGTAGTCCTGGGTTGTTTTCACAGTTAGATTACTTTCAAAAGCACTGTGAACAAAATCAGGTTCTAGAGCTGTTTCTTACAGTGGAAAGTAGATGCAAGCTAATAAGAGAAGTTTCTCCTACTTTTTTGTATCTTTTATTTTTATTTTTTTGTCCAACTCAGTAAAATGTCAGGATGGTGTAATCTGTTACACCAGTAAAAGGAATAAAATAGTTTTTCAGCAAACAAAATGTCTTCCTTTGTATCTTGGTCTGATAAAAGTAAGAATTAATTGTCAGCCAACTTTATTACCACTTAAAGTATTAATAACCCTGACTGAAACAAAAGGTATCATTAAAGAGCTAGCTGTGTTTTATAGAAGAGACTTCATGACTTTTTTCTGGGAACATTTTAAATACCTACTAACAGAGCTTCAGTATGTTGTTTATCCATGTATGTAATTATAAGAGTAAAGGGGGAAAGCCAATCTGGAATAAAGAGTTACTTACTAGCCACGAAAATAATACATCTGTTTTTTGCTGTGTTGATTATGACTCTTTCTCAAAAGATGAGGGGTATGTCTGTTCTGTTTTCTGCATATCCTTATAAACTACTTTGTTCTAAAGACAAAAGTTCCTATAAAAACTACTTAGAAAACTAATGAAAACCCTTGGAAAGGGTGGAAAAGGCTTGTTCAAGTTCAGTTTCTTTGAAAATAAAATATTGTATGACTCCACTTATGTGAGGTACCTAGAGTAGTCATATTCACAGAGACAGAAAGCAGAATGGTGGTTGGTAGTGGCTGGAGGGAAGGAGGAATAGGAGTTGTTTAATAGGCAGAGAGTTTGTTTTCCAAGATGAAAAGAATTCTGGACATTGGTTGCACAACAGTGTGAATGTACCTAATACTACCGAACTGTAAACATTTAAAAACTGTTAAGATGGTAAATTTTATGTGTATTTTACCACATTTTAAAAAATTTAGTCTCTTAGATCTCTAGTTTCTAGAAAGTTGCAATGTATATTGAAGAATATAGGCTCTAAAATCTGACAAACTTAGATTTTAATCCCAGCTCTCTGTCACTTACTAGCTTTGTGACCTCAGGCACCTTATTTGATGGACCCTCAGTTTCCTAATCTGCAAAAGGGGTGATACCACCATAAAGGGATAATGGGATGTGAGTAAATTACGTGTTGGTAAAAGAGCCAGATTTAGTGTCCTAACTTACGATAATTCAGTAGTTAATTTCAATATTATTTTTTGGAGGTCAGTTGTTTCAAAGGACTCTTTGGACTGGGAGTATATTAGTGGCATGCACACATTAGGTGAATCAGAGTTAAAAGTTTTCTTTAAGCACAGTGGAATGAAGATGAGGTTGATTCAGAGGCAGGGACTCAGTGGTAAGCTACCACATGGGATTTTAGTAACTAGTTTGTAAGATAGGACAGAGACCATTTGTGGCTACAATTGCATGTATAGGATGTAGAAGCCTTTAATTGTTTTCTTCCATTAATCCTGTATCTGTCCTTGACCAGCCCTCTTTGTGTTCTTTAGGGTCAAAGCACGAAGTGGGAACTCTCAGCGACAACACCAGTCAGCAGCCAAAGACCTAACCCAGTCTCCTGAAGTCTCCCCAACAACCATCCAGGTGACATACCTCCCCTCCAGTCAGAAGAGTAAACGTGCCAAGCACTTCCTCGAATTGAAGAGCTTTAAGGACAACTATAACACACTGGAGAGTACTCTGTGATGGAGCTGAAGGCCTCTCACTGTTGAAAGAGCCACACAGACTGCAGTATGCTTGCCGGGTGGCCTCACTCAGGTCATCTGGGTCAGCCCAGCTTTGGATCAACTGAAGCCCTGGTTGTGTTCAGAGCTCTTAAGATATCATGCCTAGAGGATCATTCTCCCACCCGCTCTTACGGCCAGTTTCAGAACATCAGTTAAGACTTTATTTCCCCTTGGTATCACTTTTCCCTGGAGTTGAATTAGATGTTTTTCTCAATATTTCTGTCAAAGCTTCCTTAAAAATCCTCACTTGGTTTTTTGATCATGGTTCATCTGTCATTTTCCAGACTATAAATTATCCCAAGGGTGACCAGGCTTGGTGTCTTGTCTTCTGTACACAGTTGAATGGGAGCCATTTGGTTTGAGACATCTAAGAGCTGATTGGTGGAAATAGTATACAGAATGCTGGGGAAATTGGTGGAGGCCGTGAGTGCTACCTAGAACAACTTACCCTGGTGCTCCACTTAAACCAGGATGTTAATGGGAACATTAACACAACTTCTCTAACATGCGAGGATCTGGCTTCCACTTTCATTGTATACTGTCATGAATAAATTGAAAAAGGAATATTTTAACATCTGATATAATACCATCACTCCTTATTTGTGGGATAGTGTGAAGGAATAGACCAATATCTTGATCTAACTTTATAAACCATTTAATGAACAATTAAAAAATAAAGCATATGATTCATTCCTCTATAGTTGTCTTTTAATAAAACAGGCATGTGAGGACTTCTCTGGTGGTCCAGTGGCTAAGACTTCATGCTCCCAATGCAGTGAGTATTGGTTCCACACCTAGTTGGGGAACTAGAGTTCGATCAAAAGTTGGATCAAAGATCCCACATTCTGCAACTAAGACCTGGTGCAGCCTAGTTTTAAAAAAATGTTTTTGTTTTTTTTTTTATATTTGGCTGCACCGGGTCTTAGTTGCGGAATGTGGGATCTTTGATCGAACTCTTGAGTTGTGGTATGAAAACTCTTAGTTGGGTCATGTGGGATCTCAAAAGAAGAAATCCTAAAGTTGCAACTGGGGTCTTTGCTCATAAAAGTGCCTGTGTCACTAATAGAAGGCTGGAGAACCAGGATTCCCTTCAGGTCTCTGGGGCAACAGGCCAGGTGACCAATAAACTCTCGTAGGCCTAGACTTATTGTTGAAGGTATAAATGTTGCTATGACTACTGAATCCTTGGTGACTAAACAGAAATGAGAGCTTGCTCAGTCTCCTAAGACTACATCAAGCAAGTCTGTAGACATGTCCATGGAAAAGATGGGAAAAGTAGAAGAGGTATGCAGAGTTGGAAAGGCTGCTTTGGATGAGTGTCCCCTGGATAAGGTTTCCAGATGAATTTCTCAGAAATTGACAGTGTTCTTGAGAGAGGCCCTTGATTTGACTGAAGGGTAGCAGCAGGGCAGGGTGGGGGGAGAGACTGGCACATGGTAGGTATTCAAATATTTGTTGCATACTGACCCCTGCATGAATAGGACTTTCTCCACACCTGCCCTTGGAAGTTGGCTACTCCCTTCTCTCCAAAAAGAAAGGTCTTTGTCTGCCACTATGTTAGGGCACTGCAGGTGAGGTACTGGAGATCAAGGCAGATAACAGAACTCCCTCTTGTTGCAGCATTTTCAAAGGGCCCTGGGACTTAAGAAGATGGTGGACAGGTAATCTCTGCTTCTGTCCTTTCCCTTATGCGCAGCTTGGCGTTTTCACCCCTGCCCTCTGATATCCACTTCATCTTGTTAGAGGCTCCTCAAAAAGGCAAATAGGTGTGAAACAGTCAAGCAGCAGCTTTTGTTTCCTTGCTTCCCATTCTCTGAAGGAAAATTGGAGCAAGTTTTTGTTGTTGTTTTACTTTTTAAGGAAAATTCAAATATTTGTTGTCTGGTATCACACCAACCATGTGGTAGGTATGCAGTAGGTGTTTCTTGAATGAATGAATAAGAAAACTCAAAAGATTAAGCTGTGTATCTCTTATCACCTGGGGTGTTTTTAAAAAACCAAGGTCTTAGGACTTCCCCAGTAGTCCAGTGGTTAAGATTGCTCGCTGCCAATGCAGTGGGTGCGGGAGTGGGTGGGGAACTAAGATCCCATGTGCTGTGTGACACGGCAAAAGATTAAAAAAAAAAAGACCTTAGCCCAGAAGAAGATTCTGACTAAAATGGCCTAAGATTAGATAGGATAACCCTGTAAGGTTTCATAGGTTATACCCAGAGGTAGCAAGGATGTGACATAAAAAAATGCATATAGTTTTCATGGGAGTCAAGATTGATGCAGCCTTTTTTTATAAAATCTATCAGAAATTTAAATTCACAGATCCTTTGAACTGGCAACTCGACTTCGAGGAATACCTTATACACATACCTACAAAAGCAATAGAATGTACACACAACGAGTATTCATGACAGTATTATTTATACAAGTAAAAAAGCTAGAAATAACATGTAGCTGGTGAAATTATGTTATAAAAGTACTTGGCAGCCTTTAAACAGAATGAAGCAAATTTCTAAGGGCTGATATGAAAAGTCCAAATTGTTACGTAATACTGCTTATGTAAATGTATGATTTCATGTTAAAAATAAAAGCTATACTTGCTAATACATGATAGAAAATTTTTCTGTAAAGATGCACAAGAAACTGATAACTGTTGAAGTGAACTGGGGCAGAAGAATGATGCTTCCAGCTTTCATTTAATATATATTCCTGTATGTATTTTTCAGTCATCTGTAAACAATATTTGATTTTTTTAGAGAAATGTCAACAAGATTATCTGAAGAGAGGATATGTGTGTGTATCACATGTGTATAATCCTGCTGTGTATTAGAAAACCTTAAATGATTCCAAAGTGTGTCTAGCCAAGACTGAGTATCACTGGTATGATGGAAGGAATCAATCCTTAGACTGGATTTGATACCCAGGTCTTCCATTAGGTGACCTTGGGTAACTCACCTGAACTAAGTTTCCTTGTTTGTATAATGCAAAAATTGATACCTATGACACATGGTTATTATGGTGATTGAATGATATACCTCCTATTAATATATGCTAGGTTCTAAGTCAAGGTTTCCCTGGTAGCTCAGATGGTAAAGAATCTGCCTACAATACAGGAGACCCAGGTTGGATCCCTGGGTTGGGAAGATCCCCTGGAGAAGGGAATGGCAACCCATTCCAGTGTTCTTTCCTGGAGAAGCTAAGCCAGTACTACTCACCTTTTCAAGGAGTTTGCAGTCTTCTCTGACATTGGTACATAAGTTCTGATGAAGAAGAGCCTCCCTGATAGGGTTTTGTCTCTCTTCCTAACTCTAACCTATTCAACCCCCACGTTTGTGCCTGGGACAGGTGGCGAAATTCACACACTCACTGTCTGTGGCAGATAACATTAAGCCAGAGGAGAGACCTATATGCTATCCTAAGGATGCAGGACACCATGGTACAGGAGTGGGCACTGGCCAACAAGCAGTTGCTGATGGTGAGTTCCAGTGGCCTGAAGGCTCATCCTCCACTGCACTATTCCTTTTCCCATTGGGATTCCCAAGCTCCTGGTCTCTGCCATTACACCAGAGCAGCAACTCTAACCCTGAAACCAAAGCTCTTTTTCACCTATTCTTTGTATCCAGCTGCAGAGTCCCAAAGCTGTCTAGTCTTTGCTCCTCTAACCTTGGTGAAACTGTGCCTTAGTGCCTAGCATCTGCCTTTGGGAACCTCTCTCCCTGGAGTCCCCAGTTGCTGTCATGTCACCATCTTTGTATCCCAGGTACCTAGAAAAGTTTGTGGGTTTTGGTGTGTTCTCAGAAAAGATGTGGGTCTGCACACCCACAGAGGAAAAAATGGGTTGGCTTCCCCTCTAAAGTTTAGTCTTTATGCTCCTGCTTAATTTTAAGCCATAACTAATTCCAGATCCAAGAGAAAACGGGATGGGAAAGCAACCAGGGAGAAACAATGAGGAAGGCAAGTAAACAGAGGGCAAATATCACACTCTTCTATCCACCCCACCAGGTCCGTCAAGCTGCCCTGCACCAGCTGTTTGAAAAGGAGCATCAGCAGTACCAGCAAGAACTAAAGGAGAAGGGCAAAGCTTTTTACGTGGAGAGACTCTGATGGCATTCGAAACACTGTCCTTCCATACTCACCGCATCTGCTAACCTAGCCTTCTTGAGCCCCACTACCTCCAACGTCCCTTCCTAAACGCACTTTCCTCTGGATATAGTTATCTGCCCAGAGCTTAAGACAGTGTTCCAACTCACATCTCCTGTTCTTGTCAAACCTTTGGTGCTATCTGGAAAATGATCTATTCTATGAAACAATGGTAGAAACAAGAGTGACACCTTGTGGTCAGAATGAGGTATGCAGTATTGATGTGAGTGGAGGGGAGGTGGATAGATTAACAACGTGAGCAGAGCATCCTGATTTGGTTTAATAAATAAAGCTAGTTCTTAAAAGTTCAGACTTGGAGCACTGGCTTATTCTTTCAGCCCACTTCAAAGTGTTTATTCACAGCTGCCAATATCTTAATACAGCTTTTTGGATTTGTTCACCACCTCTGATCTCACTTCCACAGATCTCTTCTGTATACTTGGACAATAGCTCTGAATCTGCCTATTAATCCACAGGCATTATGGGGCTTGATGTCAGTGGGACTGGATTTTATGTTTTGACTTTGGCAGTTATTGTGAGACCTTGGAAAAGTCTCTTTCCTCTGAGTTTCTGTCTGAATGCTCACTTTTTGAAATGACAGGGTTCCAAACTCAAATACCTACAGGGGTTAGGCAGGTAATATAGCAGTTATGAGGGGGAAAGAAGTGATGGGATTTATGGAGGACTAGAAAGAGCATGTGACATCTTAATCCATTCAAAATTCTGAAAGGTACTAACTAATCATACACATCTATAGGCCACAGAGAACCTTACTCATGAAGATCCACTTTACATACAAGTGATATCTCAAGCCAGAGACGCCCGCTCTGCAGCCAGTCACAGGAGCAGAAACACACCATCACTGATTAACTGCCATCATGCTTATTTTCCCCTCATCCCTCATTTTGCCATCTGCATTCTCATTTGTGACTCATCCTTCCCACTCCGATGATTTCCTGCTCTCAACACTGTGGCTCTGTCCACACTGCAAAGCTCACGCCTTTTCTTTCCCCTGTGCCCCAAGTCTGCCTCTGTCCTCAATATGCCGTTTTAATCTTAGCTGTCAGAATTTCTCCTTCCTCCTCTCCTTACCACACTGATGAGCATAGAGAGGTAGCAAGGTATAAAGAGAAAAGCACACACTTTGGAGTCAGGTTTGGGTTCAAAGTCTGGCTTAATTTCTTGTGTATGTATAGGCTATTTCTCTGAGCCTCAATTTTCTCTTCTGAAAGTGAATATAATACCCATCTCATAGAAACATTATGAGGATTAAATAAGATAAATGTGTGTAGAGAGCAAGTGCAGCCCTTGGCATGCAGTAGGTATCCTCCCACTTCCCTTTTAGGAGATTTCCTATGGTCCAAGCCCTTCACAGGTGCCCTGCTTGGCCCCCTGGCCAGCCCCCTTAGGCAGCTCAAATATCATTCTCCATCCCAACCCCATCTTTCTCTTTCTGTCCTAAATGTCCATTCATCCTCCAGTCTCCATCAGCCCTGTTTTCCAAGCCCTCTAGTCAATAACTGCTCTTGAGTTGTGACACCAAACAGTACATGGAGCTCCAGGCTGGTGGGGGAGGCAAGCGGTGAACAAGTCATGACAGGTATGGTGGGAGTTTTATAGGAGACAAAACCACACACCTGTGTCCTGGGTTTGACCCATTAAGCTGAGACTGAGTCTCCCATTCCTTCTGCCTGTTCCTCTGCTCTGTTCCCTATGGGTCTGTCTCACCTCCTTTCTCTCCTCTTTGTATCTGTCTCCCAGCCACCACCTGCCTCATACAAGGCAGCGTAGCCTGGTGTTAGGAGAGCAGGCTTCCATATGACAGATTTGGGTTTGAATTCTGGCTGTCATTTACTGCCTGTGTGTTCTTGAGCAAGTAACTTTAACTTTCTGGGTTACAGGGCTTTATATGTAAAATGGAGATAATGCCTCCCTCACCAGATTACCGTGGGGATTAAATAAAGCACTTAGCAGAGATGATAACCCATAATGATGTTTTCCTGTCCTTTGATAGTTTTTCTATTTTTATTTCGACTCCATTACCTGGTTGCCCCTGACCTCCCGCCACATTCCCTCATCAACCCCTTTTATTTCTTTTCTGTTCATTTGGGCCCACAGAACGCCCCACCCCTCTGCCATGATCCCTGACCTTGGCCTCTCTCCCCAGGGCTTGTCAGTGCCAGGCTAGCTCCAGTATTGGCAGTCCGGCCCCCTACGGAGCCCATCTCCTCTGATCCTCTCTGCCTGCTCTGTCTGCTCTCATCACATCAGCTGAGTAATTCACCCCTTCATGCCTCCCCAGCCCCTTAACTCTGTGGCCAGTGCCTTACCCAGCTTCTCAGGCTCAAAAGGCCTCAGTCTGGTTTGAAATGGCTACACAGAAGGTACTTCCAGGAGAGCTGGAAAGCGTTCATCAGAGGCCATCTGAGGTTTCCGCCTGGACATGCCACCCTGTCAATCTCTTCCTGGGAGAGCTGCTCCTCTCCTACATCAATATTTCCTGTCTCTGCCTCTGTTTCTCGAGTTTGCCAAACACTGCTGCTGCTGCTGCTGCTAAGTCGCTTCAGTCGTGTCCGACTCTGCGACCCCATGGACTGCAGCCCACCAGGCTCCCCCGTCCCTGGGATTCTCCAGGCAAGAACACTGGAGTGGTTTGCCATTTCCTTCTCCAATGCATGAAAGTGAAAAGTGAAAGTGAAGTAGCTCAGTCGTGTCCAACTCCTAGCGACCCCATGGACTGCAGCCCACCAGGCTCCTCTGTCCATGGGATTTTCTGGGCAAGAGTACCAGAGTGGGGTGCCATCCACTAAAGTCCTTTCAATTCCTGCTAAAATCCTTTTCCCAGCCTCTTGCCCTCCAGCCTGTGGTTCTCCAGGGCAGTCAAGGTTTCCAGAAAAGGGAACTAGAATTTGGGGCAGGTGTGGGTGTTAAGGGTGAAAAAGGAAAGTCAAGAAAGTGAAAAATTACACGCAGACTGAAAGCCATAAGACACCACCACAGGTGTCTACCTTGGGGCTTGTAGGCCCATTTGTTAGTCTTCCCTGGAAGGCAAGAGCCACACAGTACGAATTGACTGGAGCTTGGGACAAGCTATCGATCTAGATCAAGGGCACTGTCAAGTTGGCAGATTGTGTGTGCACGTTGAGCGGGGTGGGGGTGTCCGGACTAATGGGAACAAGGACACATGGAACAGGCCTGGGGGCTGAAGCAGAGCCTCCTCCTCCCATCTCATGCTTCCATCCAAGCCCCCCACCCCACCAGTGCAGCTATAACTCGGGCTCCTTTCTGCCACAGTAGAGAGAAGCATCTGCCTGCCACAGGACATTCAGCAGACCTGATTCTCTTCAGCAGAGAAACCTCTCAGAAAAGCAGGCCCCTGTGAGGAAAGACCCTTAAAGAAGCCAGCTCAGGAGCTCGTGTTGTAAGAAGCCCCAGAAGAGGAGAGTCCCAAGGACTGCAGGCTGTTTCCTGGCAGAGGCATTTTCCTCCCTTCACTTTGTCCTTCTAAAATCCTGGTTTCAATTCTGCCAGGCAGGAGAGGTTGATCTTAAGTCTTCTCTGGAGCCTGGGCTGGAGCCTGCTAGTAAGACAGGTCACGCTTCTCTTCCGGACAGCCAAGGGTGACTTTGAGGAGGAGGATGCCTGGAGGGCATGGGGAGAAGGTGAGAAGGGACAATATGGTGGGGGAAAGCAACCAAGCCTTCTGGAAGTTTCTCATGGCTACTCATCTCTAGTTCTCAAGAGCAGGCAGGTTCCAGGAAAGGGTCTGCTGAAAGGCCCTCAGCAGCCTTGTGGGGGCCTTGGAAAGGTAAAGCAGGACGTGCAAGCCCCCACCCCTTCTCCCAGAAAGCCTTGGGGGCAGCTGGAGGGGAACTGAGGGGAGCAAGTGGCAAGGTTGACCAGGAGCTGCTGACACCATTGATCCTCTGAGCGCTGAGGCCGTGACACCAGGGGAAGAAACTGTGTTGGAGCTTTTGGAAAGGATAGGTACCCGGATGCAGAGGGCTGCCAGATATTCTTCCTGGTTTAGGCTACCGTGATCAAGCAAAGGCCAGGCACTGGTAGCAAAGGATCCAAGACAGGGATGGCACGGAGAGCCGATGAGTAAGAGCCGGCTGTCTTAGGAGGTGAAGAGCAGGGGTTGGTGCCCTTTCCCCAGACAGATGGCTCTCTGGGGTTGGTGCCTGACCTGTCTGCTCTGCCCTTTCTTTGCAGTGGGGAGGAAGGCAGAGGGCCATGAAAGCTCTTCTGCCTGCTTCTGTGTGATATGTTTGATATTGGGTTGTTTAATTAGGAACCAACTAAATGTCAAACATATTCTTACAGCAGTAGGCAATTTGGCATCATTCTCTTTCTTACCCCAACTTCTGGGGCTCTGGGGTTCCTGTTTTTTGTCTTTTTTTTTTTTTTTAACTGAACCTATTTTCTCCAGTACCCCTTTGGAAGACTAGTGGCTGCAACCCATGTGGATTTCAATCTTAACCTGGAGGGCTAATGTGGGAGCAGGGGTGAACTGGAGTCTGGGTATCAAATCTTCCTCTATCTTTCCCTTGTGTGTGCATGCTAAGTCATTTGAGTCATGTCCCACTCTTTGCAACACCCCAGACTATAGCCCACCAGACTCCTCTTTCATGGGATTCTCCAGGCAGGAATACTGGAGTGGGTTGCCATGCCTTCCTCCAGGGGATCTTTCCGACCCAGGGATCGAACTTGCATCTCTTACTTCCCCTGCATTGGAAAGTGGGTTCTTTACTACTAGCGCCACCTGTGAAGCCTCTTTTCCTTGTACTAGAAGGGAAACGGCTCTGATCTTTCCCTGTCCTTGTGTTTTTCTCCTCCTTATTCAATCTCCCCACCTTATTATCCAAAGCTTCCTGTCCCTGGGACTCCTGTTCCCTAAGGCCAATAGTAGGGGTCTTTGGTTTTTCTGTTTTCTTTCAAGATGGTTCAGCTGATGGTTCTATCTGTGTATTTACCTCTAGTGATTAGAAGTAGGTGTTTCAGTCACCCCATTGTTGGAGCCTAGTATTAACACCACATATCTATCCTTGACATAATGACTAATGAGCACCATTTATATTTTCCCTTGGTAGTCCGGGTCACCTTGAACAGTGCCCACCTCTCTCTGGCATATTCTCAGATTGTATGGTGCCCGTGTCAGGGATCAACTACCACCTGTCAGTAGCAAGGCTCCAAGTGGAATGAACAGAGCCTGGAGCTAAGCCAGGGAGAACAGAGCTGGGAATGATGACGATGATGATGACTGGGGGCAGCTGTGAAGAAGGGAGCAGAGGGTGAGAAGAGTGGAGAGCAACAAGACCTTGGTCTATGTGGGTGTGAAAGTTCTATTTAAAGATCTCTGTGGGGAAACAGAGGACGTGATCCTATCTGGTTTACTTTGTCTCCCACTCTTCTTTCCCTGCCCACTGGCCTGAAACTCTGGAATGGCCATCCTAACCCCAACCCTATGCTCTTACTCCATCCCCCTGGTTCTTAAGCAGGGGAGGTGGGGGGGAATAATGTCTCCCTGCCCATGAGAGACTCTCAAAATAGCACAGTAACTTGATCTGGGGATCTGCAGAATTGTCAAGGATCATGGGAGATCTCCCCTCTTCACTGTTGCTCAAGCTCCCTAAATACCAGGAATCAAAACATCAAACTAAACCAATGGAATTTGATTAGCATCCAACACAGTCCAGGTGAGAGTCAGGGGAAAGCTGAAGGGCAAACTAGGAAAACTAGTCACACTTTGGGTGAAAACTACCATTCTAGAATTGCCAAAGTACCCTTCTCTATTTCAGTATCCTACCCCTCCCCCTTCCTTGCTCTTTTAAAATATGCATGGAGCTGCCCAGTGTGAGTGGAAAGTTTCAGAGTCAGGGAGAACCTTTCCCTCCCCCACTTTCCATTGTCTAAAATCAGCCTCAGCTGTTCCCTAATTTTTCTTTGCTGGTGATGTCAGTCCATCAAAGTGTCTCACCCTGTGTTCCCCTGAGAACAATGATGGGGCAGAGGGAGCTGGAAAGACCGTATTAGGAACAAGAGGTGGAGCCATGGGCAGAAATAAAGGCCCAGGTCTGGGGAGCTAGTCACTCAGCCAGTAGCCCCTCCTTTCTTGCCCTAGTCTCCAGTCCTCCAGTATTCACAGGTGAGCTCCCCAACAGCCACTGTTCAGGATGGAGGCCATCAAGAAAAAGATGCAGATGCTGAAGCTGGACAAGGAGAACGCTCTGGATCGGGCAGAGCAAGCGGAAGCTGAGCAGAAGCAGGCAGAAGAAAGAAGTAAGCAGGTAGGCCTTAGCCTTGGTATCTCTTACCAGCTGGTGAACAAAACTGAAATGGAAGAGTTTTGGTGGGAAAGGCAGTGACCACTGGTGCCAGCTCATCCTTTGGGCAGGAGGGACTCCTCTTCTTCCCCAGCCTCACAGCACATGAAGAGGGCATCTAGGGTATTTGCCTTAGACTGACTGTGTGACCTTGTGAAAGTCAGTGGCCCCTTCTGAGCCACAGTCTGTCTGCTGGATTTAAGTGGGAGTGGATCATGTTTTGGAATAACTCCTGACTTCTAGAGGAAAAGGTGGGAGCTTGGCATGCAGCATCTCTTTTCCTTTAAATGGGATCACAGAGATTGACATCTGAAGATATTTACCATCCCAATGTCTTAATGAAAACTCAGCATGGCCTGGTCATTTTAGAGTCAGAGATTACAAGGTCACAGGCCAAGGCCATAGCATAATTCCTGGGGCAGTTGGCCGAAACTGATGAAGAAGAAAGTGTGTTGTCTCTCTGAGGATGGTAATATAGAGGGTGAGCTCTGGGGTCTGTCAGGCTCAAGAGCCTAGGGTCTGAGTCTGCATTGTTCTGTATGTACGTCTTGTGTGTGACTCTTGGGGCTTCCATAGCTGGAAGATGAGCTGGCAGCCATGCAGAAGAAGCTGAAAGGGACAGAGGATGAGCTGGACAAGTATTCTGAAGCTTTGAAGGATGCTCAGGAGAAGCTGGAGCTGGCAGAGAAGAAAGCAGCTGATGTGAGTATAGGGAAACTGGGGGGTGGGTTCACCCTATGCAAATAGGTCTTCATGTTAATAACTGAATTCTAAACACACTTGGACATATACACACTTGTGGATTCTCAGAACACAGGCATAGTTACCCACATACATTTTCCCCACATGCTGGTATACCCTTATTGGTATATACTTTCATTCTTTAAAACGTGCAGAAGTCTCATTTTTCTTACCCCTAATTCAGGAATTTAATTATCTTTCCCAGGACCTGGACAAAGGGAGGGAACTCCAAGTCCAGAGTGCTATCACTTACCCCACCTCCTCCCCCATGCCACATTCTTAGCTTTTGTGTCCAAGGGCTGGCACGTAGATATATGTATTAATAGGGAATCTCTCATCTCTCAACTGCCCAGCAGAGCTAGCTCAGATTTCACAATGGGACAAAGGAGGTCACACTGACCCTGGCCGTCTATGGCCGTCTATGGGTTTATTTATCTTGGCCAATGTGGGCATCTGACCTTATGCTGCAGAGATGCCATAGAAAGCATTGCTTATAGGGCAGCTGAGAGAATCTTAGAATGATATATCAGAAATAAGAAGGACCAGGGAGTAAAGTTGTTACCATCAGACCTCACTCTGTGACCTTGACTAAATTATTCAGCTTCTCTAGGGCTGAGTTTTCCCACTTGAAAATGAAATAAACTCTCTTTTCCACTTCACATTATCTCATAGTCACCCATTTCCCTTTATCATCAACCTTGAAGTTAACCACAAAGATAAATGAGAGACTACAAGAAAAGATTTGTGGAAGAAAAGTAACACAGGAATCTTAACAGCAACAAAAGAATGTTCTGGTATTGATGGAAATACAGTCAATTTTCAGCACTGAGTTAGTAAGAAAGTATTTTTAAAATCACATTTGGTTTTGGAAAACAGCTAGAAACAGAGTAGGAGGTTCAGAAATGTTTTCGGATCCTCTCATTCACTTCTTTACTGTTAGGTTTCTGGTCTCCCTGCTGGCTTTCTGCCACTTTCAGTGACCTGGCGAAGTGGTGAGGGTTGCTGAATATATCACGCCAGAGGTAACAGAGAGTGTATTATATACATGATACATGTTCATAGTTTCCAAAAGTTTACGCCACTGCAAACTATTCATTCTCCCTTCTTGGAAAACTGTGAACAACACAGGTTACTCCAGGACTTTGGGCTAGAGCTTGATGGCCTGCTGGACTTGCCTAACTTAGGTTACAAGGATAGATGACTATATCTCTCTGCTTCAAATAAATGGGCATAGGAGTAGGTTTTCACAAATAGACACAATGTCAGGTTGATAACAGTTTTGTGAGATGTACAAAATTGTAACAACTCTCCGGGAAAGTCCTTAGGCTGGTATAGCTAGTATATGGGTTTGAGGAGGTATTTCCAGGAACAATGAAAAGAACAAACAAGATTAACCCAAGATTTGGGGAGAGAAAGAATGACATAGAGGCTCTAGACAATATACTGATACCATTGGAAAGATAAAGGAATTTGTTGGAGATGAATTCTATTTGTCCTTACACATACACACATAAGCACACGTCAGCCCCCACCTAGACAGGGTCTACTCAGTATATTCATTTGAAAGAAACTTCTCATAGGCACATAGGAAGCTACCAAAACCATTTAAATATGTAAAGTATGGGTAAAAAAACCTCATTCAACTTCTCTCCCTCTTGTTAGATTTCCCAAAAAGTCATTAAGTCCCCTCAGAGATATGTAAGAGAACAAGAAATAGGAGGAAAAGCTTGTAGGCAAGAGGCAAACAAACTTGGGGTTAAGATGGAAACCCATCTTTTGAACTGTGGTGTTGGAGAAGACTCTTCAGAGTCCCTTGGACTGCAAGGTGATCCAACCAGTCTATTCTAAAGGAAATCAGTCCTAAATATTGAACGACTGATGCTGAAGTTGAAGCTCCAATACTTTGGTTACCTGATGCGAAGAACTGACTCATTTGAAAATACCCTGATGCTGGGAAAGATTGAAGGCAGGAGGAGAAGGGGACAACAGAGGATGAGATGGTTGTACGGCATCACCAACTCAACGGACATGAGTTTGAGTAACCTCCGGGAGTTGGTGATGGACTGGGAAGCCTGTTGTGCTGCAGTCCATGGGGTCGCAAAGAGTCAGACACGACTGAGCGACTAAACTGAACTGAAGATGGAAACTGGAAGAAAGGTTTCTTTTCTCAAAGCTGGGGTCAGCAAACTATCACCTGTGGGGTAAACGATGCTTTGGACTGGTTTCCTACAAAGTTTTATTGGAACATTTCCATGCCCATTCATTTACATATTGCCCTACTTACTTTCGGAGAAGGCAATGGCACCCCACTCCTGTACTCTTGCTTGGAAAATCCCATGGATGGAGGAGCCTGGTAGGCTGCAGTCCGTGGGGTCGCGAAGAATTGGACACGACTGAGCGACTTCACTTTCACTTTTCACTTTCATGCATTGGAGAAGGAAATGGCAACCCACTCCAGTGTTTTTGCCTGGAAATTCTAGGGACGGCGGAGCCTGGTGGGCTGCCATCTATGGTGTCGCACAGAGTCAGACAAGACTGAAGCCACTTAGCAGCAGCAGCAGCTACTGACTTTCTCCCTACAAGAGAGTAGCAGCCACACACCAAGGCCCACAAAATCAGAAATATTTATTATCTGGCCATTTACAGAAGTTTCTTGACTGTTGCCTCAAAGGGTCAAGGAAGGAAAGGAAGGTGTCTATGGGAATTGGGGAAAGCACTAAATAAAGAGGAGGCAACAGGTTTCAAGTAGAGAGCAAGAGTCAGAGTCAGCAGCACAGAATATATGTATCTTTGAAGGGAGGGTGTTCTTTCTAATAGGAAAGGAATTCATAGTTCAGCTTCTGCCCTTGAGATTAACAAACAAGAAAGCATATTCAGTTCATTTAAGTCGCTCAGTCGTGTCCGACTCTTTGTGACCCCATGAACCACAGCATGCCAGGCCTCCCTGTCCATCACCAACTCCCAGACTTCACTCAAACTCATGTCCATCAAGTCGGTGATGCCATTCAGCCATCTCATCCTCTGTCCTCCCCTTCTCCTCCTGCCCCCAATCCCTCCCAGCATCCGGGTCTTTTCCAATGAGTCAACTCTTCGCATGAAATAGCCAAACTATTGGAGTTTCAGCCTCAGCATCAGTCCTTCCAATGAACACCCAGGACTGATCTCCTTCAGAATGGACTGGTTGGATCTCCTTGCAGTCCAAGGGACTCTTAAGAGTCTTCTCCAACACCACAGTTCAAAAGCATCAATTCTTTGGCGCTCAGCTTCCTTCACAGTCCAACTCTCACATCCATACATGACCACTGGAAAAACCATAGCCTTGACTAGATGGACCTTTGTTGGGAAAGTAATATCTCTGCTTTTTAATATGCTATCTAGGTTGGTCATAATTTTCCTTCCAAGAAGTAAGCCTCTTTTAATTTCATGGCTGCGATCACCATTACTTTGATGTAAATATAAGGGGAAGAGAACCTGGGAGTCCTGGTTACCTGAGAAGNAAACCATAGCCTTGACTAGATGGACCTTTGTTGGGAAAGTAATATCTCTGCTTTTTAATATGCTATCTAGGTTGGTCATAATTTTCCTTCCAAGAAGTAAGCCTCTTTTAATTTCATGGCTGCGATCACCATTACTTTGATGTAAATATAAGGGGAAGAGAACCTGGGAGTCCTGGTTACCTGAGAAGCCAATTTGGAAAGCATAGGATTTGCTAGGACTCTTTGAACAAAGAAAGGGTGAGGGTGTGGCAAGGTCAGTCTGAACTTTATTTCCTCCATAAATTTATCCAAGGTCCTTTTTGTTTTTAATTGTGAAAAATATATACATACTGTAAAATTGCCATTTTAACCATTTTTAAGTGTACAAAACACTGGTGGTAAGAACATTCACACTGTGGTGTAACCATGTGGAAGGTTCTTTTGATCTGAGATGAAATCAGAAGCTGTTGAAGGTAAAACAAAAGGAGAATGCAATAGTTAGGACACATAAGTTATACTTTTTTCAAGGATAGGAGGTGAAAGGGGTGGGGAGAAGAGGGAGAGGACAGACATATACACCTGCTGATATACTGTACTGTTGGTTACCAGGAAAACAATAGCACTAGGCCCTTTGCTGCCCATCCATCATGCTTTTAAAGGTCATTAGGAGTCAGTCCACCTGTTTCCCTGGATTGAGAGAAGATTATCTGTTCAAATCTATCAGCCTCAGGAATGCAGTGGTGCTCTCAACACTCATTTGGTTTGTCTAGTCTTCTGCTTCTTCAGTAGGGCAAAGGAGCAGTGCAATAGTGTCCCCTGCTGATCAGCACTGAGATGACAAAGTCTCATTTTTATTTCCATAATCCCTCTCATTCAGTTTGGTTTAGTTCNGCCACAGCACCGCCTCCCATCCTCCGGTCTGGGGCCCTTTCCTCTTAGGGGGAACACTTGCAGCTGCTAAACCCACTTGTCGACGTGAAACTGGAGGGGAGGGGGCGGGGAGGAGATAGTACCTTTCTGCCTCTGTGAGTGCAAATGTAGGAACTGACAAAACCTGCCTCGCTTCCATGACTACCTGGAAGGCGGGATCTTCTGCCAGATTCAGGCCTTTATTGCTGCAGTGTGAAGAGTGCAAGCTGAACCGTTTAAGAAAATTTCTTCCAAACAGAGCTGATAAGCGAGAGTATGTGGTAGAGAATCTGATGGATTCAGATTCTGTCAAGTTCCTGCCAGTTTCTGTCAAGATTTCTTGTTGCCCAAGGCAATGTGGCTGATGGAGTTTCGAGGGGTCTCTTAAGTGATGTTACTACTCTGCTAGTTGCCAAGTACCCACTTTAGTGTCTTTTTTTTTTTTACGTTCAATAAATATTTGTTCAACTAAAAGTTGAGACATAATATGCTCATGGATTGAACAGTGACTCTTGAAACTGCTTTCTGTTGAGAAGTGGTGGGCTAGTTTTAGTAAGCCATAGGTTTTCCACAATCTAGGGTGCAGTCTAGTGGGTAGAACTGATTTCCTGAGTTGAGGCTTTGGTTTTGGAGGATCCTGAGACTGGAGGGGAAAGTAACTGTTGCTAAAATTTGAAGACCTAATGAAAGAACTCTGTGGTTTATTGGTATTCCTTGTTCTCCCCTCCCCACTTTTGGCTGCTCTTTTGGGGAGTGGTTGAGAATTAATGTTTTGGGGAAACGAGAGAAGCAGCTGCCCTCCAGGTTAATACTTAAAGATTGTTAGCATAGTCATTTCTTTTTACAACTGGACATGGAAATGCTGGGAGCTTGGTTTCCTCAGTCACTCACTTCTCAGTGGATTTTTCCTCCGTTCATTATGCTTGTAACTTCTAATTATCATTCTAGTGAGATGAACTGGCTGGGTGACTCTTTATGACTAGTGACACTTTCTCATCTCCTTTGTTCTGGAGACCAGATCCCCTTAAAGGGGGAGACAGGGTGGCTCTAAGGAACTGGCCATGTGTTGACCTAGAGCCAGGCTTAAAGTAAGGGCATGCTAGGAATGATTCTAGGGTAGATTATGTCATTCATTACCCCACCCTCAGTAGCCCCCAGGACTTGGTTCCCCCGCTAGGATGTCCTGGACGTTCACTCCACTCAGGATTTGGTAATTTTCCTTGCAGGGAAATTTCACTCCTTTTTTTCCCCCCAATCTAGGCTGATAGGTGAGAGAGCAGAGTAAGCAGCTTCAGGTTTTTCTTAAGCTTCTCCCTCACTCAGAGCCTGCCAGATTTGCTTACTGAGCTGAGTGAGTTCTAGTGAGGAAGCCCTCACTCAGATAGGGAAGTAGAGTGATAGTTAAATATTTATGAAACCAGTATTTTCTTCCCCTCAGCTTGAAAAGTGCCTAATCTTTTGACTTTCTGCTCTAGTGAACTTTGAATTCCTCCTGAGGAAACACCTGTGGGAAGGGAGAGGGGGAGTGCCTGAACTACCTGTTATCCTCTTAGGGCATTCTGGAATGTGGGTTTTGCAGGCTCTTCCCGCCTGGAGCTGGAAGCTCTGCCCTCCCTTATGTTATTGCATGTCGTTAGTGGGATTGTCACATAATTACTTTTCTGGTTGCTTTGTGTTACCATCCAACCCTTGTTGGGAAGCTGGACGAGTCCAGAGCGGACTGAGTGGTTCTGGAAACCATCTCTTACGGACTGAGTGGTTCTGGAAACCATCTCTACTGCTCTTGACCTAGAGATGTATCTTTTATAATAGAAGGTGAAGGTGAAGTCGCTCAGTCATGTCCAACTCTTTGCGACCCCATGGACTGTAGCCTGCCAGACTTCTCCGTCCATGGGATTCTCCAGGCAAGAATACTGGAGTGGGTTGCCATTTCCTTGATCTCCAGGGGAGCTTCCCGACCCAGGGATCGAACCCAGGTCTCCCGCATTGGAGGCAGACGCTTTAACCTCTGAGCCACCAGGGAAGCCCATATATAATTATAATGTAGCACCTTGTCAAATCCACTTTCGATTCTGAATCTCCTTTGTACTTTTTTGCGAAACTGAAACAGATGGCAATATAAAATTGCAGTCTTTTCCCTCATCTGTGTGTGTGTGGTGTGGTGGTGGTAAAGATACAATGGTAAATGTTTACTGTTTTAACCATTTTTAAGTGTACAATTTACCTTATCTGTTTTTAATACTTGTCTCCTAACTTCTGGTATTTCTCCCTCTTTTTTTTTTTTCCTGGTCTAAAAAATTTAGAAATACTATTGAGGGAGTGAGTGGGCTTTGAATAGCAGTTTGATTGTGGCCTTATTCCCAAATTCCTAGTCTGCAGGGAGTGGGTGGTGGTGGTGGTTAGAATGTCTGGCCATTGTGTAGCTCTCTTCTGCTTGTAGGGTCTGTCTGGTGGGATAACCCACTGACTTTATCACCTTTCCTTGGTTTAGGTTTGCTTTTTTTTTTTTTCTTACTTCATACTAAGAGCATGTACTCATAGGGGAGAGGCAAATAGCCCTTTGCTCTGAGTACCTCCGCTTAGTCTCCACCTTTGTTTACTCTGGAACAGATAACTGCTCCCTTCCTTCCAACTTGCCTCCCTCTTGATGAAATTTAAAGTCCCCAAGGACACAGTATCTCCCTGGGTAGATACATTTGTGAACACTGTAAACCAGAGCAATCCTTTACTCACAGAGCTCAAGCCTAACTTTTCCATTACTCTTTTCCTTTGAATTTCATCTCTGACTTTTGTCTAAAAAGAGAAACCCTGGAGTGGCAGAATACCAAATTTAGGCTAATCCCCTCTGTCCTTGGCCCTGATCTGCCTCTGAACACCAGTCTCCTGTCTTTCCTGCCTTGATGGGTATGGCGCTCTTTGGCAGTCTCTTTAGTGTGAAGGATGGTAGCACTTAAAACTCATTTACTAGCTGAAGCTGTTGTCAGCCATCTTCTGAAGTGAGTCAGTCGCTGCTTTGTTCTCCTCTCTGGCCTTGGGATCTTTGCTTACTGGGTAGTGGAGAATCCTGTTATTACCTGAAGGACGGACCTCACAGTGTACCTCCAACCTAGGTAGGGGTGATCAGGCTGAAAGATCAAAACCACATGCTAAACCTAGGATGACAGACAGCATGATGTTAATGTTTCCCGGGGCCATGTTTCCCATTGTCACCTGCAGAAGTTAGTCCAGCTCAATCTCTGGGTACCATTTAATTGACCTGAAAGGGACAGGCATTGTGCACAGGTTCTGGCTGGAAGGATAAGTCAGGTAAGTGTCTTCCCCTATTCCTTTAAATATTAAACAGATCTTGATTCTGCAAGCTTTTGTTTCACTGTAAAGAGAACTGATCCTCTATAGGCAGAGAAAAAAATAGAACAGTGACTACCTTGCTCTCCCTCTGCTCCCCATGGGGGTCTCCAAAGCTTTTGCTGTAGGACTCCCATCCTGCCTTCTGTTTTTAGTACAGGCTTGTTCAGTGTGCGCATGCTCTGATTAGGGCACCAAGATGTGTTTTCTCCTCCTCCCTTTTCAGCCTTGCGAAGAATTCTATTGTAAATGCTGATTTGTGGGAGAAACTGCCCGAGCCAGCTTGTTGTCATGGAAACTATACACCCCCGCCCCCAAAGCCTGTTATCTTTACTTCATTTGGGTAACTGCTGGTGAGCTGGGTGGGGACTTAGATTTCATGAGCTTCCTTCAAATCTGGGTTCCGTCGTCTTTTTTTTTTTTTTAAGTTCTAGGCCACTGAAGGTAGTGGGGTGGGGTAAATGATTGAACTCTCAGTTCTCAGTTCTTCTTTCACAGTTCTTGCCTGATCGCCAGATTCATAAAAAACTTGACCTGTTAGCCTTTTTGAGCTTGTGAGGTGAAATCTGTGTTGTCCTAGGTTTCCTGAGACAGGACCAGAGAATATTCGTCTCTGCTATTTTGAATAGAGATGCAAACGGTTTCTTAGTAATTTTAGCTTATGTAGACATCTTGATTTTCTTTTACTATAGGGCAGTGGTTATATAGCCCCAGCCCCTGCAATTCCTTGAATCGCCCATGTTTGTGTTTGGAAATTTTTGTGTGCTACGTAACCCAGTTCTTAACAGGAGTCTTTTGGGCTATATCCCTTCCCATAGGGGCTGGTGGCCCAGATTATTTCTATAGCTACCCCAACCCCTGACTGCCAGGAGGAAATCAGGGTAATAGAATTCAGGCACAATCTGGGCTGTAGAAGAGAGATCGTGTTTACCAAGCTTTTGGATAAGCATCTGAACTGGGTAGTGTGCAGGGCAGATTAAATTCTTGCGCAGTTGTGACAGTGTACTTGCCACCAGCAAAGGTGTGGGGAGGGGAAGGGCAATCATAAGAGAGAGGCTTCTGTACCAGTAGAATTCTTGCTTATGCGGCTGCCTCCTTCTTTCCTTGCTTCTTATTCACGGCCCAGGAAGAGGCATGGGATTACTTGGACTCCAACCTGTGCTTTTTATTGTGGGGTGGGAACCAGGGAGAAGATTGTCCTACACTGTAGTGGAGGGTGAGGCTAAGGAAGTGACTTGAGGAATAGATAGGGTCACAATTCAGAAATTTGGATGGGTGGTGGAAGGCCTGGAGGGAATTCTCTTCTGCCCCCAGTTTTTTTGGTAATGCCATCAAAGCAGATAATTTTAGCCCAAAGAAACTCCTTGTAGTCAACTTTTAAAAGGTGGGAGGTGGGGGCCAGTTGAAAGGGTGGAAAGTTGGTATCCCAATATTCCATTGTTTTTGTTTTCTGGTCTGGAAGGTCCTTCTGGAAAACATTCTCTTGGCTAGTCATCCTCTTGTTGGGTGTGTTAGGGTAAGGTTATCAGAGGGTTAACAACTTGAGTTAAGCAGCAGATAATCCAAGATTCCCTCTTTGAGAAACCTTTAAAAATTTTTCCACTTTATGTAACACGTATGGGAAAACTGCTATAGAATAAGACATGTCTCTAAGCTAGAACTCAGGCAGACCCCTTCACTGGCTTACCTTTTCTGACACTAGCGTGTTTAGGAATTTGAACTGAGTCCAAAAAGGGGGTGGTACTAACTGACACCGGGCTGGGCAAGGAACTGAGTTTTGAAACACTTTTCCTGTGGAACATATGGGAATTCATTGATAGGAAAGGGAGGAAAATACCTGTCATAACACAGAGTATATAATCGTGTCTGCTCGGTCTTACATGCATCTGAGTTAAGACAAGTTCTGCCCTGCAAGACTCTGGCCTCCTTATGGTGGTACTCAACCTGTCTTAGTGTCATAGTTCAGTTTCTTTTCACCATGCCTCTGCTTCCTTTTCTCATTCTTTCACTTAAACACAGGCTGAGGCCGAGGTGGCCTCCTTGAACCGTAGGATCCAGCTCGTTGAAGAGGAGCTGGACCGAGCTCAAGAGCGCCTGGCCACTGCCCTGCAAAAGCTGGAGGAAGCTGAGAAAGCTGCTGATGAGAGCGAGAGGTATGTAGCGGGGCCTGATAAAGTGTGGATTTCAAAAGTTGTTCATAATGGCTCTCATCAAACAGGTTCCTTAAAAACCTTTTTTTTTTTTTTTTTTAAAAAAAAACAGTGACCTGTCTTTACACAGGCTCTTCTTTCCTTCTGTCCCTCATATTCTCTACATATGAAAACCGACAGAGTAAGGGTTACCTGGATCCATGACCCTGGTGTAATTGGTGTTTCTCTATAAATTCACCTAGTAATAGTATCGCTATAGTGGCCTCCATTTAGCATCCACTCAAAGTAAAGAAGACAATGGCACCCTACTCCAGTACTCTTGCCTGGAAAATCCCCTGGACGGAGGAGCCTGGTAGGCTGCAGTCCATGGGGNCCATGACCCTGGTGTAATTGGTGTTTCTCTATAAATTCACCTAGTAATAGTATCGCTATAGTGGCCTCCATTTAGCATCCACTCAAAGTAAAGAAGACAATGGCACCCTACTCCAGTACTCTTGCCTGGAAAATCCCCTGGACGGAGGAGCCTGGTAGGCTGCAGTCCATGGGGTCGCACAGAGTTGGACACGACTGAGCGACTTCACTTTCACTTTTCACTTTCATGCATTGGAGAAGGAAATGGCAACCCACTCCAGTGTTCTTGCTTGGAGAATCCCAGGGACAGGGGAGCCTGGTGGGCTGCCGTCTATGGGGTCACACAGAGTTGGAAACGACTGAAGCACCTTAGCAGCAAAGTGGTTCTCAAAGTGAGGTTCCAGACCAGCTACACCAGGAATTTGGGAGAAAGCCCCATCAGCAGCCTCTGCCACTCATCAGTGGATCAGAAGTGGAGCCCAGTAATCACTGATTTAATAAGCTCTCTCGTCCCTGGCTGCACTGTTAGAATCATGAGAGTGCATGGTAGGGATTTTTGGGGAATTTAAAAAATACATCAGAATGCCTCGGTCCCATCTCAAATCAGTTAGAACCCATTGTGAAAGAGGCCTGGCTATTTTTAAAGCTCTCCAGTAAATTTTGGGGGAGTACTGCATGGCCTCGCTTGCAGGATCTCAGTTCCCCAACCAAGAATTAAACCCAGGACTGAAAGCCCAGAGCTCTAACCACTAGGTAACCAGAGAACTCCCCCCTCCATTGATAATTCTAATGTGTGCCCAAGGTTAGAACCACAGTCCTTGAACCAGCCCATCTTTGCTGAAAATAGCCAATTGGCTTCTTGCCACATGTGACTTAAAATGAGAACAAAAGTGTGTGATGACTTACACAAACTAAGACTTTTCAGAATTAAAAAAATTCCTTTTTGGGAGTACATTAACAGTGCAGCCGTGAAAATAAATAAGACAGCTATGTGTATACTATTATAGAATAGTGGCCAAATTATCGAAAGTGAGGAAAGCATTGCAGAGCAGTGTAATGTGGTTCCTTTGGGGCGTGGGGCAAGGTGATGATATTTTTGGTATATAATACATTTCTGGAAGGATTATCAGGTATTCTATTACTTTTGATGAGCAGGACTAGAATTAGGGAGACTTTTTGCATTAGACCTTTAGACAGTTTACTTGAATGTTTAATTTTTAAATAAGCATGTATTTATAAGAAAAGATTTTAAGCAGAATAATTTAACTAAGGTGAGAAGATGCTATGAAAATTGTTTTTTGCATGGGCTTTACATGGTGCAGGCCTGGGTCCCTTAGAGTTGAGCTGATGACAGGCTCCCCAGGCTGTCAGCGCTGCATCTGTCCATGTTGTTTCTGGCAGAGGTATGAAGGTTATTGAAAACCGAGCCTTAAAAGATGAAGAAAAAATGGAACTCCAGGAAATCCAACTCAAAGAAGCTAAGCACATTGCAGAAGAGGCAGACAGGAAGTATGAAGAGGTATGGCAGTCTTCGCTTATCCCGTGATATCGGCCCCTTCTTTTTGCTCCACTGAACTGAACCCATGTCTTTTCCCGTAGGTGGCTCGCAAGTTGGTGATTATTGAGGGAGACTTGGAGCGCACAGAGGAGCGAGCCGAGCTGGCAGAGTCGTGAGTATCTTGCCCCCCAAATCTTGCTGCACCATTCTGCTCCTTCCCTTTTGGCTTGGGCACTAATGTGAATAAACTAGCATTTCTTCGGCCTTGTTAAACAGGACCTAGAGAGTGGGAGTCATCTTGAATGCTTTTTTCTTTTAGCCCCAAGAATGGCTTTGGGCTTTCTTAACTGTCTTAACTCACCCCATGTGACAAATGAGGCTTCCTGATTTCTGTTGGGAAGGTTTATAAATTGAGGGGAAGATGAAACCTAAAAGAAAAAAAAATAAGGTGAACTGTTGGTCAGCAGGCCTACTGGGTCCTTCCAGTTGGGCTCTGCTTCTCCTTGAGGCATTGAAGTGGCCATGCTGACTTAGGGTCTGTCTCTGTTTTTACTACTTCTCTAAGCTGCTGGGGAACTTTGGGGCAAAGGCAGACATGACCTGTTCCCCTGATGGCACCTTCTGGGCCTTGTTTAACAAAGTCCGTGCCGATACAGGTTTATTTGTGCTTCTCTTGCATTTCCCTCTCCTAGACATGACATATCATGACCATGGTGATGTTTTTTTCTTTCCATTTTTTTTTAAAATTTTTTCTTTTTCCCCATTTTGCTGCTTGTTTCCTTGCTGTGTTCCTTTTTGACCTTTCTCCCTCCCCACCACCTGGCTTGTGCAATCCCTGTGACTATCACTAACAGCCGTTGCCGAGAGATGGATGAGCAAATCAGACTGATGGACCAGAACCTGAAGTGTCTGAGTGCTGCTGAAGAAAAGGTACTAACCATTAAACCCACAGAGCGGTTCTGTGTATGGTGTGATTTTGTTCGGTTTTGTTTTTGTTCTGTTTTGCAGCTGCCTCCCCTCCACTGGTTGGTTTGTTGAGTGCTTTCTCATCTCTTCATGGAATGCTCCATTCCTCTCCACTTACTTGGCATCTTTCATCTCTCCTTTCCTAATTACTTCACTGCCTCTCCACAGGGTCTCGCCTGCCCATGGGTGATTTGGGGGACTCTGTGGGTTGGGCATCCGTTCCCACTTCCACCCCAGGTAGCTGTTCCGATTTGTTCCTGGTAGTGATTTCTCAGGTGTTTTCTTTACTAGTATCCAAACACTCTGAGTCCCAGCCCAGGAGGGCCCAGCTCCTGATGTGTTCTCTGGTAGAGGGAGGAGGGTTGATGCTTGCTCAGATAAGCTAGGAACTTCTCTTTTCCCCAGTATGCTTTCCAACTCTCTCTACGTATAGGTTCAATTCATGTCTGTGTGTCTCTCTCCCTTTTTTTATTCTCTTCTTCCCCTTTCCTCTCCTGCGGTATTTAAATATTCACAGTAAGTGTTCTGAGCTGGAGGAGGAGCTGAAGAATGTCACCAACAACCTCAAGTCTCTTGAGGCTCAGGCGGAGAAGGTAGGGGCTGGTTTGTAAAAGTGACAGGCTTTGGGGCCTGGGCCCAGCCCTGCCCTTAATGAAAAATGGGAGAAACTCATTCCTTATATAATCCAGTGACAAGTATCCACCTGTTCTCTCCAGATTCGGGTTTAATGCCAATTCCCGCGCACTTTGATTGCTGTAGTTAAAGTAACTTCTTGGTCTCACATTCCCGGGGTGATTGATGTTCTCCTCAGGCTGATACTGCTGTGCTGATGTTTGGGGGCAACAAGTAGTATCAGATCTGAAACCTAATGGGCATAAAGAAAGATGGCTTGTCTTTAGCTTCTTGTGGGACTGTTTCAGCCACATGGCCTCCAGGTGTCGCCACATTTACTCATTAGCCTGGAGGCAGGAAGAATGCCTTCCTGTGTTGATCAAAGCCTAGGTCCATTTTAAAAATAGCGGTCCTGGTGGAGTCTGAGGTTATCGTGGCTCCAAGGACATTGATTTGTGCGTTTTAAGGACTGTTTGCTCTAAAACAGCCTTGTTCTTTCTCATGGATCATTCAACACATTCAATTTAAGAGGATGTTGAATGTAAATGTCGGGAGCGGGGTGTCATCTTTGTGAGTAATATCTATTCTGAGATGTTTATTCTACTTCTCTTACAGTACTCTCAAAAAGAAGACAAATATGAGGAAGAGATAAAGATTCTTACCGATAAACTCAAGGAGGTAAGCTGGGGGGTTATGTATGAGGAGGGGGGCCCCAAGGCATTGAGAGGCATATAAGTCATTTTGTTGACTTAGGCTAGCTGGCTTTGGTCCTGAAAATTATAGAAGCAGAAGGTGGAAAAAATAGAGGCCCTTCTCGAACTGTCTTATTTATCTCTGATTCTGACTCATTTCATGTTCCCCTAGGCAGAGACCCGTGCTGAGTTTGCTGAGAGATCGGTAGCCAAGTTGGAAAAGACAATTGATGATTTGGAAGGTATGGAGCCTGGTGAGGGATTAAAATGAATAGAGAGGAAGACCTTGCCCTTTGACCCTCTTCCCCTCAACACCAAAAGGATTTGGTGGTGACCTGGCATGCATCCTATGCCCTGTCCTGTGCCACAGCCAGGTGAAGTGGGCCAGATCTTGGAACTGGATTTTTATACCTAATTCTTTTCCTTTAATAAGACTTAACCTAATATTCTGGAATTTGTATCCTCCCCTTGGAGGAGATTGGTCATGGCATGTACCCCCATGTGTCACCCCGTGGCTACTTTGGGCAGTCTTGTTTACCACTTAAGTCGAAGGGGGGACCTCGCCAAGGGACACAGCGGTGGAATGACCACTTTTCTGAGCTGACCAATGCCAGGGGCTTTCTGAATGCTTCCTGCCCCTGCAATTTGGCAGCTGCATCTACCCTAACAAGGGAAAGTTTGTACTTTTCTCTGAGAAGTCTGAGATATGCTGATTTGATACACTCTGGTTAGCAGAATATTCTTTGGGAAAGTTTGGGGCAGGCAACCTATAGAGCAAAGGGGCCAAGAATATTGGTCATGCTTGGTAGGTCTGAATATTAAGTGTCTGAGTATTAATGTGTATTTTCTATTTTTTCTATTTTTGTTAAATTCAGTGTTATCACTACTAGGAATTAGGTTCACTGGGTGGGAATGGTATCCTCTTGAGTGCCTTTGGTAATTGGAATTTCTAGTCACTACTATGCCCAGGTTCTCAACCTTTGCTGCAATTGATTAGAAGTATCAGAGTTATCAAGTCTGGTTGGTCTTGGGGACAGTGGATCTGAAAATGGCCAGTCATGGCTACCAGGATAGATATTCTCCTCAAGGTGGGATTAGACCCATGGTCGCGCTTTCCCTCATTTCTAACGATTCCCTCTCTTCATCTGCTTCTGATACCTTTTACTCTGTGTCCTCATTCCTCCTTGTGGTTCCTGTGCCTGTCCAGATGAGCTCTATGCCCAGAAACTGAAGTACAAGGCCATTAGCGAGGAGCTGGACCACGCCCTCAATGACATGACCTCTATGTAACTATCTGACAGCAGAGTGGGGCTGGGACCTTGGCTTGTGGGTGGGTGGGGGTACAGTCTCTGCATAGTGTGCTCTGCTTTTGTCTTCTGGAAACTAGAATCTCCACTCTTACCTTTAAAACATTGGTGCTGGTTACTTGTTGGCAAAAGCTGCGGAAGTATGTAGTCCTGGATCAGGGGTAGAACCCTGATCTACATGTAATTTTTGTACTTTTTATTCATAGTCCCTTCATTATGACACCGGGATTTTCCTGTTTGTTTCTTAAATCTCATCTCAGAAGAGTTACTGCTTAAGATAATCGTGTTGTCATACAATTAAAGAACTAGGGCCCAGAGAGCCAGTGACTTGGGCCATAGCACCCAGACTTCCTGGTGTGTTTGGTTTGTACCCTGATACTGAAGTTCAGGTGAAACACCCATGATTGGAAATACCAAATTCACCTAAAAGGTTGAGCCAAGTCCCAGAGCAAGCCAGGTAGTAAAAAGCACCAAAAAGAGTTGTGGGGGCCTTCATCTGTTTGCTGTGGATCCCTGATCCTTGACGCTAATCTGCCTTTTCCCCACTAACTGAAAAGAAGCCAAATGACTCAGGCTGCAGTATCTGGCTGTCTTTTATCATTCCTATCACCACCAACCTTTTTCTCCTCTTCCTCTCTCCCGAATTGCTGTCTAGACTGATGCTTGTCCTTCTCACCTAGAGTCTCCTTACTTTTTCACACAGATAATTATCACCGTTTCTGCTCTGTTCTGGATCTACCCCCTTTCCTCGGGGAACCCAACGCCCCACTCTCGCTCTGGATTCCATTTGGGTCAGCCTGGCTGATCCCCAAGGCATTAAGATGGGCGGGGGGAGGTGGCCACAAAACAACTTATGTATTCTCTTCCACCCCTCACCCCAAATTAAAATGTTAAGCTGCCGGAAGCCTCATGCTACCCTGCATTTGTGTCATTGACAAAGCTGCTGCTGTCCCTAAAAAGGAGCCTTGGGGGTGTGATGTGGGGCGCAGCTATTGTAGGCTCTCCCTCCTCTGACTTATATAATCAAAGCCACTTTTGTGTGTGTCTATTTTTTCTTGACATTTAAATTCAACTGATCTATCAGAGTGGTGGACTAGGAGAGGTTCCTTAGAATAAGAGCTCTAGTTTGACACTCAAGCTGAATGAAATTATCCAAGTCCTTTACTTCCAGGTTCTTAAATCATCCTGTCTGGAATGTTTGTCTTCTCCTTAGATTCTTCTTTTAGAGACCACTGAAGTACCTCTCAATATATCCTCTTTACCCTTTTACCAGTGGTTCATCCTCAGAATACCCGGTGGACCCAAATATGTGACTGCTGGACCCAAATATGTGACTGCAGAAATTGACTGAGTATATTGCCCCAAGTCAGAGGAAATACATAATAGGTACAATTTCCAGCAGTTATAAACCTTTCTTACATATTTGAGGCTCACTAAGTAGTTTGCCTGCTAGTATATGCTAGTGGAATATAAGTGATAAATGATTGTTACTGGAAAAATGAAAACAATCAGTAATGCATATTTCAAATGTCATACACAGGTACCACTTTTTTTAGTACATGCATAAATATGGTAAATTGCTTCTAGTAGGATTGTTCCTAAGTTCATGTTGTGGAATTGAATATCAACCTTCCGGAAATTCCTATGCTGATTTACATAGCAGAGATAGTTTAATCTCAGTAGGGTAATCATGATTATACTTATCTAAGTGTAACCCACTTAGGTACTTAGTACTTCAGTTTCTCAGCACAGTATATATTTAAAATTTGGCTTTCTTTTAAACAGATACAGCCAGGTATAGAGGTTTTCTCTAATTTAAAACTTTAGGTCCCATTGAATTCAATTTTCTTTCTGTCTATACCATTTCTTTTTGCCATACAGCCTTTGTGATTAAGGTACAGGTTATTACTAGTTTAGGCACAGGGTATTAAGGCGGAGGCATCTTCCTTACTCTCGGGTTGCTCAGAAGCTAATAGGAGAGAAAACATGAATAAAACTAAAGATGATGTGTGATGAGTACCTCAAATAATCAAGTACCCTCAGAGGGACGAAGAGGTTGATTGCAGTGCTGATGATAAGAAAAGTGTCGTGATAGGAGGCACATACAGGTTACTTAATAAACATGTTAAAACTTTCCTCTTCATTTCTATTGGATTCCAAAAGATTGGATTTTTGACAGTCTAGTTGAAGGAAACTGGATCTTCAGCATTTTCATCAAAGAGAACCAAAAGAACAAAGGCATAGAATTGAGAAGGCCACCAGAGGTTTAAGGGTCCATTTAGATAAACTAGGGAACAGGTACATGCTGTAATCAGGCTAGGGAGTGTTAATTTTATTTTGTAGGTGATGAGGGTACCACTAGAGATTTTGAACAAGGATGTGTTCTGAGTAGAAAGAAGAGTTAATTTGGCAGCTAAGTTAAGAACATATTGGAAAGGGAGCAGATTATCAAAGTGGTCCATTAAGGCAGTGATTCCCAGATTTCATTCATTTGCATACCACTTTTGACTGCTTTTTCCATATTTACATGCAGCCTACATTATTTTTTTTTAATTTACTCATTTTAAAATTTCTCATGCTAAAAAAAAAATTCTTACACTATACAATTCTAAGTTGAAATCAAATTTTGACATGTGCTAGTGTTTTTTTCCTAATGAACATTAAAGTCATATAGCTAATTAAGTTCGCAAAAGTATACTGTCTGCAGTTTTCTCACATATCACCAACAGTGACTGTACCATAGTTTAGGAAATACTGGGTTATGTTATTGCAGTTTCCCAGGGAGAAAAATCTAACCTAGATAGTGGTATTAGGGGATGGTGCTGACCATGGGCATTATGAAGGATGGGCACTAAATGCAAGAAGGACGCATCAAGGATGACTGGTTTCGAACCTAGGAAAATGATGGTATTAAAGGTGTAGGGAAGTCATATGGTCCTGGTTTGGGAAGGCAAGGGAATGTCTGTAAAGCTAGCTGGTATCCAATATGAAAACAGATCCTAGCACTGGAGGGGGAGAGTTTGATACGAGAGAGATTTAGGAGTCCATGAGGTTGGCAGGCAGTTTAGGCCATGGAAGTAAATTCGAATCCTAAAGACAACTGTAAAAATGAAAAACTAAGCAGAGGAAAACCTGGGTAGAGGTGGAAGCCAAATGGAACTGGTTGGAAGGATAGTAGAAATGAGTAACTTTTAAAAAAGTTTGAGTCACTGGGTGATTTCCAGTGATTCTCAACTTTAACAGGTAGCTGCTGCTGCTGCTAAGTCGCTTCAGTCGTGTCCAACTCTGCGACCCCATAAACGGCAGCCCACTAGGCTCCCCCGTCCCTGGGATTCTCCAGGCAAGAACACTGGAGTGGGTTGCCATTTCCTTCTCCAGTGCATGAAAGTGAAAAGTGAAAGTTTAGTTGCTCAGTCACGTCCAACTTAGCGACACCATGGACTGCGGCCTACCAGGCTCCTCTGTCCATGGGATTTTCCAGGCAAGAGTACTGGAGTGGGGTGCCATTGCCTTCTCCTTAACAGGTAGAGAAGGATGATAATTGAAAATTATGAAAACATAATTGCCATTGATGCTTTATTAATCTAAGGGAATATTTTGAGCATTAAGGACAAGGAGAGGACCCATACTTCAAGGAGCAGAAGCAAATTGATGGAAAGGGAAAAAAGAGGCTTGGAGTATAGTCTAGAACAATGATGTCTGTCCTAACCTTTGACAGTGATTTCCAGTATCGCAGCCATCAGCCACATGGGGCTGTTGAATACTCAGTGTGGTTAGTGTGACCTAGGAACTAAATTCTAATTCTGCTTACTTTTAGTTCTGAGTTTAATTAACCACATGTGGCTAGTGACTGCTCCGTTCATTGTATAGTGCCAGCTGTTTTAGTATGTGGGCAGAAGGAATTGACTTTGGCACAGAGGGAGGCTTCTAACAAAGTTTTCTCTAAGAATGGAGAAAGAAGAATGAGGTATAGAAACCATCTTATGCTACTTGAACCGAGACTTGCTATGGGAATAGGGTGAAGCATCAGAGCATTGGTAATCTCAGAGCAAAGTGCTTCACCCCTTAACTTTCCTCATCTTAATTTCTAAGAAAAAACCACAGGCTGATGTGTTGGGGTCTATTCTTCTCTTCTTTGTTACCATTGTTAGGACAAGGAATAAAACAAAATGTGACTGGATCCCAAGTTACCTGGGATGGAACTGACCTGTTATGTTAGGCAGCCTTGTCTTAGCCACACTCAAGACTCCTCCATTCACGTGATATTGGTTGAATATTCCTTAGCCTTAACATGAGGGAGGAGTTAAAAAAAATAAGCAAAATCTGTTCTACATTATTCCTTCAGTGTGAGTCTTTAACACTGATAGAGTTCCCCTTATTCCAGGCACTTCCATCCTTTTCCTGTTACAGAATGAAATTGACCTGATTCAGACTAGTGAAGCCTAACAATGTGTAGCATCCATGGGATTATTCCTTGAAAGGAAAATCAGACCAAAGGGGGATTTTCTGACTTGCTTTTTGTTTGTTCATTTTATTTGCTCTTACAGGGAACCAATAGATTTAAGGAACTAGTATCTGGTCCTGAATTTTTAGTTAATAGAAATAACAGAGTTAGAAACTTTACTTACTACAAAGTTAAAGGTTAGAAAACAATCACATTTATCTTTCTGACCTTATGCAATTCTAAAGGAACTAGAAGTTCTAGGATTTAATCAGGCAATAAAATGCTCCCACTTCTTCTCTGCCTCTTTATTTCTTCCCTAAGTGCAACAAAACTCTCCCTGACCAGACTTTTTAGAGTTAGGATCCTAATAACACCTATCTTTCCTAAGATAGTGGGAGTTACACTAAGACTAACTTAGATATAGATGTTATGGAACAGCCAGGTTGCAGATGGTCTCTGGATGTAATATAACACCAAAAAGTTCAAGGAATGAGATTTTAACACAATTTGAACCCCTACTGTTTGCTAGGATTGCCCCAGTGAATAAGACAGGTCCAATCTCAGACCTGATGGACTAGTGTAGACTAGTACAGTGTTTCTTAATGGTGCCCCTTAGCCCTTTAGGTCAGGATAATTCTGGAATGTACAGAACAATGCTATTTATTGCTGTCCCTTGCCCAATAAATACGTCAGACCCTCCAGTTATTGTGACAATTAAAACCTGCCCTCAGACATTTCTCAGTTCCCCTAGGGGGAGGGGAGGGAGAGTATTCCTCCTATTGTGACACTGGTTTAATAGGAAGTGCAGTTTTTAAAATTCTCTCCAATTCTGCCCCTTAGTCCCCAGCTTCTGGGTAGAACTGGGAAAACCTCAGTCCAGAAGGCAAGGTAACTGGGAAATGCCCATGGTGAGCCCACAGATGCAAGACAGAGAAGTCTTTTTCATATTGAGTTTCTGAGACCATTTTGAAACAGACTGTAAAACATAGGAAGAGACTTGTTTATGAACACCAGAGGCTGACATTAGGAGTAGACTAGAAAGACCTATCCCTCAATTTCCATTACCCTTGGGTTGGTCACATGAATTTGGAGTCACTGTAGCCCCTCTTCTTTATTTATTAAAAAAGTATTCTTTTTTTCTGTGATGAGAACTTCTAGAATGACTTTTTAAAAACATCTTTCATATATAAAACATACAGAGCAGCACTGACTATATTATATTGTATATTACATCTCTAGTACTTATTTATTTTATAACTGGAAGTTTATACCTTTTGACTGCCTTCATCCAATACCCCCATACACACACTCTCCCCCTCTGGTAACCACAAATTTGATCTCTTTTTCTGTGAGGCTACTGAAGTACAATTGACTTATAACACTAAATTTATATTAGTTACTGATGCACAACATAGTGATTTGATATTTCTGTACATTACAAGACGATCACCACTCTCTACCTCTTTAAGATGTGCTCCAAGTGGAAAATCCAGATAAAGCCAGAGGATTTGAACACTTACTTGTATCAGGAACGCTTTTAGTTAAGACACATCTTAATAGCAGCTTAAATAAATACGGGGTTATTTTTTCTCTGATAATAAAAAGTCTTAGTTTGAGTAGGTTTGGCTTGATGTAGTTGGGGTTTCTGTGATTCTTATGGCCCTTTTTTCTTAGTTGAAATTTGCTACTCGAGTCATCATATCCATGTTCAAGGCAAGAAAGAAGGCTAGTTTTTCCAGAAGCCCCCAGACACACTACCTCCTACATCACTGGCCAGAACTGGATCATGTGATCACCCTAAGCTGCTAGTGAGGCTGGAGAAACAGGATAGTCTTGATTGGTTTGCATTAGTAATCCACCTTCCCTGGGGCCACTAACAGGTTCGGGGAAGTTGGGTTTTGATTGGATGTGCCGCTATGATAGGTCTTTCACTCAACACCTACCACAAAAAGCATTACAAAGTGTAGGGTTGAGTGACTATGGGCTATGTATCCCCAGTCTCCCGTTCATAATGCTGTATTGAATACTTTTATAGAAAAATACTCTTCGCATTGGTTCCTTACAAACTCTAATTTTTGTAAATGTATTTCTTATAAGCCAACTGTATTCCTTCTTTTGCTATTTCACTTGTCTCAGTTTCTTAACCCCGGGAATAAATACTGTGAAGGAGATATTTTTCTCCCTCAAAATGTCATCCTTTCAGCTTGTTAGCCTGCCTTTTTTATTTTATTCCTCTGTTGGTCTTTTCACCAACTGACTGAATCCTCCTTGCATCCATCCAGCCTTACAGATGCATGTTATATATACCAGGTGGTTGAAAGTCTCAAGATTTACTTCTGGTACTCTACTAACTTTCCCTTTTTCTCTTTCTCCTCTTTTTCCTCTCCTTCTCTTGTTTTCTCTCCTCTCCATTGCTGCTGCAGAGCGTCTCTACAGCCAACTTGAGCGAAACCGCCTGCTTTCTAATGAGCTGAAGCTAACGCTGCATGATCTTTGTGACTGATGGGCAGGGCTCACTGATGCCCATTAAACCGAGCTTACGGCTCACACCACTGACCTGGACCCCAGCAAAAAGCTGATTGCCTTTTTAAAGTTATTATTTTGCCCTAATAAGCAAATGGCTTNCAACTTGAGCGAAACCGCCTGCTTTCTAATGAGCTGAAGCTAACGCTGCATGATCTTTGTGACTGATGGGCAGGGCTCACTGATGCCCATTAAACCGAGCTTACGGCTCACACCACTGACCTGGACCCCAGCAAAAAGCTGATTGCCTTTTTAAAGTTATTATTTTGCCCTAATAAGCAAATGGCTTTTTTAATTGGAACAGTTAGAATAGTGTTGTCTTCCTAACTGCACTGTAAAGTGGGAACAGTTAAAATTAATACTGCCTTTCTACGCTTTTCAAGAGATTGTGGGTGATGAAGGGAGGGACCTGAGAGATTATAATGAGGAAATCTGGGAGAGTTTTCTGTTTTCCACCCATATTTTCTGCTCTTTCACTTGTGCACTGACTGTAGGATATGTTGCTTGCATGAATGTTTTCTAACAATAAAAGGACTGACTTGACAAGATGTTGTAACTGCTTCATCTGCAGGCCCGGGGGATGGGCCCTTCTGACTGGGTAGAAAAAAAGACAAGGGAAAGAAAAGGGGTGTGGGATATGAATAGGTCAGTGTTGCCATTTGCTTCCTTGAGTTGAAGAGCATTTTCCCTACCTCCCTAGAGCAGAGAGTGGTTTGCTTGCTGAGCATCTTTGATTCTCATTGATGTTCAGCTGCTGGTTTTCTTCGTGACACTTTCCCCATTTTTCCTTGTGCTGCTTTTTCCTGGTATAATGTTTAGCTGCAAGTAACTGTGTCACAGGCTAGTTCCTGAAGAATAACTGTGAAAGTCTCAATTGATGTTTTGCTTACAAGGATATGTTTTGCAGTNTTTTAAAAATTTAATTTATTTTTTGGATTGAGTCTTCGTTGCTACTCACAGGCTTTCTCTAGTTGTAGTGAGCTGGGGCTGCTCTTTGTTGCAGTACATGGGCTTCTCATTGCAGTGGCTTCTCTTATTGTGGAGCACAGGCTCTAGGTGAGTGGGTTTCAATAGTTGTGGCATGCAGACTTAGTTTCTTCGAGGCATGTGGAATCTTCCTGGACCAGGGATTGAAACCGTGTCTCCTGTGTTGGCAGGCAGATTCCTATTTACTGTGCCACCAGGGAAGTCCCCAAAATAATTTTTGTTTCACCCTTATTTCATCTTTGTGAAAATAAATCTACTTTCTGTACTGTTTCAATTTGTGTTTCTGAAGTTAATCATGACTATATTGGGCTTCTCTGGTGGCTCGGATGGTACAGAATCTGCCTGCAATGCAGGAGAACTGGGTTTGATTCCTGGGTCAGGAAGACCCCCCAGAGAAGGGAATGGCAACCCACTCCAGTATTCTTGCCTAGAGAATTCAATGGACAGAGGAGCCTGGCAGGCTGCAGTCTACAGTGTCGCAAAGAGTTGGGCACAACTGAGCAACAAACATATTGAGTGGAACTCTAATTGGGTTTAATACATGATTCTCAGGCTTTTTAATCTCATGGTCTAGGGAAAAAAATGGAAAGAAATGAAGTGAGAGAGAAATTTATTGGCAGCCAGGAATGGCATATGGTTGCCGCCCTCTTACTTTCCTAAATAAATACATTTTTTAAAATGTCTCATAATTTCATAAAAGGAAAAAGCATTCTAACACTTCAAAAGTAATACTGAACATATATTCCTTTAAAGTAAATATATTTAATTTTATTACTGTTTTAAAATTCTCATTTTTTGATGGGTGAATAAAACATTATTATAGATCAGTGTCTGGGAATCACTGCTCTAGTGTCTCTTCTTGTAAACAGATGCTCTTATATATTTTGTTGCTATGCTGTTTTCTTCCACAGGTTGAAAGGAACTGTTATGCCTTTTTCTTAATATTTAGAATAAGTCCTCAGTATATGAAATATTTAATAGATTCATGACCTGTTGAATTAAATTCTCAGTTTCTGGGTTCGTTTTAGTGACTGACCATGAACTGCGGTGTGATGTTAAGGTTGATGTGATAAACAGCATTGAAATTATATCTCGAACGCGGGAACTCTATGTAGATGATTCACCACTGGAACTGATGGTGAGGGCATTGGATGCTGAAGGTAAAGAATGTCAGAGGATTCAACAAAATTACCTAAATTGAACACTTTTGTGTTTAGTTTTTGGAAACAGAAGTTTGAGAGAGAAAAGTAGGTTGGAAATAATGTTTATTTTCTCATATGAAGTTCATGTGCAAGAAGAATTAACAATTCTGAGTGTGGTTTGATGTATCAACTACAGACTTTCATTAAAATTTCCTAGTTCAGAATCCAAATTCTGCTACTGAGCTTCTGCTAATGGTCCCAACAATTAAGAACATTTTTGGAGAAAAAAAAAAAAAGTACATTTTGGAATTTATTATTAGGTCTGTTTTGATCAGTCTACTTTCTGTAGGCCAAGAGAATTAAGTGTAAACCTGTGAAAATTTTATAATTTTATCTTTCTTAAGACTGATTTTACATTGTTTTTCATATACTATACTAATTAATATGTAAAAAAACATTTTAATGCATTGCTTCTTTCTTTGTAAACTAGTGAAGAGCAATTTTTAAAATATGAACATATTAGTAATATTCAAATCTAGCTTTTATAAAAATTTTTATTAGAGGGACTAGGATTTAGGGATGCCTGTCAACCCTGAGATAGATTATAAGGTGGCCTTTTTATGTTGAAAGGAACAGAAATAGTGCCATAATTTTGTCAACCAGCAGTTAACCAGCTTGAGTCATTTTCACTTTCAGAAAGCTTATACAGCAACTGTACTTACTCTGTGTAGGGGGTCTTCCTGGTAGATGTGTTTTAATTCATTAATGATAGTGTATCTATTTGTTAATGAAAGAGGCTTAAAAATAATTTTCTAGTTAAATTTCCCTTGCTTATTAAAGATACCTGAATATTTTTGAATATGTGATTTTGTCTTGTCTGCTTTTGCCTTGCTTTACAGGAAATACTTTTAGTAGTTTGGCAGGGATGGCGTTTGAGTGGAGCATTGCCCGGGATAATGAATCAGCAATAGAAGAACTGTCTAGCAAAATTAGGTAACCTCGAAACCAAACCTAACTATCTGACTTTGAAGGAGACATCTGCCTTTGGGTAGCACACTGAACAGCAATCATTTGTGTGGGTTTTGATCATTTTTCTATCTGGAACTATTTGGAACAAATAAATTTATCATGGGAAAATATGGCATGGCTGTAGGTACCTTGATGGTTTAATTTGAGTCACTGCAGAGGAGTTCATGAAATCAGAACTGTACAATTATTTGTTGTATGTTCTGACACTTTTGTTTTTCAAGCTATCAACACTCACTGAAATACAGTGAGTGGATATTAGTATGAAATTTTCTCTTCAGTACCAAGCAATAGCTCTCAGACAATCCGGGTTTTAGTCTTACAACAATTTTAGCCAGAAGCATATTAAGTACTTTTCTTCTATCTAGTCACTGTGGAAATTTTAAACTTTTCACACTATACAGACATCGAAGAGACTATGTTTAAAGTCTTTCAGAGCCTTTTGGAAGAAGAATAATCTACTAGAAACAAAGTTTATCTCTTTAGGATTTTGAGATACTCTGAAGCAGAATATTCTCCCCCTGCATATATAGCTGAGATGGAAAAAGAAGAGAAACAGGGAGATATGATTTTGGTGTCTGGCATTAAAACTGGTGCTGCTATCGTAAAAGTTCGAATTTCTGAACCATTCTATAAGGTAAAAATTTAGTGCTATGGACATTAAGTCTTGCCTATGGAATAGTTTCTTATGTTTATCTATAATAGAAACCCTCTAATTTGATTGATTTAGGCCAATTGAAAAAGTTATTTGAAACGGATAAACATTTTTTGAAAACCTGTCTTCCTTAAACATGTTATTACCTACGTACAATTACAAATGTTACTGGCATTTTCTCTTAAAACATATAACTGCATTTTATTCACCAATACTTTGATGTAGGTTGGAGACTTTTCTTTGTCTACGATTCACTGGTTAAAAATATATATACTCATTCTTGCACAAATTAGTTTCTAGTTTCTTTTTCATTTTTCATTTTATTTTATGGTTGAGTGAAAGATTACACATGGGTGAAGCAATTTGAGTGCAGAATTCTAATATATTTTTCAAGGATTTTCCCCTAGTCTTTTACATTTCTCACCTATACCTAATTTGATAACAGTACATCTTAGCTATCCTTTAAATTCTTTTTTATTTAATTTTTTTCTTAATTAAAAAAATTTTTTTAATTTATCCTTAGCTTGCCTTTAACTATTTTTTAAAATTAATTTTAAACAATTTATTTATTTATTTGTGCAGTAGTTTGTACATTCTTTGGCATTGTCTCTCTTTGGGATTAGAAGCAAAGCTGACCTTTTCCTGTCCTGTGGCCACTGCTGACTTTTCCAAATTTGCTAGCATATTGAGTGTAGCACTTTCACAGCATCATCTTTTAGGATTTCAAATAGCTCAGCTGGAATTCCGTCACCTCCACTAGCTTTGTTTGTAGTGATGCTTCCTAAGGTCCACTTGACTTTGCATTCCAGAATTCTGGCTCTAGGTGAGTGATCACACCATTGTGGTTATCTTGGTCATGAAGATCTCTTTTGTACAGTTCTTCTGCATATTCTTGCCACCTCTTCTTAATATCTTCTGCTTCTGTTAAGTCCATACCATTTCCGTCCTTTATTGTGTCCATCTTTGCATGAAATGTTCCCATGGTATCTCTTAATTTTCTTGAAGTGATCTCTAGTCTTTCTATTATTTTCCTCTATTTCTTTGCATTGTTCACTGAGGAAGGCTTTCTTATCTCCTTGCTATTCTTTGGAACTCTGCATCAGATGGGTATATCTTTTCTCTTCTCCTTTGCCTTTTGCTTCTCTTCTTTTCTCAGCTATTTGAAGGCCTCCTCAGACAACCATTTTGCCTTTTTGAATTTCTTTTCCTTGGGGATGGTTTTGATCACCGCCTCCAGTACAATGTCACAAACCTCCGTCCATAGTTCCTCAGGCACTCTATCAGATCTAATCCCTTGAATTTTTGTAATCGTAAGGGATTTGATTTAGGTCATACCTGAATGGCCTAGTGGTTTTCCCTGCTTTCTTCAATTTAAGTCTGAATTTGGCAGTAAGGAGTTCATGATCTGAGCCACAGGCAGATCGTTGTGTTTTGGCTGTACTGGGGCTCTCTAGTTGTGGTGAGTGGGAGCTGCTCTATAGTTGAGGTGCACAGGCTTCTCATTGTGGTGGCTTCCCTTGCTGCAGAGCACAAGCTCTAGGGCATTGGTTCAGTAGTTGTGATGCACAGGCTCAGTTGCTCCGCAGCATGTGGGATCTTCCTCGACCACAGATTGAACCTATGTCCCCTGCATTGGCAGGCAGACTCTTAACCATTGGACCACCAGGGACATCCTGACTATAACTTTTCAAAACATTTAAATTTTTTATAGAAAACAACTCTTTTCATACAATGCTTTTTAAAAAAATTATTATTAAAGTTGAGAAAAACAAATGTCTTTTGGCAAGCATTCATTTCAAGTGGCAGGAACATGTATGTGGACATCCTAGAGAGCAGCCTGTTAACCTTGTATTGGGTAAGCCTTCACCAGAACTGACATGTTCAACAAGGGATACAGAGTAACTTAATCTGGAAAGTCAGTTCACTGGAGGTTGGTTAAAAGAATTTCAGTGGAATACAGTTAGGTCTTACTTTTTCCCATTTTGTCACACTTGTCTTTTTATTTACCTACCCTTCTCCTTTAAGAAAGTTTGTTGTTTTCTATTCTTTGTTTGAGTGATTTAGTTAATAAGTGACTTAGAAAGCTGACACTGTGTTAATATTCATGACCACTTTTTAAGGCTAACTGAAATTATGATCTGTGCTTAGGAAAGCATTTTTTTAATCTTGGCAAAATATTTTAGAAGAAATTATAAAAGTAAACTTTAATAAGGAGGGCAACCTTGAGGATTTTTCCTGTGGAAACTTTCTGTTTTTTTTTTTTTTTTTTCCTTCTTTTAGAAAGTGGCAGCAGCATTGATACGTCTGCTTGTTTTGGAGAATATATTTCTTATACCATCCCAAGATATTTATCTCTTAGTAGGTGCATATATTAAATACCGAGTTGCAAAAATGGTTCAGGGAAGAATGACAGGTAAGTTGATTTAGCTTTTCCTAAGACTAACATTTCCCAAATCTTTTCTGCTGACAAGAGAAGCAGCGTCACATTATATATGCAAAATACTTCTTTCTGTTCTTTCTGTCTTAGATTTTTGTGATAAAAGTACAGTTGCCCCTCAAATAACATGGGTCTGAACTGTGCAGTTCCATTTATATGCAGATTTTTAAAAAATAAACACTACAGTACTACATGATGTTAGGTTGGCTGAAAGCATGCATGCAGAACTGGGGTTATAGAGGGTTGACTAATAACGTGGATTTTCAGCTGCATGGGGAGGTCGATGGGGGGGTGTCAGTGCCTCTAATCCCTGGACTGTTCAAAGATTAACTATATTCTTTTATTCCTGTACTTGAGCTAATACTGGACTGAGGTAGCCCACATATCTTAAACAGGCTAATGCTATAGTTCAACTACTACTTAGCTTCAGTGCCCATAAGCATCTGAATTGTCTATTAAAACAACCAAAAGTCTACTAACTTAGGACAAGGGAAGAAACTTTACCAGAAAGGATTTGAATGATCTTTGCAAAAAACCTGTTTATTGAGAAACTGTTATCTGAAAAATTTAATACCCTGCTGATTCCAAAAGTCCCACTCAGTTTATAAAGTGTACATTTGCTCCATTAACATTAGTCCTTTATTTACTTGCCTAGTGGAGATCCCTCCTCCTACTCTCAGTTTACTGAGTTTTAAGAATATGAACAATAAACTCATATAGTAGTCCCCCTCAATTTCTTTATATGTAGAAATTCATCATAGTTGGGAGGAAATAAAGGGAAAAGCAGATTTTGCTCTTACTTTAACCTGCTTCTTATAATCCAACAATATACTGTTTTCTATTGCTTTCATTATGGTTGTGTATCTTTCATGTCTTACAGAGGTGAAATTTCCCCTAGAACATTATACACTAGAATTGCAAGACCACAGAGTTTCATGTAATATTTCTCTTTCTGGGAAAGTGGCTTTACTGGATGAGAAAACAGCCATGGTGACTGCTGTCCAGCTGGGCCACACTAACCTTATCTTTGTCCACAAAAGTATCCTTTTGTTCAAGTTTTTGCTGCCAATCTATATTTCCTTGAGCAAGCTAGACATGTTCCTTGGTAAAATAACTGGTTAAGCATGATTATAACACTACTACATTTATTTTCCATAGGTTCTATCTTTTAAAAAGCACTATAAATTATTATTGTCATAATTTCTAACAAAGGGTAGGTACAGAAGAGTAGTTGGAATTTGTAATCTGTTGAACATATGTGCCACATAATATAAATTGTAAATAGGCAGGGTTCCTTAGTGGCCCAGTACTGAAGAATCTGCCTGCCAATGTAGAAGACACAGTTCAATACCTGATCTGGGAAGGTCCCACATACAGCTGAGCAAGTAGGTCTGTGCACCGTAGCTACTGAACCTGTGCTCTAGAACCTGGGAGCTGCAGCTGCTGAAGGCCATGCACTCTAGAGCCTGTGTATCACAACTAGAGAAAAGCTCATGCAGCAGCAAAGACCCAGCACAGCCAAATATAAATAAATAAATAAATAAGGTTATATTAAAAAATTATAAATAGGAGACTAGGGAAAACTCTGGAGGAACTTGTTGTAAAGGTTATTTAATTTGTTCTTGTTTTTGCATGAATAGTTGAGAAAAGATGATATTGTCTGCAGTGGCTACTTAATATTTGTTAAATTGAGGCAAGAGTAATTTTTAAATTAATTTACTGGAGGATAATTACTTTACAGTATTGCAGTGGTTTTTGTAAATACATCAACATGAATTACCCCTGGGTGTATATGTGTCTCCCCATCCTGAATCTCCCCCCCACCTCCCTCCCCACCCCATCCCTCTGGGTTGTCCCAGAGCACTGGCTTTGCGTGCCCTGCTTCCTGCATTGAACTTGCACTGATCATCTATTTTACATATGGTAATATACATGATTCAGTGCTATTCTCTCAAATCATCCCACCCTCACCTTCTCCCACAGGGTCCAAAAGTCTGTTCCTTACATCTGTGTCTAAGAGTAATTTAAAAAAATTCACTAAACCTGCTCTGTAAAGACTGAACAAAGAGAATTACTTAGAGCTCTAATATAGTCAAGGAAAACAAAACAGTATAAAGATTAAAATTCCCAGGAAATTGAAATTTTCAGAGAATGAAAATTCATAAAATTCTCAGCATTGATTTTGAAATATTTCCTATTTTTGAATCTTTGAATCTCAAATATTTAAATTAATTTATTTAATTTATTCGGCAAATACCTATTATATTTCTCCTATATGCTCAACATTGCTCTAAGTGCTGAGGATACAGACTATTTTACTCTGGGTAGTTAGGGAAGTCCTCTCTGATAAGGCTGCATTTGAGCAATGAACCATACAGATATCTGGGTGAAGGCTCTCCAGAAAGAGGAAATAGCAATTTCAAAGGTTCTGAGGCAGAAGCATGTTTGGCATGTTTACAGACAAACAAGGAAGAGAATCAGGGGAAAGTAGTAGAAAAGGTAATAGAGTAGGAGAAGGAGTAACTATGTAGGGCTTAGTAGGCTTACTCTGAGTAAGAGCCTATCAGTCTGAAAGGGTATAGTATTTCTTGTAGAATAGTATTTGTTAATTAGCTGTTATATTCTGTTATATTATTTGTCTAAAACATTCAGGAGGGGTTTTGGTTCAGAGTTGTTTGTTCTCTAGTCATTTCAAGGTGCCTAGGACATTTGTGAACAAATACAATAGTAACTACAAAGTAAACTAAGATATTTGATATTTATTTAGTTCCAGCTGTGTGTCAGGCACTTAGCTGAACTGCCTTCCCCAGACATCCTTACCATGATTTTTTTCATAGTTTTTTTCATTTTTTTCTCAGTTCATATTATTTATTGTTATTAAATATTAAAATATATTTACCTCTTGACATGGAAGGTGACGATTCATAATTTATTCCAGCACCTGCCTTAGGTGGCTGGTGGTACTCATAGAGATGGGTGATATAAAAGAAGGTGCATGTTTAAGGGAAAAGAAAACTAGTTTAGTCTTTCACATGTCAACCTGAAGTATCTGTGTGGTAGACATCCAAGCAGAAATTTTTATTATGCATCTGGAGGAGAAAGATTCAGGATGAAGAAAAGCCTTTCAACGTTATTAATTTATAGCCAGGTGATAGTTGAAGCTGTTGTAGAGAAAGTGAACCTAGGGAGAATATACAGAGTGAGAGGGGAGGAGGACCAAAGACATAACTATGGACTGCCAGCTTCTAAGGTTCATCTGGAAGAGGAGGAACTTTAAGGATGCCCAGAACGAATGTTTAATAGGAAATTAGGAGAGTAGGAAATAGTAGGAAAATCAGGAGAGAAAAATTTCATGGTAACCAAGTGAGGAATTTGCAATGAGAATGTTCTTCAGGTGAAATCAGCAGAAATAAAGGAAGTCTTGGATCACTTTTCCAATAAAACAGCTTGGCTTTAAAAAGAAGGAGGAAAGTAAAGCAGAAGTTTGAAGAAGACAAAATTTTTTTAAGTTAAGAGAAACTTGAATATGTCTATAAGTTAAACAGAGAGATGGCAGAGAGATGGATGAAAAGAAGGTCAGTTGATGGAGCTAGATTTCTGAGGAGTAAGATTTCAGAGGAGCAAGATAAAATGAAATTCCAAACAGGGAAGGATTAGATAAAAGGTAGATGTCTTATTCTGATTATGGAGGGATGAACTGGTTTTGAGACCTATTGAGATCTATGTCCTCATCTGTAAAATGAAAGGAATGATATACTCCTGAATTTCCTTCTGCATGCGTGTTCAGTCGCTCAGTTGTGTCCAACTCTTTTGTGACCCCGTGGACTGTGGCCCACCAGGCTCCTCAGTTCATGGAATTTCCCAGGCAAGAATACTGGAGTGGGTTGCCATTTCATTCTCCAGGGGATCTTCCCAATCAAGGAATCTAGCCCAGGTCTCCTGCGTTGCAGGTAGACTCCTGCACTGCAGTGGATTCTTTACCAACTGAGCTATGAGGGAATTTCCTTTTAGCCCTTACATACTAAAACCAAACTTAGACTGACAGTGTTTAAAAGATTTGCTTTAATGAATAGTAAAACCAAATGGCTTTTACTTGTGGCTCAGCTGGTAAAGAATCCTCCTGCAATGTGGGAGACCTGGGTCAATCCCTGGGTTAGGAAGATACCCTGGAGAAGGGAAAGGCTATCCACTCCAGTATTTTGGCCTGGAGAATTCCATGGACTGTGTAGTCCATGGGGTTGCCAAGAGTTGACACGACTGAGCAACTTCGACATTCACTAAAAAAGTAATCTTAATTAGCATATCAATTGTATGTATATTAATAGTTCTTTTGAAGTACTTGGGCAGCTTTAAAAGTTTGATCCCTAAAATAGATTAAATATTTTGCTTTCATTGTCACTATAGATACTGTAGTGCCTAATTATAGCCTAGTGCATGACTGAATTAACAGCACTTCTAAATTAGTGTACTTAGAAATAATAAGTTTTCTGTCCAATCATTTCAGTAATACATTTCTCAGAGCAGAAATAATTTTTTCTTAGCTTTTGGACATAGTATATTTCTGAGAAGGAATTACATTACTAATTAGATTGTGTAGGCATGCTAAGTTGCTTCAGTAGTGTCTGCCTCTTTGTGACCCTGTGGACAGGAGCCCACCAGGTTCCTCTATCCATGGGATTCTCTAGGCAAGAATACTGGAGTGGGTTGCCATGCCTTCCTCCAAGTGATCTTCCCGATCCAGAGATCGAACCAGCATCTCTTCGATCTCCTGCATTGGCAGAAGGGTTCTTTACCACTAGCATCACCTGAGAAGCCCCAGATTGTGTATAGGCTAACAGAATAAGTAATGTGTAGTGTGATGTATGACATAGAAGTATCTTTGGTGGAAGAGAAAACATTTTGATATTAAAGAATTGCCACAGATAATAGAAAATCAATTAGTGATTTTTAAAACTGTCTGTGAAGCCCGAGGCAGTTACTGGGCTGGATGACAAGTCATGCTGCTCCCTTTCCATCCACCACTGTCCATTTCTTCAGCCAGAGCAATTCCACTTTGTCCTACTTTCCCTAATGGGCTCCTATGAAACACTTTTACAGGGGAAAAGGATTCTGCAGCTAAATGAGTATTAAAAACGTGGAGCATGATCTTTTTTTCTCTTGTTTCATCTTCCTGATATGTGAAATTCAAGAATACCTGATACCTGTGATTACTGAACCCTCATATTTTTCTCAGAATGTATGCATTTAAGTTTTGCTTTCCAAGAGATAATGAAAGACAGAATTTTTGCTTGCTTTTGTTTGTGGGCTTATTTATTTATTTTGGTAGCTTATATTTTTCTTTTCACCCAAATCTAGCTCATAAAATTTCCTTAAGCAAAAATTAAGATGTCCATATGCGATCTGTGTCTGGACTCCCAAATTGCACCATATATGTTGTAGAGCCTGGATTTTTAGGTATTTTTAGATAATGATTTTCAGAAAGCCAAATAACTTAAAGTATGCCACTGAAATGAGTGCATTAAAGACTAGAGTGCTTCATTTTGAGACTTAATTAATTTCAAATTCAACCTTACTTTGACGTGTTTTCTCACATTGTTCTAGTTAAATGCTATTTGCAAGAGTAAAGCATCTTGAAATAGACTATGAAAAAGTGTGAAACTCCATGTAATACAAGGTTGGACTAGGAAAAGAGACTTCATACAAAGAAAGAAGAAACCTATGTCCTTAAGCACATGAAGCAATGAATCTGACTGAAAGCAGCTGAAATCTTGCCTGACATATCAGAAATGAGCAAAATTGTGGGTTTGGGGTGGATGGTATTTGTATACTGATGTAAGTGAAAATGCTTCTTTTATATTTGAGATGAACTGAGTTAAGCTAGGATCTTTGGAACTCCAAATTATTATACAGTTTTATAGAGGGAACTAAAGGATCTGCTTTGGAAACCATCTCCATCTATTAGTGACTTTTGCTCTTTAAATGGCTTTTTAAATAACTTTATAATTATTTAATGAATTATAATTTTATAATTCATTATAGAAAAATGGCCTCTTCTTATATTTTTCTTTATTGATTTGTGTACAGGTTTCACAGTCCAACCTGGAGACCGATGGAGTCTAGAGGTGGGGCAGGTCTATGTTATTACAGTAGAAGTATTTGATAAAAGCAGCACAAAGGTCTATATTTCAGATGTGAGTCTATCTTTTGAATTTTTCTAGCCCCCCTTAAGGGTAACTCCTTCAGTGGGCAGTCTTTTTGCTAGGAAGACTTTTGTTTTTGCTTCCAGATTTTGCCTCCAGAAAATGCAAGTTACTACTTTATCATTATTATTATTAAGTAGTTCTATCCTTGAGGAATACTAAACCAGAAGTAAAAGATACAACTTGGTTAGAATTATAGGAAAGAGATGAGGTTGGCACCAAGGGTAACACTTTGGATGGGATCCTCATTCTAAAACTTCATTTTAGAGAAGTTACCAGAGTTTTATAGTGTGATCATTAGATGTAAAATGTTGTAGTCATTCTCCAGCATCCATTCCCCACCCTACCCCCAACTGTCAATTTCTGGAATGGCACAAATCACACTAAACTTGACATAAGCTTTGATGCTTACTATTTCTAATTGCTTGTCATTAATGAATCTTTCAAAAACTAGTACTATTTTAAAATGACATCTTTCCAACTTAGAATTTGATGAGGGTGAGCAAAGATTTTTATTTTTACGTCTTTAAGCCCCAGAATGCATAGTCACACTTTTTTTTTTTTTAATGCTTTGAGTTTAAAATAGCGTTAGGGGGAAAAAAAACACATCTCTTCATATTTGTGCTACTTCTGGGCTGACTTTCAGAATCTCAGGATTATGTACCAGTTCCTGAGGGAGTACTTTGAAGAGCAGCAAACTACTGTGAATGGATCTTACCATGTTGTAAAAGCTCTGAAAGATGGTGTGGTCGTGATAAATGCATCTCTGACTTCCATCGTTTACCAGGTAGGAATTAAAAGGACATTTTTTGAATCCTGAGAATACTGACAAGATTTGCTTGATTTGTTGATGTGCTAGCACATATATAGCATATCTCACCATTATCTTTCACAAAATAAACTGATAAGCAGTACACTTAGTAGATTATACCTCTGCAAATTTTCCATTTGCAGTCTCTGTTATTGCATGTATCTGCATTTGTGGTCATTTTGTATATGTGTCATTTGAGGTTCCTTTAAAAATTATTCCATATGCATGTTTCCTTGTGTCATCAGATCCACATAAGAGTATTTTGTATTCTACATTTGAATCAGTTCTAATGAGATGGATGAAATTGGAGCCAATTATACAGAGTGAAGTAAGCCAGAAAGAAAAGCACCAATACAGTATACTAACACATATATATGGAATTTAGAAACATGGTAATGATAACCCTGTATGCAAGACAGCAAAAGAGACACAGATGTATAGAATGGACTTTTGGACTTTGAGGGAGAGGGAGAGGGTGGGAAGATTTGGGAGAATGGCACTGAAACATGTATACTATCATGTAAGAAATGAATCGTCAGTCTATGTTCAATACAGGATACAGGATGCTTGGGACTGGTGCATGGGGATGATCCAGAGAGTTGATGTGGGGTGGGAGGTGGGGGGGGCGGTTCAAGATTGGAAACTCATGTACACCTGAGATGGCAAAAAATAAAATAAAATAAAATTTAAAAAAAGTAGGTTCATTTTTAATAACTTAGAATAATAGATACTTGTTGAGAACATAGTATATACAAGGAGTTGTAGATAAACAGTGTTGACTAAAACTGCTCTCAGTATGATTATCATCTTATAAGCAGTCTCAAATAACTTCAGGCAAAGCAAAAATGAAAGAAATCGCTTAAGAGAGGTAAAGAACTTTAATGAGGGAAAAGTTGCTTTGGGTTACAGTCATCAGGACCCCACATAGTAGAGGAGACANTGGGGGGGGGGTTCAAGATTGGGAACTCATGTACACCTGAGATGGAAAAAAATAAATAAATAAATAAATAAAAATAAATAAAATAAAATACTAATGTAAACCTCATTATATTATAATGATATAAATCTCATTATAAATCTCAAGTTTAGCACAGGCACAATCCAATTCAATCTTTGCTACAATCTGCACCTCCTTTGGTCTTCCCCCTTCCCAGATTATGGCAACATTTTGTGTCAAATTGTCAAGGCAAAATTCTTCTCTTGTTGTCACATCCAACTGTATTGTACATTTCCCCTTGTATCAGAAAATATTGTTAGCTTTACCTTAAAATATATGTAAAACAGAACACTTCTCGTCACCTCTACTGCCACCACCCAAGACAATATCGTCTTTCCCCTGGTGTGTTGCTTCCTTTGTGCTACAAATTATACGTCAAAACACAAGTCAAACCATAGTTTTTCCTTAAAACTCTCTAGTGGCTTTCCAATTCATAATAAAAGCTTAATTCTTTAAAAATTCTGTGTGATCTAGCTCCCACTACCACTATGACTTTGCTGCATATCCCACTCTTTCTCAACAATTTAACTCTAGTCTTGTGTTATTGCCATTCCTCCAGCACACTTAGGCACATTGCCGTGCCTGGAACTTTATACTCACTGTTTTTTCCACCTAGAATTCCTTTTCAGGATATTATGTGGGCTTCTCCCCAATTTCCTACAAGTATTGATAAAGTGTAAGTTCCCAAAGATACTGTGACTATCCTATAAAGAAAACTCTCTTCATTTGCTTTTACCTTGTGCTTTTTTTTTTTAATAACACTATTGCCACATAACATTTATTTCTTTCATTTCTCTTCTCCCCACACTACTTTATAAGCCTCATGTCAACAAGGACTCTGAAAACTCTCCTTCTTATAATTTTAAACCTCTTGAACAAATGTCTTAAAGGAAATTCAAAATAAAGACTGATCTATCAAATGAATTAATAATCCTCCAAACACTTTATGAACACATTGGAAATAATATGAATAACTGTGAGTGAGGAATATTGAATTTATCAAGGGAGCTTTGTCAAAATTCATCCAAATTGCTGTCTTTCTCCAATTACACTTAAATATTATATCATATTCTTTGAGTGGAGGAAAATTCTGACAAAATTCTCTTGATGATTCTGATTTAAAAATCTCCCCCCCAGATTTCTGACACTCTTGGGCTTCTACTAGCTCCAAATGGCATAATTGTCTTTAAATAGCTTCACAGGCACCCACGAACTATTTTTGACAGTTCGTAAGACAGGCTGAGTTATGAGATCACAGTCAGTGTGATAGTTCAGAGTAAGTGCTTGATAAGTTATAACTCATCTGGGAGCATGTAGGTAAATGATGGATAGACTCCAAATGCCTAGGAGGCTGCTGCACAGTAAACTGTGGAAAACAGAAAGGTCACAACGAACCCTCAGCATCCCGAAAGCTCCAATGTAGACCAGGAAGTGAATTTGAGAATGTGGACCTATGTAAACACACCTACAATAGCAGTTATAATTCTACGTAAGATACTCAGGTGAACAATAAGTATAATTTCATTTTTATCTCTGAATTTAGCTTTAATATGAAGCCCAATTTCACCACTTAGCAGAAATTGATCTCATTCTATTTTTTGATGTTCTGCATTCTCTTCTTTGAAACTGATTCTGAAATCTGGAGTTGTTTAATAATGGTATGGTATGGGACAGAGATAGAATTTGATTTGCCAGTTTAATTTCTTGCATTTATTCAATGTTATCTTTCAATGAGGGCATTTACTGAGTTGCATCTTTCTGTATGACCACCTCTCAGTTTTCATCAATTGCAGCTTTTTAGGTCTTGCAGTTCTTTAATCAATGTGGTAAACAGGTAACATTTTTCTGCTTTAGTAAAACTTTTAGAGGGTTGTATACAATTCTTTCCCACACCTACACCCTGCTATTCTTAAACAAATAGAGTTTGTCAAGTACAGAACGTCTAATGCTGTAGTCTACTCAGATACACTGTTTTCCACAAAATTCTTGCCACTCTTGTGTGTGAGAGCCTTGTTTTGCTGTTCCTGTACTTTTCTGGAATTCCTTGAAGCTATCTAAGATTCTATCTCCTTAAGTATATCACAAAATTATATATCCTTGGGGACGCTACTCTGCTCTTACTTCCAAAAATCCTTCAAGATTTACAAAATTTTCCCTGTTCCATCTACAATTCTTTCTCAACTCCCAGACCAGAAACCTTTACAAATCTCAGAGACAGAAATTCTTGCTTGAAAGTCATCATTTTTACCAGATTTCCCCCAATATATGTTGTATATGCCTGGAATGCATTCTATTTCTCCTTAATCTTTCCAATTTCACTCTTTTCTAAAAAAGGCCATGCTTGTCTTCCTTGAGACAGTAAGTACTATTATAAAATGGTCAAAGAGAGTAGATTGGAGAAGCTGGCAAATGGTAAAAGAAAATATAAGGAATAAAAGCAAGGAATAGATATAACGTTTTTAAAACTTAGAGCAGTCAAAACTATCAAGACAGAAAGTAGAATGGTGGTAACCAGGGGCTGAGGGGAAAGGGAAATGAGAAATCGATGTTTAACGGTACAGAATTTCAGTTTTACAATGTTATGGAAATGGATAATAGTGATGGCTACAAAGCATTATGTAAGTAGTTAATACCACTGCTGAAGTGTACACTTAATGCTAAAGACGTATGTTTGCATATTTAAGTTTGAATAAAAATGTTAGCAAGAGATGGACCTGAGAAAGGGAAGGATGTCAAAAACACATTAGCAAGAATAAATGAAACAAAACTGCAAAGTATAAAATATTTGATTGTGATTCCCACATTAATGTTCACAGCCCCTCTTAAGTAGATTTTGAGCTTTGTCACTTCATCCCTAGGGTTCCTTCCCTTCCACAAACCCCTACTTCTGATTTTCAGTTAAACTTAGGGTATCAATGACATCAAAATCTAAGGAATTACGCTTCCTTAGATGTTGGCACAACTTGGGTCAGTGTCCACAAGTAAAGGTTAAAAGTTGTAGCTACAGATGTGCCAGTGGTTGGGAAGGCAAGGGAAGGTTGTGGATCTGAAGCTGCCCTCTCACCTTATCCCCATGGATGACATTGTAGTCCTTAGGCCTGCTTGTTAAGTTAGGTATGGGTACACACTAAGATAGAAGTGAAAAAAAAATGTTAAGATGGTCAGAAGTGAAAAAAAAAAAGGTGAAGACAGTAAATTTTACACTATATGAATTTTACCATAATTTAAAAAATGGAGAAAGTGGATTAGTTTGTAAGATAGATGAGTACAGACTATTTGTCAGTGATATGGTTTCTTGATACCCTACAATCTCCCTAAATATTACCTCCTTATACAATCAGTGCCCTCCTTAACAGCCCACCTCATACACATACTCCATATTACCTTTAACACTGAATTAAAAAAAAAAATCCATACTAGTGTGAACATGGATATCAATAGCCTCATTTTCCTTAGGTAAGAAACAATTTATATACCTATGACTGGTTTGTGTTGATGTATGGCAGAAACCATCACAATATTTTAAAATAACTATCCTCCAATTAAAAAAAAAAAAGAGGAACAAGAGTGGTAGAAACCTACTGAGATGTTTGGCTGTAGACTGAGCTTATGCTGCTGCAGGTTACAGTACGCAGACAGTATCAGCTATGTGAACACTAGTGAACGGGCTTATATTACCCAGCAAGAGTAACACTGGCTATGGATCCAACTACTCACATGTCTCCATGGTTTTCTTGTGCTGAATGCATGGATTTATCACTACCCCATGATTTTTATGGGCTTCCCAGGTAAAGAATCCACCTGCAATGCAGAAGACCTCAGTTCTGTTCCTGCGTCAGGAAGATCCCCTGGAGAAGAGATAGACTACCCATTCAGGTGTTCTTGGGCTTCCCTGGTGGCTCAGCTGGTAAAGAATCCACCCGCAATGTGGGAGACCCAGGTTTGATCCCTGGGTTGGGAAGATCCTCTGGAGAAGGGAACAGCTACCCACTCCAGTATTCTGGCCTGGAGAATCCCAAGAACCAAATAGTCCATGGGGTCACAAAGAGTCAGAAACAACTGAGTGATTTCACTTTCATAACTTTTATGACCAATGCTTTATAAGAAACTGTAAGGATACAGGATGCTTGGGACTGGTGCACGGGGATCATCCAGAGAGTTGATATGGGGTGGGAGGTGGGGGGGGGGTTCAAGATTGGGAACTCATGTACACCTGAGATGGAAAAAAATAAAAAATTTAAAAATATATATATAAGAAACTGTAATAAAAAATATGCTCTGTTAATACCAGCTGTCCTGGAGGAGGGCATGGCAACCCATTACAGTATTCTTACCAGGAGAATCCCCATGGACAGAGGAGCCTATCAGGCTACGATCCATGGCGTCACAACAGTTGAACACAACTGAGTGACTAAACATAGCACAGCACAATAGCAGCTTTAACATCAAACTAAAAGCTAGTTTGCAATGAATAAAGATCAGACTAAGACGTCTGATCAGGCATCTGCCTTTCTTGCCTTTCCCACCTTTCTCTGATAAGAACAGTCTCTTTGAATAGGAGAGTATAATGGACAGCCATATGTCAGTAAATATTAAATGTCAAAGGAATAAAAATCAGATAAAACATTCTGAATATTAGCCTAGATTTTAAATTCTAAGCCCTCAACAAATTTGACAGAAAGGCTAAATCTTTAACTACTCATTATACCTGTTTTTATGTGAGAGGGTCTTCCATCTTTTATGAACTCTCCCACCATAGCTTACCCATCACCACCACACAAACACACACACACACACACACACACACACACACATGCACACACACACACACATACACATGAGCAGGGAAAAGACACTAGAAGAAAGAAGCTGAGCTTTGTGGTAAACAAAAAAACAGAAGACATTTTGAAAGGGGAGCAAAGAAGAAAAGAAAGTCTGGCCAGTCTCTAATATTAGTGATTATGAGAGAAATATTTAAGCAAAAAAGCAAAGGTGTGGGATTTTTCAAGTAACTTTTAGAAATGAAACAAAAAATAGCAATGAATTTAAAAAAAAAAAAAAAGAGGTAATTGTTCTGATTTTCATGCTATGCTTCAAATTTAGCTTTTAAATTTTTCCTGTTCTAACAGTTTGACATTTAAGAAAATAAAGAACTTTTACAAAGTTGGATATTTCCTGTTGCATTTAAGGCACTCTGTGTGTTCAGTAAATGTCATAATGCCATTAAGTTGCCTTCACAGACATGCAATTTTATCCTCTTACTGCAGGCTCTTAATGCACCGAGTGCTTCAGGGAGTACAAGGTAGAGCCTAGAGGCCTGGCAAGGAGTTTTTAGATCTTTACAGTTGGGCTTGAATTTTAATATTGTGTCATTAAGAAAATGACTCTCAATTAGTGTGGTATTTACTCTCTCTTATTTTGTTTTTACAAGACCCATCTTTCAAAAATTCCCATTTGTAAAATATATCCTTTTAGTTAGAGAAGTGTTTAAAAATTAATACATGAAAAATAGCATTTTACCACATTGCTTTCTTTATATGACATAACCAAGTGTGTTGCTAGGCAACTAGCTATGAGTTTCGAAAAACTGCATACTTTATAATAGATCACTTTAGAGGCACTTTTTCAAAACAAATAGGATGGAGTTATCTAAAAGCAACCTTTGAAATTCTACATAGGAAATGTTTTTTAAAAATCTCAACATCTCCAAAAGTGAGGAGGAGATGCTCCTGTCAAACAGGTACTGAAGTTTTCCATTTCACAGAGAGAGACAGAAGGAAAAAGAGAGAGCTTAAGCCTGTTTATAAGCATTCAAACTGCCAATGGAAAAGTTAATTATAAATTATTCTTTATATTCATTTTTTGTTCAAATATTGCTTTGATTAGGAAAAACACTATAATCATTTAGAAAAACTAAAAAAAATAGATTTCAAATATAAAGCCCTGCTTTATATATAAATATATATATTTATATATACATATATCTATAAATAAATCTAGAGTCCTGCATCTGTCTACTGATTTCTCAAATATTCCCTTATATACAGAAATGATTACCACACTTTAAAGAAACTATTTTTGTGGCTAGCACTAGTCAGTGATGATTTAATGTGGTATGGAAAGGATTACTGCATTGAGTAGAAGTTCAGAATACTTAACATCTAGAGTTGATTCCAAACTTAAATTTTTATGACTCTATAAAGTGTTATATTCTTTAACATATATCTCAAATGAGAAAGACACATGTTAACAATAGAAACTCTGGGAAATGTAAAAACAGATAAAAGAAAAAGATTTATCACTACTAATATTAAAACCTGAAAAAGAAAGTCATCAATATTTTAGCAAACATTTTACTAGATATTTTTCTTCTATATGTATTGCTTTAATATAGATTATTCATTTTTGGTTTTAGTTTCTATTCAGTGCACACGGACATCACCAGATGGTCAACACCAAAATCAGACTGATTATATTCTTTGCAGCCAAAGATGGAGNCATTATTTTATTTTTTGTTTTCTATATGACTTTTTTTGATAATTTCTTCCATTACTGACTTCTTTTGTGTTTAACTGATTTTTATAGGTTCATGTTTTTTATTAAATGTGAGACATTTTCATCATTAATTCTTCACATATCCTTTCTGCACCTTTTTCCCCTATTTCTGGGACTTATTTTATATATATTGATTTACTTAATGATGTTCCACTGGTCTCTAAGGCTTGGTCATTTTTTTTCCATTCTTCTTTCTTTTTGCTACTCTGAATAACTTCAATGGTCCTCTCTTTAAATTTGCAGATTCTTTCTTCTGCCAGCTCAAATCTGCTCTAAAGGTCTTCTACTGAAGTTTTCATTTCAGTTATTATACTTGTAATTTCAGAATATCTGTTTGGTTCCTTTTTTATAATTTCTGTCTCTTCACTGATGTTCTCTATTTGGTGAAACATACTTCTTCTGGAGTGATGTCTATTGTTTCTATTAGCTCTTTGATTTATAACCTTTCTCAGTATCTGTGCTTCTTTAGGGACAGTTTGTGTTAATTTCCTTTTTTTTCCCCCTATAAATAGGTCATATTTTCTTGTTTCTTTGAATGCCTTCTTTTTTGTTGTTGCTGAAAACAACATTTTATTATAGTGGACCCTTGAGCAATGTAAGTTCTAATTGCACAGTTCCACTTGTACATGGATTTTTTAAAAATTAATACGTACTATAATACTATATAATCTGTGGCTGGTTGAATCTGCAAATGTAATACCATGGTCTGGAGGGCTAGAGTTATACACGGATTTTACCTGCACAGAGGACTGGCACTCATAGACCCCACTTTGTTCAAAAGTCAGCAATATAATATGGTAACTTTGGAAATCAGATTCTTGTCTTTCCTCAGGGCTGTTGTTATTGCTTGCTGTGGGTTATAGTTGCTTGTATATTTACTGAGTTTTCTAAATCATTTTTAAAAGATTGTGTTATTTGTAATTTGTGTTATTTGACCGTAAAATCTTGATTCCTTTAGCTTGTAATCAGTTAGTGGTTTGACAAATAATTTCTTTAATGCCTTAAATCACCTTTTTCTTAATTCAGCATGCATTTAGTTGCTGTAAATCTTTGAGTATTTTCCAAAGTTAATTCTGTCTCTCTTTCTCTTTTTTTGGCATTTCTATGGATGGACAGGTTCTTGGAGTTTCTTGCTTTGCCACTGTTGCAGACATCTCCTCCCTGCTGATATTTTTCATTAGGATTTATGAACATGAAACTTTTCCCACTTATTTAGGACTTTGAATTTTTCTTTCAGCAATGTTTTATAGTTTTCATCATACAGGTCTTGAAGATATTTTATTACATTTGTACTTATTTTATGTTTTAAGCCATACATATATATTTAAATTTTCTCCTTCTAATTCACCATGCTAGTATATATAAATACAGTGGGTTTTTAAAAATCATTTTTAAAATGTACTGATTTTTGGCTGTGCTGGGTCTTTGTTGCTGCGGGGGCTTTTCTGTAGTTGCAGCGAGTGGGGGGCTACTTTTCATTGAATTACGCAGGCTTCTTATTGCAGTGGCTTCTTTTGTCGTGGAGCACAGGTTCCAGGGCACTGAGCTTCAGTTGTTGTGGCACATGGGCTCAATAGTTGCAGTTCCTCCGGGCTCTAGACCACAGGCTCAATAGTTGTGGCCAACGGGTTAGGTTGTTCCCCGGCATGTGGGATCTTCCTAGATCAGGGATCAAACTGGAGTCTCCTACGTTGGTGGGCAGATTCTTTACTGCTGAGCCACCAGGAAAGCCCATAAACACAGTGGTTTTTGTATGTTGCCTTGAATCTTGAAAGCTTGCTGAGTTGACTTATTCTGTTACTTCTTGTAGATTCCTTAGGAAGTACTACATATATAATTAGGTTATATGTGAATAAAGCGTTAACTCTTTTCATTATAATAAATGTGCCTTTTCTTTCTCTTGCCTCATTGCACTAACTAGGACCTCTACTACAATATTGAATAGAAGTGTAAAGTGGATTTATTTGCCTTATTTCTGACCTTAAAGTGGAAAATATTCACCCTTTCACCACTGAGTATGTTGATTGTAGATTTTGTGTAGATGCTCATCCTTAGGTTGAACAAGTTCCTTTTTATTCATAGTTTATTGAGAATTTTTATCATGAATTGGTGCTGCATTTTATCAATGCTCTTCTACATCTGTTGATAAAATGAATATAGTTTTTCTTTTTTAGTCTTTTAAATATGATGAATTAGTCACATTGATTGATTTTCTAGTATTAAACAAATCTTGCATTCTCAGGATAAACCTCACTTGATTATGATTTGTTATCTTCGCACATTGCAGGGTTTAATTTGCTAAAATTCTGTTATTGACTTTTGTGTGCATGTTTTTGAGGGAGTATAACTTTTTTTCCTTCTTCGGTTTTAGTTGTAATGTTTTTGTCAGATTTTGATGTGAGGATAATATTGGCTTTATAAAATGAGCTTGAAAGTATTCTTTTCTATTTTCTGGAAGAGTTCTGTAGAACTAGTGTTACTTCTTCCTCAAATATTTGGTAGAATTCACAGTGAAACTATTTGAGCTTGGAACTTTTAAAAATGGTAAGTCTTTTATTATTATGGTACTAAAATATACATAACATAAATTTTACCATTTTAACCATTTTTAAGCATACAGTTCAGTGACATTAAGTGTATTGATGATGTGTACCAATACCACCATCTATCTTTAGAACTTTATAATCTTTCCAGACTGATTCTCTCTTCCCTTAAAAAATACCCACCCCTGTCCCTCCTATCTTCTATTCCCTGGTAACTACATTCTATTTCCTGTCTCTGTTAATTTGATTAATCTAGTTATGTCATATAAATGGCATCATACAAGGAATTCCCTGGCAGTCTACTGGTTATTACTCCATGCCTTCACTGCTGAGCATGTGGGTTCAATCTCTGGTCAGGGAACTAAGATCCCACAAGCCTTGTGGCATGGTCAAAAAAAAATGTGAAATCATATATTTGTCCTTTTTGTTTTTTTTACTTATTTCACTTAGCATGTCTTTAGGGTTAATCCATGTTGTACCCTGACATAATTTCATTTCTTTTTAAGGCTGAATAATATTCTATTGAATGGATATAGTGCATTTTGTTTGTAATTTATCCATTGACAGACACTTGGGTTGTTTCTGCCTTTTGTCTATTGTAAATTATGCTGCTGTGAACATGGGTATACAAATACTTTGTCAAATCTTTACTTTCTGTTCTTTTATATATATACCCAAAATTCAAATTGCTGGATTATATGACAGTTCTATGTTTAACTTTTTGAGGAACTGTCATACTGTTTTCCACAGTGACTGTCATTTTACATTCCAGCAGCAATGCACAAGGATTCTGATATCTCCACATCCTAACCAACACTTATTATTTTTTATTTTTGATAATTGCCATTCTAATGGGTATGAAGTGCTATCTCACTGTGATCTTAATTTCCATTTCTTTAACAATTGGTATATGAGAGGTTTTAAAACTATGAATTCAGTTTTTTAAATGTATATACAGCTATTCGGGTTATTTATTTCTTCTTTTATTTATTTTTGGCTGTTCTGGGTTTTCCTGGCTGCATGTGGGCTTTCTCTAATTGCAGAGAGAGGGGGATACTCTTGCTTGTGGTATGCAGGTTTCTCACTGTGGTGGCTTCTCTTATTACAGAGCACAGGCTCTAACTGCACAGGCTTCTGTAGTTGTAGTCCATGGGCTGATTAGGTGTGACTTGAGGGTATAGAGTGCTGGCTCAGTAGTTATGACACACAGGCTTAGTTGCCACATAGCATGCAGGATCTTTCCAGAGCAGGGATTGAACTCATGTCCCCTGCATTGGCAGGTGTATTCTCAACCACTGTACCATTAGGGAAGCCCCTATTTATTTCTTGTTGAGTGAAACTTGGTAATTTGTATGTGAAGACATTTCGGTTTAGTCTAAATTGTTGAATTTATCACATAAAGTTGTTGACAACATTGCCTTATTAATTTGTATCTGTAGTATCTGTAGTGATGTTGTCTCTTTCATTCCAGATATTGGTGTGTATGTGTATGCGTGCACTAAGTTGCTTCAGTTGTGTCTAACTCTTTATGACTCTATGAATTGTAGCCTGCCAGGTTTCTCTGTCCATGGGATTCTCCAGGCAAGAATATTGGAGTGGGTTGTCATTTCCTTCTCCATGGGATCTTCCCAAGCCAGGGATTGAACCAGTGTCTCATATCTCCTGCATTGACAGGTTCTTTACCACTCACGCCACCTGGGAAGCCCCCCAGATACTGATCATTTGTGTTTCTATTGTTTCAATTCTTTACCTATTTTTTCTTTTATTGATTCATGCTTTTTTCTTTGTTACTCTATTTCTTCTCCTTACTTTGGATCAAATTTGCTTTTCTTTTTTAAGCTCCTTATTATTGAAGAATCTTATGGTAGATCACTGGTTTTACATCTCTTTTCTAATATAAGCACATCTAATACACTCTTTTGATCATTGAAACCATTCTTAATACAACGAAGAGGGAAGAATACCACAGGGTGGGATCTGTGGAGGCCATCTTGCAGTGTATGGGTTCTCCAAGTTGATTCTGACTTCTCTATTATTAGGTTTAATGTCATTACTGATCCTGTTTCTTGTGATAAAATGTGAGCACTAATAGTCTATGTTTTGCAATAGCAAAACAGCTACTTAGAAGTATTACCTGTAGACACTACAGTTAAATGAATATAGAAGACAAGCCTTTTGGTAACCAGGTAGTTGCTGCCATAAAACAAGTTAGTGAAAGTCTGGGATATAATAGAGTTTATTGATTGTTGTTTCTAAGTATGCTGAACAATGTTGGGAAAGAAAATGGTTAGATCAGGACTTTCAATTCTCAAGTCAAGATCCACCTAAGGAATCTATTAGTTGATGAAAAGGTAATTTCGGTTTTACACCGTGAATTTTAAATCATTATAACTAGGCGTAAACACATCTTTCTTAATCAAAACAGGAACCATTTTAATCAATATATTTTTTTCCAATAATAAATAAGTTTGTTTATTCATAAGTAGCATAAAGTAGTATAAAAAAGCAAGTAGCATAAAAATCCATGCTTTGGGATTTGATGAACTCTTGGAAAGCATTTTCTGCCTCCTGCGGGTTGTGGGAATGTTTTCCATGCAAAAATTTGTCGACTGAGGAGCACATGTACACCCATGGCTGATTCATGTCAATGTATGGCAAAACCCACTACAATATTGTAAAGTAATTAGCCTCCAATTAAAATAAATAAATTAATTTTAAAAAAGTTGTCAAGATGCTTGAAGAAGTAGTAGTCAGTTGGCGAGAGTCTGGTGAATATGGTGGGTGAGGCAAAACTTCGTAGTCCAGTTCATTTACTTTTGAAGTGTTGGTTGTGTGACATGCAGTCAGGAGTTGTTATGGAGAAGTATTGCGCTCATTGCATTGACCAGTGTAGGCTGCAGGCATTGCAATTTTTGGTGCATCTCATCAATCAGCTGAGAATACTTCTCAGATGTAATGGTTTTGCTGGGATTCAGAAGGCTGTAGTGGATCTGATGGGCAGCAGACTAACAAACAATGACCATCACCTTTTTTTGATGCAAGTTTGGCTTTGGAGCTTCTTCTCAGTCCAACCACTGAGCTGGTCTTTACCAGTTTTATAAAATCCACTTTTTATCACACATCACAATCTGATCAAGAAATGGTTCATTGTTGTTGTATAGAACAAGAGAAGACGAATGTAAAATAGATAGCCAATGGGAATTTGCTATGTGACTCAGGGAACTCAAACCTGGACTCTGTAACAACCTTAGAGGGGTGGGATGGGGAGGGAGGTTCAAGAGGAAGGAGACGTAGGTATACCTATGGCTGATTCATGTTGATATGTGGCAGAAACCAACACAATAGTACAGAGCAGTCACCCTACAATTAAAAATAAATAAATAAACTTATTTATTTAAATACAAATAAATTTAACTGTAAAAAGAAAAAAAGAGAAGACAACACTTCAGAATGATGATTTTTTTGATTTTTAGTCAGCTCTTGAGGCACCCACTTATCGAAATTTTTTACCTTCCCAATTTGCTTCACATGCAGAATGATCATAGAATAGTCAACGTTGAGTTCTTGGGCAACTTCTGTAGTTGTGAGAGAATCAGCCTCGATGATAACTCTCAATTTGTTGTTGTCAACTTCAGATGGCTAGCCACTATGCTCCTCATATTCAAGGCTCTCATCTCCTTTGCAAAACTCCTTGAAACACCACTGTACCATACATTCGTTAGCAGTTCCTAGGCCAAATGTGTTGTTGATGTTGCAAGTTGTCTCTGCTGCTATGGTCCATTTTGAATGGGAATAAAAAAATTGCTCGAGTTTGCTAACATCATTTCTGTAGTCTAAAATAAATATAAAATAAACAGCAAGTAATAAGTCATTAGCAAAAAATAAAATAAAATGAGGCAAGAAATGCATGTTAAAATGATGTATAATATAACCACATTTATTTAAGAATGTATTCCAATGTTTGTGTGCTAAGCTGCTTCAGTCGTGTCTGACTCTTTGTGACCCGATGGCCCATAGCCCACCAGGCTCCTCCGACCATTGGATTCTCCAGGCAAGAATACTGGAGTGGGTTGTTGTGCCCTCCTCCAGGTAATCTTCCCAACCCAAGGATCAAATCAGTGTCTCTTGCACTGTAGGCTGATCCCTCTATCCACACATACTGTACTCTTTTTCCTCCTAGTAAACTCTTGTCTTATTTCACTACTTTCCATCTTTGCAGGAATTCTTTTCTGCAAAGCCAAAGAGTCAGGGCCTTGTCACTGACACTGGTCTAGTGGTTAGGCTATGATGCTCTCACCACCAAGACTTTACTTCAGTCACCCAGGTACAGATGCCTGCTTCAAGACACTGCAGACCAAGGCCACCTGAGATCATATTTGGTGCTGCAACCTGTATGTTGGGAAATCAAGGGAAGGATTTCCTGGATGTTATTCCTAAACTGCGTCCCCACCAGTGCCAACCCACTGCTGTCTGTGTCAGACAAAATGGTCAGACAAGGGATTTCCCCAGTGGTCCAGTGGTTAAGAATTAGACTTTCAGTGTAGGGGACACAATTTCCATCCCTGATCAGGGAATTAAGATCATATATGCCCCAGGGCAACTGAGCCCACACACTGCTCGCTACTGCTGAGCTTGCACACCACAACAGAGCTTGCTGCGTGATGCGACAAAATCCTGCATGCATGGGCAACTAAGACCTAATGCCACCAAATACATATTTTTAAAAATTCTATGACATTTAAAAATTTTATTATCTTTTTTCTTATTTTGTCTAGCTCACTTTGAATTTCACCCTGTACTTAGCTGTGTCCCTCTTTATCCCAGTTTGTCTTATCTCTGCTTTTATCTCTTATTTCCTATCTGTATTTTCTTATGTGCTAAAGCAGACACTGTTGAAAACTGCTCTTTGCTGCAGTCAGTATTTTTGAAGAGCATGTCACTCTTAAAAGGGCATAGTGTCTTTTTAAATACTATATTATTTTTCCTATATGTTATAAAATGTCTTCCTTGGACCAATCCTTTTTGTACTATTACCTTATGCTTGAATTAGAGTTCTAACCAGACCTAGCATATGCTTCCTACTCCTGAAAATTTCTTGTTTCCCTCAGTGATCACCTAAATACCATCAGAATGATATTCTCAATCTTTCTCTCTTTTCAGGTCAAGACAACACAATTTATTATTAAACTATTATTATTATTAAATAATTATCTTACACTTGTGAATGTCAAAAGTCCAAAATCAGTCTCAGTAGGCTAAAATGGAATGATGCTCTTTATTTTTTAAAAAAAAGATTTGTTTATGGCTATTCTGGGTCATTGTTGCTGCCTACGGGCTTTCTCCAGGTGCATCGAGCGGGGACTACTCTTTGTTGCCATTCTGTGCTCAGCCTTCTTATTGCAGTGGCTCCTCTTGTTACCCAGCACTGTCTGTAGAGCACAGGCTCAGGAGTCATGGTGCCCAGGTTCGAGTGCTCCGTGGCATGTGGGATCTTCCTGGGCCAGGGATCGAACCCTTGTGCCCTGCGTTGGCAGTTGGATTCTTAACCACGAGACCAGTGGAGAAGCCCCAGTGATGCTCTTTAAATGGAAAGACTTATTTTCAGTTTATGATTGAGCTAGACACCTTAAGGAAACGAAGAGAAAATCAGAGCCATTGGTGTTCCCTGGTGGTCCAGTGGTTAAGAATCTGCCTGCAAATGGAGGAGACTAGGGTTTGATCTCTAGTCTGGGAAGATCCTACGTGCCATGGGCCAGCTAAGCCCATGTGCCACAACTATTTAACCTATGCTCTTGAGCCGACATACCGCAACTACTGGGCCCCTGTACTGAAATTACTGAAGCCTGATCCTAGAGCCTGGGCTCCACAGCAAGAGAAGCCATGACAGTAAGAAGCCCATGTACCACAAGCAGATAGTAGCCCCTGCTTACCCCAAATAGAGAAAGCCCGCATGCAGCAACAAAGACCCAGTGCAGCCAAAAATAAATTAATTAAAATTAAGAAAGAAAGAAAATCAGAGCCATTACCGCAAATGTGATATAGTTTATAAATACTTCAGAGCCTCTTTGAAAAATAATTTGCCTTCAAAGAGAAAAATGCCAACATAGTTGAGTGTGAGGACTCTATTTTACCTGTATGAATACCCCCCAAACCCTGCTCTTGTTTTTAAGCAGGAGGGAATGTCTTACCTCAGCAGCTATGACTGTTCTCTTTATTTCCTTCTGAATAGCTTATAATATTCATTTGCCTTTACAATTTATATATTTAAATGATGAATGGCCAAGGATCTTTGAAGCTATGACTTCCCTCTCTGTGTTAATATAACTCGTCTTTCAAGAAATTTTAACTACTTTCCATGACTGTAATACTTATTTTAGGTCTATCAAAATCTCTTTCATTATTATTGAACTGTAGTAGCTGTGCTTCTCTAATGAACAAGAACATTTATTTATTTCCTTTACTGATAGAAATTGGTTGAGTAGTCTATTAACATACCATTTTGCTGATGCTTTAGATGTGAATGTGGACCATAATAACAGTCCTTATAAAATCTTGTTTTACTCTTTTTCTGTTCTTATAGAATAAAAATATTCAGCCTATAAAATTTCCAATTAAACATCAGCAAGAAGTGAAGATTTATTTTCCTATCAAGCTTACACCTAACTTTCTGGCATTTCCTCATCATCCCATGGGAATGTTATATCGTTATAAAGTACAGGTATGATATACTAGAATGAGAATTCACAAATAAGTCAGTTTCTCTGATAGCTTAATTAATTGAAATTTAGTTAATGTTAAATTTTATTTCCCCCTAATCCTAGTGTATAACTCAGTTTTGGGTGACAGCCAAATCATGAATGCTCTTGAAAACTGTCAGCCTAACAAGACTTGGTGTACTTTCTGTCTCACTTCCATATATCCTTTCCTTGTGAGTTTTATAGTTTTGTCAAGCTCTCTTGTGCTCTTTCTTTTTTACATTTTGTGATATTGCCATTACATAATCTCCCTTTAGTATTTCCATTGCCCACATAATCTCTGTTTAGTGTTTCCCTCTCCCATTTAGCTACTTTCGTATAGCATCACAGTTTTCTTAATGTTCCAGAAATAAAGTACTGTGTAGTTGTATTATTTCCTAAACTTTATTTCACCAGATTTTACATCTTCACTTAAATTCCATTTTCCCCCTTATACTAATTAAATATAAGGTTGTATTTTTTTTCATAGGTAGAAGGTGGCAGTGGCAACTTTACCTGGAACTCTTCTAATGAAACAGTGGCCATGGTAACCACTAAAGGAGTGGTGACAGCGGGTCAGGTGAGAGGAAACAGCACTGTTTTGGCCCGAGATGTACAAAATCCCTTTCGATATGGGGAAATTAAGGTGAGAAACTTTCCAAACGATCTTCATATCTCCTCTGAGACATTGTTGTCTAAAATTAATTATGGTAACACATTAAAAGTTTTTTTCTTTTTCAAGTTGATTATTTTAAAATGGCCCTCAGGAGTTCCTTAGCTGTCCAGTGGTTAAGACTTTGCACTCCCACTGCAGGCGACACAGGTTTGATCTCTGGCCGAGGAACTAAGATCTTGCATGCCGCACTGGTGCAGCCGAAAATAAATAAGTAAAATAACGCTCAAATTCAGTCTTACAGTACATATTTCTTAAATATTCTTGGACCTGGGTTGAGTCCTGCTTTACTTAATAACCAACTATTTAATGTCTTTGTTTCTTTATCTTTAAAATGGGGATTATAGTATCTGCCTCAAAGGGTTATTGTCAGAATTAAATGAGATGGTGTTTACACCTGTGCTGGGAATATATTCACTACTTAATGTTATCTGTTTTGTTACTGTATTTTGTTATTATTATCATGTATTTATCATGTATATGAACTTTATAGATACTTTATTTCTAGTCTCACTTTTTTGTTGTCTATCTTGTTTCTCTAAGATTGAACTACTTTTCACTATGTTATATAACCATTTTCTATTTTCTCCCACTTTTAATAAACATTAATTTATGTTGTCTTTCCCTGCAGACTACTTAGCATGTGTGTTATCATTCAGTGAATATTTATTGACTACTAAGGAGGTACTTAACACCATACTAGGTATCCTAGGACCTTCAAAGAAATAACATGTCATCCCTACTTTAAAGAATCTGAATCTAGCTAAGAAGATATATTAATGTGAAAAGTTAAATAACATTTTTAGGAAGTGATATTTGGGGTATTTTAAAGCAGTATATGATTTAAAGCTATTTGAATTATAGAGCAAAAGTACTATTAGTTAACAAAAAATCCTTGTGGATATGACTATTTGAGGCTATCATGAAGAGGTGGGAACTTGAATAAGACTTTGTAGGATGGAGCCAACCTAAGGCCTGGGGGTCAGACTCAACTTGCTGCCTTTCTAGTAAATAAAGTTTTATCAGAACACAGTCATTTATTTATGTATTCCTATAGGCACTTTCAGGCAATAAGACAGATTTGGGTAGTTTACAAGTTCGTGTGATCCTCAAAGCCAAAAATATTTGCTCTCTGGCCCTTTAGAGAGCATTGCTGACCTCTGCTGTCAACAGTGGGAAGCCAGGGACTTCCCTGCTGGTCCAGTGGCTAAGACTCCAGGCTCTGAAAGCAAGGGGCCCAGGTTCTATCCCTGTTCAGGAAACTGGATCCTTTATGTTGCAACTAAAGATTCCATGTGCTGCAACTAAAGACATATATAAACAGTGACCAAAAAAAAAAAAAAACCTCTATTCTTTTTCAGAAGAGAAAACAGAAATATTTTAGAAATATTTATTTCTAAAAATAATTTTAGAAAACAAAATTATTCTGTTTTCTAAACTCTTGTAATACTTATCATTTTCTACTAATAGTTTATTTTATTTATATGTTCACTCCCCTTTAAAAAGTTCATTCAGGCTGCTGTAACAAAATACCATAGATTGGGTGGTTTATAAACAACAGAAATTGATTTTTCAATGGTTTTAGAGGCTGAAAAGTCCAGAATCAAGGCACCAATAGAATCAGTGTCTGGTGAGGAAAAGCATTCTGTTTCATAGAAGACTATATTTTTTGCCTTAACTGCATATGGCAGAAGGGACTAGGGAGCCCCAAGGGTTCCTTGTTTAAGAGCATTAATTCCATTTGTGGGAACTCCACTCTCAGGACCTAACCACCTCCCAAAGGCCCCATCTCCTAATACCATCACTTTGGGGGTTAGAATTTCTACATATGAATTTGGAGGGAGACCTTCAATCTATAGCAAAAAAAGAAAAAAAGATTTTCTTAAGATATCAAGAAAGAGTGTTCTATATCAGAGGTCAGGAAACTTTTTATATAAAAAAGATCAGATAGTAAATGTGTTAGTATTTGTAGGACACATACAGTCTTTATCTCATAGTAGTTTGTCATTGTTGCTTTTTATTTTACAACCCTTTAAAAGACCATTCTTAGTTTACAAAAGTCAAGAAAATTGTGCAGTGCTCATATTTTGCCAGACACCCACTGAGAGGTATTACATGCCTTAGAGAAGTTGATTGATTAAGGAATGAAGTGAGTGACAGGTTCAGCACCTAACAGACACACACAAACACACATGTATGCATATAAATGGTACATAGTTTCTGTTTTTATATGCAAAACATGTGTATTTATGTGTTATATATATGTATATTTAAATATTTAAGGAATGCTTTTGTCTAAGATTTTCCTAATGTAACTTTCTTGAAAGATTAATTTTTTTCCCCTCAGATACATGTTCTGAGACTGAACAAGATGAAACTGTTACCATTTCATGCTGATGTAGAGATTGGCCAGATTATAGAAATCCCCATTGCAATGTATCATGTAAATAAGGAAACCAAAGAGGTCATTGCATTCACAGACTGCTCTCATTTATCCTTGGATTTGAACATGGATAAGCAAGGAGTCTTTACTCTTCTCAAAGAAGGTAAGAGTTGGCTTTTTATTTTTTCCTTTCTTTGTCTTTGAATTAAAGGACCAATCAACAATTCAGAAGCTATGAATTATAGTCTAAATTCACATATTGGGGATTCCATAGTGGTCTAGTGATTGGGACTCTGGGCTTTCACTGCTAAGGGCCTGGTTTTAGACCCTGGTGGGCTTCTCTGGTGGCTCAGATGGTAAAGCATTGCCTGCAATGCGGGAGACCCGGGTTCAATCCCTGGGTCAGGAAGATCCCCTGGAGAAGGAAATGGCAACCCAGTCCAGTACACTTGCCTGGAAAATTCCATGGACGGAGGAGCCTGGTAGGCTCTAGTCCATGGGGTTACAAAGAGTCAGACAGACTTCACTTTCTTTCTTTTGGGGAACTAAGATCCCACAAGCCTCAAGGTGCAGCCAAAAAATTTAAAAGTTAAATTCACATATTATCTTTCTTCATAATACTTTTATTTATTCTGTCAACTGCCTTAGGTATTATAATGTAATGTTAGAAACAAAGGCACAGAAATAGAATAAAATGTCCAGAGTTCATTGTGGCCAGACAGTATCAGTTTTCAGTCCTATCAAGGCCTTTCTTCTTTCTTTCTTTAATTATGTACTATACCTCTTTCTAAGAGGAATTTAGTGCCATTTAATGTATATATATATTAAATTTATTCTAAAAAACAAAACATCTTTTTTTTTTAATTCTAACTCAAAACATCTTTTTAATAAGAAAAGAATATGAATAAGCTATTCATAAAGATCAGTTTCATTTACTGTTATGGAACTTCATACTTGATCCTGATCACCATCATTTTTTCAGTAATAATAGGAGATAGTTACTATTAGATAGTTACTATTAGATGTTACAGTAGTAGCATCTAACATTTATTTGGCATTTACTGTTTGCCAGGCTCTATTATGAATACTTTTCACATATTAACTCATTTAATTCTCACAATACATCGTCTCTGACTCTTGCGGCTCCATAGACTGTAGCCTGCCAGGCTCCTATATCCATGGGATTCTCCAGGCAAGAATACTGGAGTGGGTTGCCATTTCCTTCTCCAGGGGATCTTCTTGGCCCAGAAATTGGAGCCAGGTCTCCTGCATTGCAGGCAGATTCTTTACCGACTGAGTTACATGGGTACAAGGGAAGCCCTATACATCCATAAGGTTGATATCAACTTGGACTTCTCTTTTACTCTTGCTAATTATGCTGTATAATATCNATATATAAACAGTGACCAAAAAAAAAAAAACACCTCTATTCTTTTTCAGAAGAGAAAACAGAAATATTTTAGAAATATTTATTTCTAAAAATAATTTTAGAAAACAAAATTATTCTGTTTTCTAAACTCTTGTAATACTTATCATTTTCTACTAATAGTTTATTTTATTTATATGTTCACTCCCCTTTAAAAAGTTCATTCAGGCTGCTGTAACAAAATACCATAGATTGGGTGGTTTATAAACAACAGAAATTGATTTTTCAATGGTTTTAGAGGCTGAAAAGTCCAGAATCAAGGCACCAATAGAATCAGTGTCTGGTGAGGAAAAGCATTCTGTTTCATAGAAGACTATATTTTTTGCCTTAACTGCATATGGCAGAAGGGACTAGGGAGCCCCAAGGGTTCCTTGTTTAAGAGCATTAATTCCATTTGTGGGAACTCCACTCTCAGGACCTAACCACCTCCCAAAGGCCCCATCTCCTAATACCATCACTTTGGGGGTTAGAATTTCTACATATGAATTTGGAGGGAGATCTTCAATCTATAGCAAAAAAAGAAAAAAAGATTTTCTTAAGATATCAAGAAAGAGTGTTCTATATCAGAGGTCAGGAAACTTTTTATATAAAAAAGATCAGATAGTAAATGTGTTAGTATTTGTAGGACACATACAGTCTTTATCTCATAGTAGTTTGTCATTGTTGCTTTTTATTTTACAACCCTTTAAAAGACCATTCTTAGTTTACAAAAGTCAAGAAAATTGTGCAGTGCTCATATTTTGCCAGACACCCACTGAGAGGTATTACATGCCTTAGAGAAGTTGATTGATTAAGGAATGAAGTGAGTGACAGGTTCAGCACCTAACAGACACACACAAACACACATGTATGCATATAAATGGTACATAGTTTCTGTTTTTATATGCAAAACATGTGTATTTATGTGTTATATATATGTATATTTAAATATTTAAGGAATGCTTTTGTCTAAGATTTTCCTAATGTAACTTTCTTGAAAGATTAATTTTTTTCCCCTCAGATACATGTTCTGAGACTGAACAAGATGAAACTGTTACCATTTCATGCTGATGTAGAGATTGGCCAGATTATAGAAATCCCCATTGCAATGTATCATGTAAATAAGGAAACCAAAGAGGTCATTGCATTCACAGACTGCTCTCATTTATCCTTGGATTTGAACATGGATAAGCAAGGAGTCTTTACTCTTCTCAAAGAAGGTAAGAGTTGGCTTTTTATTTTTTCCTTTCTTTGTCTTTGAATTAAAGGACCAATCAACAATTCAGAAGCTATGAATTATAGTCTAAATTCACATATTGGGGATTCCATAGTGGTCTAGTGATTGGGACTCTGGGCTTTCACTGCCAAGGGCCTGGTTTTAGACCCTGGTGGGCTTCTCTGGTGGCTCAGATGGTAAAGCATTGCCTGCAATGCGGGAGACCCGGGTTCAATCCCTGGGTCAGGAAGATCCCCTGGAGAAGGAAATGGCAACCCAGTCCAGTACACTTGCCTGGAAAATTCCATGGACGGAGGAGCCTGGTAGGCTCTAGTCCATGGGGTTACAAAGAGTCAGACAGACTTCACTTTCTTTCTTTTGGGGAACTAAGATCCCACAAGCCTCAAGGTGCAGCCAAAAAATTTAAAAGTTAAATTCACATATTATCTTTCTTCATAATACTTTTATTTATTCTGTCAACTGCCTTAGGTATTATAATGTAATGTTAGAAACAAAGGCACAGAAATAGAATAAAATGTCCAGAGTTCATTGTGGCCAGACAGTATCAGTTTTCAGTCCTATCAAGGCCTTTCTTCTTTCTTTCTTTAATTATGTACTATACCTCTTTCTAAGAGGAATTTAGTGCCATTTAATGTATATATATATTAAATTTATTCTAAAAAACAAAACATCTTTTTTTTTTAATTCTAACTCAAAACATCTTTTTAATAAGAAAAGAATATGAATAAGCTATTCATAAAGATCAGTTTCATTTACTGTTATGGAACTTCATACTTGATCCTGATCACCATCATTTTTTCAGTAATAATAGGAGATAGTTACTATTAGATAGTTACTATTAGATGTTACAGTAGTAGCATCTAACATTTATTTGGCATTTACTGTTTGCCAGGCTCTATTATGAATACTTTTCACATATTAACTCATTTAATTCTCACAATACATCGTCTCTGACTCTTGCGGCTCCATAGACTGTAGCCTGCCAGGCTCCTATATCCATGGGATTCTCCAGGCAAGAATACTGGAGTGGGTTGCCATTTCCTTCTCCAGGGGATCTTCTTGGCCCAGAAATTGGAGCCAGGTCTCCTGCATTGCAGGCAGATTCTTTACCGACTGAGTTACAGGGGTACAAGGGAAGCCCTATACATCCATAAGGTTGATATCAACTTGGACTTCTCTTTTACTCTTGCTAATTATGCTGTATAATATCTCTCAGCTCACCTCAGTTCATAAGCTCCCCATTTTTAGGCCTTCATTATCTCTCACTGAGACTGTAACAATATCCTCCTAATTCTTCTTGCCTTTGATAACCATGGCTACAAGATAGATCTTCATGAAACTCAATTTCAATATTAATTTTCCTGCTCAAAAATTTTGAGAAGCTTTTCATTGCCACTGGACAACAGCCAAAATCCTTTTAGTTTAGTATTCAAGGCCCTCTACAATATAACCAGCCTACTTTTTGGAACTTCATTTGGAACTTTATATGACGCTTTGGCCTCATATAAAGCTCTAGCTAAACTAACTATCGGAGAAGGCAATGGCAGCCCACTCCAGTACTCTTGCCTGGAAAATCTCATGGATGGAGGAGCCTGGTAGGCTGCAGTCCATGAGGTCGCTAAGAGTCGGACACGACTGAGCGACTTCACTTTCACTTTCCACTTTCATGCATTGGAGAAGGAAATGGCAACCCACCCCAGTGTTCTTGCCTGGAGAATCCCAGGGACGGGGGAGCCTGGTGGGCTGCCGTCTGTGGGGTCGCACAGAGTCGGACACGACTGAAGCGACTTAGCAGCAACAAACTAACTATAGTTAAAATTTCCCATGTATTTCTTTCATATACGCATTTGTATCTTATTTATATTTCTATCTTTTTTCATTTATTTGTCAACTTAAGATACCCTCTTCTACATATCTAAGGGAGCTTCCCAGGTGGCTCAGTGGTAAAGAATCCACCCGCCAATGCAGGAGACATAGGAGACACGAGTTCAATCCCTGAGTTGGGAAGATCCCCTGGAGGAGGAAATAGCAACCCACTCTAGTGTTGTTGCCTGGAGAATCCTATGGAAAGAGAAGCCGTGGGGTTGCAAAGAGTCAGACATGACTGAAAGACTGAGCATGCATGCACATGGATAAACCTTTCTTGATCTTTCCAGCTAAAAATAATTATTCTGTTTTCTAAACTTTTGTAGTGCTTATCATTTTCTACTAATAGTTTATTTAAATGTTCACTCCCCTCTTAAACTATATGTGCCTTGAGGTCAGGATTCTTGTTCATATTTATATCCTTACCTTACATAGAATTGTGTCTTACATGATATAAATTTGTTAATAGAAAGAACATACTTTTATATATCAACTTAGTATAAATAATTGGTATATAATAGTATATGAGATTAAAAATTTTTTGATATATTGAAATTCTTGTATTTCTATAGACTGATTTCCTTGAAGATTGATTGCTTATTATCCTACTGAAGTCATTTTTTGATTTGCAGGTATTCAAAGACCAGGACCAACACACTGTTCTAGTACACATATAGCAGCCAAATCTCTTGGCCATACGTTGGTAACCGTTAGTGTGACTGATTATGAAGAGTACTTGGAAAGCAGTGCCACATTTGCTGCTTATGAACCCCTAAAGGTGAGATAGGTCATTCTAAGGAATTGGCATATCTTTTCATGGACCCTACTATGTCCACTTGGGGACGTCCTAGCTATCTGTGATCTCTGCTAAAGATCAGTGATATTTGTGTTCTTCCTTACTCAACACTGTCTTGTTTCTAGGTCTACAGCACCCTCATCAAATTTCAGTATCACAAAGGTTATGCTCTTATGTTTCTGCCACAGAAATATTTATAAGATGTATCAGCAAATTTTATCTGTTCCCCTTTCTTTCCTCTTTTTTTACTGAGGTACAAAAATTACAGTAAAGTACAGTGATCTTAAGGTACTATTTGAATTTTCATATATGTACATATCTTTGTAACATTACCCTCTCTAAGATATAGAATATTAGTATACTCTATTTTTTGAACTTTGATGTTGGAGAAGACTCTTCAGAGTCCTTTGGACTGCAAGGAGATCAAACCAGTCAATCCTAAAGGAAATCAGTCCTGAATATTCAATGAAAGGACTGATGCTGAAGCTGAAACTCCAATACTTTGGCTACCTGATACGAAGAACTGACTCATTGGAAAAGACCCTGATGCTGGGAAAGATTGAAGGCAGGAGGAGAAGGGGACAACAGAGGATGAGATGGTTGAATGGCATCACTGACTTGATGAACATGAGTTTGAGTAAGCTCCAGGAGCTGGTGAAAAACAGGGAAGCCTGTTGTGCTGCAGTCCATGGGGTCACAAAGAGTTGGACACGACTTAGCAACTGAAGAACTGATTAGTATACTCTCTTTTGAGGAACTCTGAAAGAAAGTGTTCCATACCAGGGAGAGAAGTCAATTATCTTTTTACCCTTTATACTTTTGAATTCTCAGCACAACAGTCATTATTTTGGACCCTAAAGACTGGCCATTAAAATTGGGAGATTATGACAGGTGGCAGTTCAAAATAAAAGTAGATAGAACCTGGCATGCTTTCTACATATTTGAGTTCTTCACGGACTAAAATTGATGTCTACAAGTTCTTGCTGTTACATACTGACAAACCTGACTCAGTGCCTCTTGCAATGAGGAGGCATCCATAGAGGAAATGTTAACACTGGTGAAAGAAGCAAGATAAGTTGTTAATTTTAAAAAGGTAACTTGTTCATTAAAATGTGCATTTTTGAGTTGGCCTCTTTACTTATTTATTTATTTATGTCTGTACCAAGTCTTTGTTGTTGCATGCAGGCTTTCTCAGGGCTTCTGTTTGTTACGGTACACGGGCTTCTCATTGTGGTGGCTTCTCTTGTTGCAGAGCACAGGCTCTAGGCCCTTGGGAGTCAGTGGTTGCTGCACATGAGCTCAGTAGTTGTGGCACATGGCCTTAGGTGACCCACAGCACGTGGGATCTTCCCAGACCAGGGATTGAACCCATGTCCTCTGCACTGGCAGGTGGATTCTTAACCACTGGACCACCAGGGAATTCCCCAGTCTGTACTGAACATACAGTCTGAGCATCTTTCATTCACCCTCTTAGTGGTTGAATTATCCTTCTTGCCTAATTGAGAGTGCTTGGCTGCAGCTCATTGTCATTTCATAAGGTTTTGTCTTAGTTTTATCATTATCCTTACCCTATGTTATATTCACTGAATGTCTCACAAATCAGATCTCCCCTAAATGAAAACTCTCCTTAAAAGAAGTAAGATTATTTTCTATTTCTACCTAGTGCTTTGGTCATATATCTTTTTTTTTTTAGCTGCTGAAAAATATATGTATGTTTTACTTTTGTTATCAATATTATGTTTTAGTACATGATATAGTTCTCAGTTTGTCCTTATGTATTAGTCCAATTCAGTTGATCTGATTAGTTTTAGACTATATACATCTAGGAACAAGGAATAACTCTAGTTTTGCTTTCTCAGGAAAACTTTCTATGAAGCCTCTGACTAGTTTAGTTTCTTCTATTTGAGGTTTGTTTGGCACTCTCTGCTGTGCCTTTTTGTAACACTCGTTATACTCTTTACCTACCTTAGATCTGTCTTTTCCAGACTATTAACTTCACTGTAAGGCAGGGCTTTATTTTGGCTTTCTGTTGATATTACTATATCACCAGTAGGCCATCAATGAATACTTATTTAATTGAATTATGTATACATTTTCAAGAGAATACTGCCATTAGAGGAATTTTAATGTTAATAGTATTCAGTATATATGATATGTGAATATTCAGTGTGTGTGTGTATGTATATATATATATATATATATATATATGATTGACTAGTTCAGAGAAGAAATACTAAAACATAGTTTGCTTACATTTTTGAAGTGATTGCTTCAACTACATATTTCATTTTGCAACTTAGTCACTGTTATAGATACTGTGTGCCATACAAAACTAAACTACACTTTGAGAATACTCCATTCCCCTAAAACCAGTTTCCTCATCTATAAGTAAAATACAACTCCTCTGTATACTGGAGTGAATAATACCTGTATTGACTACCTCTTAGGTGAGAGTTCTTTGAGGAACATATGAAATATATAGATGTATTATATTCAGATTTTTATGGTGGGAATTCTTTGATACTTCAGTAAAATATCCACTAAAGGAAATCCACAGGGTCTTCTCTGGTGGTCCAGTGGGTTGAGAATGCACCTGCCAATGTAGGGAACATAAGTTCAATCCCTAGTCTGGGAAGATCCCATATGCTGCCGGGCAGTTAAGCCTGTGTAGTGCAACTACTGAGCCCACGTGCTGCAACTGCTGAAGCCTGTGCACCTACAGCCCATGCTCCACAGCAAGAGAGGCCATTGCAATGAGAAGCCTGCACACTGCAGCCAAAAATAAAAAAATAAATAAAATTCTTAGGCAATATGACAGATGGTACCCAGACATTGTGATTATTTTACGGTGTATACAAATAAATCATTATGTTGCATACCTGAAACAAGTATAATGTTATATGCCAACTGTACTTGAAGTTTTTTAAAAAAGTGTTTATGCAGTTATTTATTCAAATGCTTCTTATGTGTCCAACATCATACTAAATTCCACTGAGGAAGAGAGATTCTTTTAAAAATTTGGAGTATAAAGTAATCTTTTCTCTTAAGTTTATGTAACTAGAGAGTTAAGAAGAATTACCAGATGTGTATTTATGAAGATTTGACACATTTAAATAGCATAAGGGAATAAATAAGTATACAGATGAATGGTAGTGATAAATACTATAGGAGCTTAGAGTATATAGAAGTAGTTGTGGTCTGGAATCATTAGACAAATTAATGGATAGGGTGACACATGAATTTGCTTGAATCATAGGCGGGATACAAATTAGAGCAGAGATTGAGAACCATTCCAAATAAGAGGCATGACACACATGTCTCCTAATTTGGGAATTAAGTCTGCTGTTTTTTACATTATAACCAGTTTTTCACTTTAGGAAACTGTTGACTTCTCTAACCAGTTAGGGACTAATGTCTTTAAATGTCATCAGGCTCTAAACCCTGTGGAAGTGGCATTGGTGACATGGCACTCTGTAAAGGAAATGATATTTGAAGGGGGCCCTCAGCCATGGATCCTGGAGCCTTCACGATTCTTTCTGGAGCTGAGCATGGAGAAGACAGAGAAAATTAGAATAACACAAGTCCGACTGCCAGCTAAAAGAAAACAGAATCAGTACATCTATCGGGTCCTGTGCCTGGATTTAGGGGAACAAGTAGGAAAATGATCTTTTCTAACATTTCTTTCGGCAACAGTATGCTAAATCTTTCATCCTTCTAGCCATCCCTTTTCAGCTGCTAATGGATTTAGTTTATGGACTAGATAGGAAAATTCTAATTGTTGACTAAGCGATCTGTTTTTTTAAACCTTACTGTCTTTTAAATGTACCCAAAGGTTTTGGTTTGCTCATTTGAGGATTCTAACAGTTCACTAACTAGTTCAAGATCTTTTTGTAGCAGGGAGTTTATTTCAATCATTTTATCACTATAATTCGACTCCTTGTTGTATAGACTAGAGGATATATAGTTTTTTATCTCCAAAGAATGTGAAAAGGGAAATTTTAAGTGTCATCTATGTTTATCAATTTTGAAGAACCAGTTGGATCTTTGCTGATATGAATAATTAATATATTTCCCTTTATCAGTTGAATTCATTTTGATTATTTTTAGAGGTAGTGATGGCTTTAACCATAGCTACACCTTGGTAGACCAAGGCCAATAACAAAGGTTTTCAGATTGGACCAAGACTGAGAATGTAATGTATGACTATGAAGCATAGCCCAGCTAACCAATCCTCAGGGAATCCATATATGATTTTAACTTAATAAGAACTGTGTTATATTCAAATGAGGTTCATTTTTAATATCTCTAGTGAACTCTACTATATAGTATGACTAGCTACTAGTATTTCAAGCCTATTTACCCACTTTTGAATCTCTCTTTTTGTTTTTACATCCTGTTATTCATTAGTATTTACATCAGAAATGAGTTGAAACACAAATTAGTTTTTACCAACTGGTAACAAAGGTTTGGTGAAGGAAAAGACTGAAGTAATTGGTCAGTTAGATTTTTTTAAATGTTCCTTTTGTTTCTATGATATCAAGTGTCTACTTCTTGCCCTTGTGTTTTCTTAAAGATCCTGACATTTCAGATTGGAAATCATCCAGGTGTCCTGAACCCTAGTCCAGCTGTAGAGGTTGTGCAGGTACGCTTCCTATGTGCCCACCCTGCCAGCATGTCTATAACGCCAGTATATAACGTGCCAGCTGGTGCCCAGCCATGTCCTCTGCCACAGCACAACAAACAGCTGGTAAGTATGGTGTTTTCAACCAACTTGCCCTTTGTCTCCCAGCATTGCTTTGAGATAAATGGTCGGAAACACAGTTTTTGTCTTATTGAATTTAAGGAAACTCTTTTATTTGTTATCCAGTCTCTGATAGTGTCTGAGAAGTGGTTATAGTTGGCTATACCTAGTGACAGTGACTTTGCTTGTTATACTTCAGTGCATGGATGCAAACTAAGTCACCTCAGTCTTGTCTGACTCTTTGTGATCCTATGGACTATAGCCCGCCAGGCGCTTCTGTCCATGGGATTTTCCAGGCAAGAATACTAGGGTGGGTTGCCATGCCCTCCTCCAGGGGATCTTCCCAACCAGGGATGGAACCTGCGTCTCTTCTGTCTCCTGTATTGGTAGTCAGGTTCTTTACCACCTTATGACAACAGACGATTGAGAACTCTAAATAACTATCAAATTGTTTTGCTTGTATCCTTCCCTGCTGCTACTGCTGCAGCACTAAACCTTTTTATTAGCATTATCAGTAACATATCAAATTCACCTCTACTCCAAACTGATATGAAAAATAATGATAACCAATAATGTAGCTAGAAGTTAGGCAACAAGGATGGAGGAATAAATGAGTTATTTAACCTAGAAACTAGAACATCAGAAACTGAAAGTGAGTGTTTCTGCTGCTAAGTTGCTTCAGTCGTGTCCGACTCTATGCAACCTCATAGATGGCAGCCCACCAGGCTCCTCGTCCCTGGGATTCTCCAGGCAAGAACATTGGAGTGGGTTGCCATTTCCTTCTCCAATGCTTTGTGACCCCATGGACTGTAGCCTACCAGGCATCTCTGTCCATGGAATTCTCCAGGCAAGATTACTAGAGTGGGTTGCCATTTCCTTTTCCAGGGGATCTTTTCGACTCAGGGATTGAACCCAGGTCTCCCGCATTGTGGGCAGATTCTCTACTGTCTGAGCCCCCAGGGAAGCCCGAACTATACACTAAATGAGGTTAACTATGATTTCAAGCATAGGAGAAAATAAGTCATTTCTGAAATTTTGCAGAACAGAACAATCCATTAATTATCTCCATTTTACAGATGAAGAAACTAAGGATCCTAAAAGTTGAGTAATTTTCCCAAGGTCATAAAGCTAGAAAGTAGCATCTTATGTCTAACTCCAAAGCACATTATTAGCTGTTTTGCTATACTGCCTTTTCATTGTAAAAAAACATATGAGATGTTGCAGGTTAGGAACTCATTATTTTTTTCAGACCCAAATTCAACATAAATACTATTATTTGAACTTTATAAATTATTCACTTTTTAAAAAAGCACTTGGACTTCCCTGGTGGTCCAGTAGCTAAGACTCCAAAATCCCAATGCAAGGGATTCTGATCAGTGTGTAATCTGTTTACAGTTAGCATAATTACTGATAAGTCTGGATTTATAGCTACCATTTTACCATTCATCTTATGCATTTTTGTTTTTTCTATTCTTCCATTTCTTCCTTTTTGTGTTAAGTAGATATTTTATAGTGTATCATTTTAATCCTCTTGTCCTTTCTTTTATTATATTATTTTAAGTTATTTTGTTAGTTATTGCCCTAGGGATTACAATTAACATGTTAACTTTTAACAAACTAGTTTGGAATAATATCAACTTAATTTCAAAAATGGTTGAAACCTATTATTTCTATAAAGCCCTATTTCCTTTCCCCTTCTTTAAGCTTTTATTATCATATATCTTTATACATGTATGTTCATCAGTCATAAATATTGCTTTATGCATTTGTATTTTAAATAAGATAGAAAAATAATTACAAGCAAAAGTATATTTGTACTGTTCTATAAATTTACCTATGTAGTTATTGTTACTAAACTCTTATTTCTTCACGTGGTTTCAAGTTACTGTCTAGTGACCTTTCATTTTATCCAGGACTCATTTTAGTATTTCTTGTAGGGCAGGTCTACTAGCAACAAATTCCCTCTATTTTTGTTAGATCTTGGGCTTCCCTGGTGGCCCAATGATAAAGAAACAGCCTACCAATGCAGGAAACACAGGTTTGATCCCTGATCTGGGAAGATCCCACATGCCGTGGAGCAGCTAAGCCCATGTTCCACAACTGTTGATCCTGTGCTCTAGAGCTTAGTAGCCACAACAACTGAAGGTGGGTCCCATGCTTGGCAACAAGAGAAGCCACTGCAGTGAGAAGCCCTGGCACCACAACTAGAGAGTATCCCCACTTGCCACAACTAGAGAAAAGCCTGCACAGCAACAAAGACCCAGAACAGTCAAAATGAATAAATAAATAAAATTATTATTTTTTTAAAAAAAGAATCTGCCTGCAATGCAGGAGACTTGGGTTTGATCAAGGGGGTGGAAAGATCCCCTGGAAAAGAAAATGGCAAGCCACTCTAGTATTCTCCCTGGAGAAGCCGGTTCAAAGAGGAGCCTAGCAGGCGCCAGTCCCTGGGGTCACAAAGAGTTGGACACGACTGAAGCGTGAGCACACATGTAAGAATGTCTTAATTTCTCCTTCATTTTGAAGGATTGTTGTCCTCAGTATAGAATTCTTGATTGTCAGTCTTATTCTCTCATCACTGGTTTCTATGATTTCTGATGAGAAATTAGCTGTTAATCTCATGGAGGATCCCTTATAAATGATAAGCTCCTTCCTCTGTTTAATAATCTGTCTTTCTCTTTGACCTTGAACAGTCTGATTATGACATGTCTAAATGCAAATCTCTTTGATTTATCCTACTCAAGGTTCTTTGAGATTCTTGGGTGTTTAGAGTAGGTGTTTTACATCAAATTTGGGAAGTCCTTAGCCATTATTTTTTCAAATATTCCTCCTTCCTTTTTTACCCCTCTCTCTTCTTCTAGGACTTCCATTTGGATATATTGACACTCTTGGTAGTTTTCCATGGGTCTTTGATGCTTCCATTTTCTTCATTCTTTTTTTTTTTCTCATTCATCAGCCTAGTTGAAAAAAGATGTCCTTTTCATTATAGGGGACTGGAATGCAAAAGTAGAAAGTCAAGAAATATCTGGAGTAACAGACAAATTTGGCCTTGGAGTACAGAATGAAGCAGGACAAAGGCTAATAGAGTTTTGCCAAGAGAACCCACTGGTCATAGCAAACACCCTCTTCCAACAACACAAGAAAACACTCTACACATGGACATCACCAGATGGTCAATACCTAAATCATATTAATTATATTCTTTGCAGCCAAAGATGGAGAGACTCTATACAGTCAGCAAAAACAAGACCAGGAGCTGACTGACTCAGATCATGAACTCCTTATTGCCAAATTCAGACTTAAATTGCAGAAAGTAGGGAAAACCATTAGACCATTCAGGTATGACCTAAATTAATTCCCTTATGATTATACAGTGGAAGTGACAAACAGATTGAAGGGATTAGATCTGATAGACAGAATGCCTGAAAACTATGGACGGAGTCCATGACATTGTACAGGAGGCAGGGATCAAGACCATCCCCAAGAAAAAGAAATGCAAAAAAGGCCAAATGGTTGTCTGAGGAGGCCTTACAAATAGCTATGAATGGAAGAGAAGTGAAACGCAAAGGAGAAAGGGAAAGATATACCCATTTGAATGCAGAGTTCCAAAGAATAGAAAGGACAGATAAGAAAGCCTTCCTCAGCAATGAATGCAAAGAAATAGAGGAAAACATCAGAATGGGAAAGATTAGAGATCTCTTCAAGAAAATTAGATACCAAGGGAACATTTCCTGCAAAGATGGGCACAATAAAGGACAGAAATGGCATAGACCTAACAAAAGTGGAAGATATTAAGAAGAGGTGGCAAGAGTACATAAAAGAACTTACAAAAAAGATCTTCATAACCCAGATAATCATGATGGTGTGATCATCAGTCTAGGGCAAAACATCCTGGAATGTGAAGTCAAGTGGGCTTTAGGCAGCATCACTACAAACAAAGCTAGTGGAGGTGATGGAATTCCAGTGGAGCTATTTCAAATCCTGAAAGATGATGCTGTGAAAGTGCGGCACTCAATATGCCAGCAAATTTGGAAAACTCAGCAGTGGCCACAGGACTGGAAAATTTCAGTTTTCACTCCAATCCCAAAGAAAGGCAATGCCAAAGAATGTTCTAACTACCACACAGTTGCACTCATCTCACACACTAGTAAAGTAATGCTAAAAATTATCCAAGCCAGGCTTCAAAAGTACATGAATCATGAACTTCCAGATGTTCAAGCTGGATTTAGAAAAGGCAGCAGAACCAGAGATAAATTGCCAACATCTGTTGGATCATCAAAAAAGCAAGAAAGTTCCAGAAAAACATCTACTTCTGCTTTATTGACTACACCAAAGCCTTTGACTGTGTGACCACAACAAACTGTGGAAAATTCTGAAAGAGATGGGAATACTAGACCACCTGACCTGCCTCTTGAGAAATCTGTATGCAGGTCAGGAAGCAACAGTTAGAACTGGGCATGGAACAACAGACTGTTTCCAAATGGAGAAAGGAGTCCATCCAGGCTGTATGTTGTCATCCTGCTTATTTAACTTATATGAAGAGTACATCATGAGAAATGCTGGGCTGGATGAAATACAAACTGGAATCAAGATTGCTGGGGAAAAAAAAAAAAAAGATTGCTGGGAAAAGTATCAGTAACCTCAGATATGCAGAGGATTTCCCTGGTGGCTCAGACGGTAAAGTGTCTGCCTACAATGTGGGAGACCCAGGTTCGATCCCTGGGTCAGGAGATCCTCTGGAGATGGAAATGGCAACCCATTCCAGTACTCTTGCCTGGAAAATCCCATGGACAGAGGAGCCTAGTAGGCTACAGTCCATGGGATCACAAAGAGTCGGACACGACTGAGCAACTAAACTTTTCAAACTTTCAGATATGCAGATGATACCACCCTTATGTCAGAAAACAAAGAAGAACTAAAGAGCCTCTTGATGAAATTGAAAGAGAAGAGTGAAAATGTTGGCTTAACACTCAACATTCAGAAAACTAAGATCACGGTATCTGTTCCCATCACTTCATGGCAAATAGATGGAGAAACAGTGGAAGCAGTGAGAGACTTTATTTTTGGAGGGCTGCAAAATCACTGCAGATGGTGACTGCAGTCATGAAATTAAAAGACGCTTGCTCCTTGGAAGAAAAGTTATGACCAATCTAGACAGCATATTAAAAAGTAGAGACATTACTTTACCAACAAAGTTCCACCTAGTCAAAACTATGGGTGTTCCACCTAGTCAAAACTATGGGTTTTCCACTAGTCATGTAGATGGATGTGAGAGTTGGACTACAGTGGAAGCTCAGCACCAAAGAATTGATGCTTTTGAACTGTGGTGTTGCAGAAGACTCTTGAGAGTCCCTTGGACTGCAAGGAAATTCAACCAGTCCATCCTAAAGGAAGTCAGTCCTGGGTATTCATTGGAAGGACTGATGCTGAAGCTGAAATTCGAATACTTTGGCCACCTCATGCAAAGAACTGACTCATTGGAAAAGACCTTGATGCTGGAAAAGATTGAAGGCAGGAGGAGAAGGGGATGACAGAGGATGAGGTGGCTGGATGGCATCACCGACTCAATGGACATGAGTTTGAGTAAACTCTGGGAGTTGGCAATGAGCAGGGATGTCTGTTGTGCTGCAGTCCATGGGGTCGCAAAGTCGGACACGACTGAGCAGCTGAACTGAACTGATCTTCAAGTTTTCTGATATTTTCTTCTGCCTATTCTTATCTGCTGTTGATAAGTAAAATTTTCATTTCATTATAATTTTCTATTTAAAATTCCTTTTTGGTTCTGTTTTATAATTTCTATCTCTTTACTAATATTTTATATATGATGGTACATCATATTTATGCTTTCCTTTAGTTATTTAAACATGGACTTCTTTCATTCTTTGAACAAAACCATTGATTAAAAGCCTTTGTCTAGTAACTCTAATGTCTGGGCATCCTCAGGGACAGTTTCTATTAACTGCTTTTTTCTTTTTTCCTATGTATGGATCCTACTTTCTTGTTTCTTTGCATTTGTTATAATTTTTAATTGAAAACTTGACATTTAAAATAACATGATGTAGCAACTCTGATATCAGATTCTTCCACTAATCAGGTTTTGTGATACTGGTTTTCTTTGTAGTTTTTAGTGGCTGTTTGTTTGGTGACTTTACTGCAGTAGTTATTCTTTGTTATTCTTTGTCCTCTTTGTTAGCTTTGTGGACATAAATTCCCTTAAATCTAGGTCTGTGTGGATATAGATTCCCTTAAATTTTTGTTGGAATTATGTTAAATTCATATATAAACTCAGAACAACTGAAATTTTTATGATGTTGAGTCACCCTGATCATCCTGTCCAAGAGCATATAAATATCCAAATGAAATTTAGATAAAAATTTAATACAAGTATAAAAGACATTTGGGGGGCATTTGGGGAAATTGAAATATTGACTGTATAATACATAACATTGAATTAAGTTTAACATTGTTATGTATTATAATATATAATACATAACATAGTTTTTGCTACTTATTCTTAAGAAATGCATGCTGAGGTAGTTAGAGGTAAAGTGCCATGATACCTACATCATTTGGCAAAAAAAAAAAAAAAAAGACACACACCCACACAAATACACTCACAGGGAGTGTGAAATTAGAGGGAGAGATAGAGAAAACAAATGGTGAATTGGGATGAAGTATATATAGGTACCATTATACCATTCTTTTAACGTATCTGTACCTTTGAAAACTGTCAAAAAATATTGGGAGAAAACATGATCCCTAGCTTCAGAAATATCTTGCCACCTCTTGAGCTATTGTTTTTTTCTTTTCTTACTTTTTATTTTCATACAGATTCCTGTATCAAGCCTGAGAGATACAGTCCTAGAACTGGCAGTGTTTGATCAACATAGGAGAAAGTTTGATAATTTCAGTTCATTAATACTAGAATGGAAATCTTTAAATGGAACACTAGCTCATTTTGAAAATTATAATTCAGTGGAGATGGTGGCAAAGGATGATGGCAGTGGGCAGACCCGGCTACATGGTATTGTAAACATTTATAAATCTTTTTATATACCTACTAAATGGTTATGCACTAAGTATTTCCCTGTTCGTGAGAGTTCATTTATCCTATCTCACCTTTCATCTTCAATCTTTGTATTTTTTAGAAAACACAACAGTAAATTCCCTTGTTTGCAAAGTTAGGGTCTAGAGTCCAACATTCCTCACAAGATCACAAAACTAAATTAATTTTTAAAATAGAATGGTTGCCTATTATTTGCCTAAAACTTTGGAATATTATTCAGTTGTTAGCCAGTGTTTATTGAGTGACTTCTACATGTAAGGCCCTCTGCTTGGAGGTTTAATGGGAAATGTGACACTCACAGCCTCTGCCCTCATAGACTTACAGTCCAGTTGGGAAAACCAGACTTTAAACATTACAATTGTGTTAGATGTTCTGAAGTGAAAATGTGGGGTGCATTTATAACAGAAGAACCTAACCTAGTTTAGATCAAAGAAGGCTGCCCTGAGAAAGTAACATTTACTCTGGTAAGGCAGAAAGAAGAAATAGAAAGAATGAACTAGATAAGTCGAGTGAGACTTACTTAGAGAGAGAGCAGGAGGCACAAGGTGAAATTCTAAGAGGGCAAAAAGCCCTTATGGGCAGTCGCTCATCAAGCCTCTGCTGGTATCACATTTGCTGAGGTTCTGTTCCCCAAAACAAGTCACCTGGCCAAAACCAGAGTCTTGATGGGCCAGGACTACTCAAGAGCATGGGAACCACTGCAAGCCATTAATATAACAATCTGAGTGCGTGCTCAGTTGCTTTGGTCAGCTTTGACTCTGCCACCCCATGGACTGTAGCCCACTAGATGCCTCTGTCCATGGGATTCTCCTGGCAAGAATACTAGAGTGTGTTACCATGCTTTCCTCTAGGGAATCTTCCTAACCCAGGGATCAAACCCACTTCTGCATTGGAGGCAGATTCTTTACCACTGAGCCACCAGGGAAGCCCAATATAACAATCTAACACAAATTAATCCCAAAAGTGAAGAAGAAAATGGTTCAAAGGGTAATTTTAGGGTTCTGGTGTGAACATTTGGTAACCTTTTTTTTTTTTTTAAAGATTTATTTATTTTATTTTTTGGCTGTGGTGAGTCTTCGTTGCTGCACACAGGCTTTCTCTAGTTGCAGCCAGCAGGGGCTCTTCTCCATTGAAGTGTGCGGGCTTCTCACTGCAGTGGCTTTTTTGTTGCAAAGCACAGGCTCTAGGCACACAGGCTTCAGTAGTTGCAGTGCATGGACTCAGTAGTCGCAGCTCACGGGCTCTAGGATGCTGGCTCAGGAGTTGTGGCACATGGGCTTTGTTGTTCCACAGCATATGGGATCTTCCTGGATCAGAGATCAAACTGATATCCCTGGCATTGCAGGGTGCATTCTTAACCACTGGACCACCAAGGAAGCCCACCATTCATTCTTTTAACTTTGAATTTTATATTGGAGCATAGTTGATTAACAATGTTGTGTTAGTTTTCAGGTGTACAACAAAGTGATTAAGTTATACATGTACATGTATCTATTATTTTTCAAATTCTTTTCCCATTTAGGTAACCATTCAGTTGAGTAAGAAACACAAGAGAGGAACTTCCCTGGTGGTAGTTAAGAGTCCACCTGCCAATACAGGGAACACAAGTTTGATCCCTGATCCTGGAAAATCCAACATGCCACAGGACAACCAAGCCCATGTGATGTGACTACTGAATCCACGCCTAGACCCCATGCTCCGCAACATGCATCACAACGGAGAGTAGACTCCACTCGCCACAACTAGAGAAAGCCTGCTCACAGCAACAAAGACCCAGCACAGCCAAAAATAAAAAATGAAAAGAAACATTAGAGAAATAAGATTTAACCTTTTCTTACTCTCAGGGAGTTTATAAGTGCAAGTGAAGTCGTTCAGTCATGTCCGACTCTTTGCTACATGGACTGTAGCCTACCAGGCTTCTCTGTCCTGTCCATGGGACTTTCCAGGCAAGAGTACTGGAGTGGGTTGCCATTGCCTTCTCCAGGGGATCTTCCAGACCCAGGGATAGAACCCGCATCTCCCGCAGTGCAGGCAGATCCTTTACCCTCTGAGCCACCAGGGAAGAAGCTCCCTCCACCAGGGAGTTTATACTCAGGACCAATTTAAGGGCTTAACTACATACCATATCATAGTACTAATATGTATATGATACTATAACATTAAAATACCAATAATATGATATAGTTAATGTAAAAAGTGGTAAGGAAGAAAGAGATGCTTGTTATACCCTGTAATGATGAATCACCAAATACCATCCATTTATTTTCTAAATTTTTTTTGTTTTATCCCTTCCTCTCTAACTTCATCACTAATATCCTCATAACCTCTATCCTATATCACCATAGTAGCTTCCTAACTGATCTCCATGTGTCTCTCCTACTGTCTAATCCATCCTGCATACTACTTTCCACAATGATCCTTCTAAAGAATAAATACAAAACTCTGTCTTAAAATTCTTTTTAAAATAGTTTAAGTCTAGTAATTTATTGATTGGAGAAGGAAATAGATGGTGGGCTGCCATCTATGGGGTCTCTCAGAGTCGGACATGACTGAAGCGACTTAGTAGCAGCAGCATCAGTAATTTATTGAGCTCTTATGACATGCCAGATAAACTGCAGATGGTGATTGCAGCCATGAAATTAAAAGATGCTTACTCCTTGGAAGAAAAGTTATGAACAANTTCAGTAAAATAATAGTTGTTACTAATTCTCAAATGGAAAAGATAGGTCAAGTTGATTTAAAAAATAAAAAAAGAGTTAACAAAACCCCCTTAAACTACTGAATAGACCAAGAGGTCCTTTGAGATGAATGTGTGTCCATGTTAAGTCATGTCAGTCAGGTCTGACTCTGCCACTCTATGAACTATGGCCCACCAGGCTCCTCTATCCATGGGATTCTCTAGGCAAGAATACTGGAGTGGATTGCCATGCACTCCTCCAGGGGATCTTCCTGACCCAGGGATCGAACCCACATCCGTTATGTCTTCTGCATTGGCAGGCAGGTT
>SJYA01000543.1:374401-463206 GCA_006410615.1 Neotragus moschatus | reverse complement strand
ACTGTGGTGTTGGAGAAGACTCTTGAGAGTCCCTTGGACTGCAAGGAGATCCAACCAGTCCATTCTGAAGGAGATCAACCCTGGGATTTCTTTGGAAGGAATGATGCTAAAGCTGAAACTCCAGTACTTTGGCCACTTCATGCGAAGAGTTGACTCATTGGAAAAGACTTTGATGCTGGGAGGGACTGGGGGCAGGAGGAGAAGGGGACAACAGAGGATGAGATGGCTGGATGGCATCACTGACTTGATGGACGCGACTCTGAGTGAAATCTGGGAGTTGGTGATGGACAGGGAGACCTCGCGTACTGGGATTCATGGGGTCGCAAAGATTCGGACATGACTGAGCGACTGAACTGAACTGATACTTTTTTAATTTTTATCTTTTAATTTTTTATTTATTTGTGGTTTTTTTTTGCTGCACTGGGTCTTAGTTGTGGCAGCTGGGCTTTCTCTAGTTCCAGCATGAGGGGAGCTTCTCTTGTGGAGCATGGGCTCTAGAGTGGCAGGCTCTTGTGGCTCCTGGGCTTGGTTGCCCCACAGCAAGTGGAATCTTAGTTTTCTGACAAGGGACTGAACCCACGTGCTCTGCATTGGAAGGTGGATTCTTAGCCATTGTACCGTTAGGGAAGTCTGATATATACATTCTTTCTTGTTATCCTCATTGCAGTTATGGGAGACTGACATATTATCCCTGTTTAGTAAGTTGACTCCTTCATTAAACATTTATTGAATTCTTATTATATTCTAGGCTGACTTTTAGGCCCTGAAATCATAACAAGAAATAGACGAAGCCGCAAGTTCTCTGATATCATAGCCTATAGTATACTCTTAATTATTGACCGTACTGTTACCAGTGTTGTCACAGTGTCTTTCTGGATAAGTTCATGCAGCTTAACATACCAACCCATACCTGCTTCTTTGGCTTCACCTTTTATTACCACCCACATGTTTCTACATTTTTCTCAAACTCAATGACTTTAGATCCTTAACCATGACAAGCCTTGTCATTCCTCTCTCCTTTGCATAAGTTGTATTTTCTCTCTCTTTTTTAATTTTTTAATTTTTGCATCTTTGCTTAGCTAAACTCTTCCTCTAGTAATCTAGGAATTTTCTCCTCTTCTATATTCCCAGTCTAAGGAGAATGTTCCTTCTTTGTGCTCTTATATGTTCTGTATTATGTGCTTTATACGTACTTCTATATTGTATTGCATTGGTTGGTTTGTCTCTCAGCCACCCTCCTAAGCTGTGGGTTTCTCTGAAGGTAAGAACAGTGTTGTCTTCATCTCTGTATCCTAATTACTGCCATAGTACCTACCATATAGTAGACCCTTAATAAATCTTTGTTTTGAATGAATGAATGTGAGATCATGAGAAAATGTTCTGCAGATTTATGCATGATCATCATGTGTTGAGAATATAATAAGAATTGACCTCAGCAAAGTGGCAGATTCATGTTAGTTAAATTGAAAAGAATAAGTGAGTAAAGCAAGGTCAGATTATAGATGGCTTCAAATACCAGTTTAAGGAGTTTGAATTGCTCTAATAAGGACTAGTTAGCCATTTAAAATTTTTGAGTAAGGGACTGACATAACATTTACATACACATAACAGTTTAGAAGTATAAAAAGTCCCAAAGAACTTTCTCTTTATTTCTCACTTCTATTTTTAAATCGAACAAAAATTTCTCCATACACTATTGTCAGCTTATTTTTGGACTCATAAGCCATTAGGACTGGAAAGAATTTTAGATTTTTGCCTCTCAATCTCCCATTTAATAAAGGAACTGAGAAATAAACATTGCCCAAGGTCAGCAAAGTCAGCACAAAACCCCAGTTTTCTGTTTCTTTTATATTTCCCTAATCACTGTGTGTGATTTTTTTTCTCCCTCCAATAAAATACCATTTGGAAAAAATTATGGTAGAGTTTGGTTTTCTGGGGACCCTTTTGTATTTTATGTGTTATTGTTTCTCACAGGGTATTTTTCTGCATGTCTCCAGGTCATCAGATCCTTAAAGTACATCAGATAAAAGGGACTGTACTCATTGGAGTCAATTTTGTGGGCTATTCAGAGAAGAAAAGTCCAAAGGTAAGTGGAGACTGTTACGTGAAAAAAATTAATTGAAATTTAAGGCTCCTTAGAAATCTATGAACATAGCTGATATAAATACAGCTGATGTAAATCTGAGAATTATACACCTTTATGATTGTGTTATCTTTGGCACTTGAAAGAGTATTGGAGTCTTTACTCACTGAGACGAGGAATTAAAAGTTTATATTTACCATTATGGTTCTTATTACATTTCTAGGAACTTTCCAACTTGCCCAGATCTGTGGCTGTGGAGCTGCTCCTGGTAGATGATGTAACAGTATTGCCTGAGAATGCCACCATCTATAACCACCCTGATGTGAAGGTAGGAGCTGTATGGTTCTAGCTAAATGGAACTAGGTTGGAGGGGAGAGCTCTAGGTTATTAAAATTAACAGTATAAATATAAAAAAGCTCACTTATGTGTTAAAAATCACTGATACATATATAATATATATATAATAATTATCCTTAGGACTAATACTTTAATAATTATATTTGGTCTTTGGTCTGTTGATTTTAATCTTTTAATGTCATACTCTTTCTTAGGTAAGTAGAAATTACTTTGAAATATTATAATCCAAAGGGAATTGAATATTATTTGTCTTGATTTTTCCATAGGAAATATTTACCCTTGTGGAAGGATCTGGTTACTTTTTAGTCAACAGTAGTGAGCAAGATATTGTCACCATCACTTACCTGGAAGCAGAAAGCTCTGTCCAGGTGAGTTCCAGAAATATCCCCAGATCGATGGTCTCAGGTCCAAGCTCATTCTTAGAAGAATGATCGGAAAAATTTTATTAGGCATTTCAAACTTATTACAAAGAATAACGTTTGTGTCTTTTTCTTTTTTTAACCTATGTAAATTCTTAAACAAAAAAAAAGTAGGTTTTTTTTGGTAACTACTTATAGAAGGAAATGGCAACCCACTCCAGTATTCTTGCCTGGAGAATCTCATGGCCAGAGGAGCCTGACAGGCTGCAGTCCATGGGGTCGCAAAGAGTTGGACACGAATGAGCAACTGAGCATAGCATACAATACGGGGAAATGTTTGGTTCTGATTGAATGGAAACAGTGTAGGAGACATCTAACTATAAGATTTCCATTAAAACAAGGTTCAGAAAGAGAAAAAACAAGTATCATATATTAGCGCATATATATGGGAATTTAGAAAAATGGTTCTGATGAACAGAACCATTCTGTGGACACAGTTGGGGAAGGTGAGAGTGGGACAAATTGAGAAAGTAACATTGTCATATATACACAATCATGTGTGAGAAAGACACTTAGTGGGAAGTCACTGAATAACACAGAATCCAGCCTGGAACTCTGTGACAAGCTAGAGGGGTGGGTTGCAGGAGGGGAGGGAGACTCAGGAGGGAAGGGATATATATATATATATATATATATATATATATAATTATGGGTGATTCATATTGTCCTACAGCACAAACCAACACAAAATTGTAAAGTGATTTTCCACCAATTAAAAAATAAATAAAAAAAATTTTTTTAAGGTTAATTTTTATACATTTCAAAGCACAGAACTGTGTGCATAGTTAGATATACTATTGACTTTATAACCTGAGTATATGGTGTTTTCAGCCAGATATGGCAACTCAAAATATTAATCTGACTCCATAGTCAATATACCAAGGGATTTTCTTTTAGTTGACTTGCAGTAATGAAAAGTGTACCTTAAATTAACATATGTATTTATTTCCTTCAAAGAGCTCAAAGGAATTTAACTTACTGTAGTCATAATGTTGCTTTAAAAGGGGAGATTGAGGGCCTGTGTGCCAGCAAAGGATGTAAAAAACCATACTGCTGTGCAGGAGCTGTATGTAGTACAAGAAGGAAAAACAAAGTGTCAGTCCACCCTGTGCTGTCTCTCCCTACTTTTTATTGCAGTGTAAATGTACCTGACTTTCTCCCTGAATCGTTTCCCTGCTCATAATTTAAAAACTGGATATGTATGTTGGATTCTGTTTGAAATCAGTGAGTTTAAACTCTGCTCTTTATCAGTTAATAAATACTTGTTAAGGGTACATATTTTGCTACAAACTGAAGCATCACTTTAAGGGGACATGTGAACTCCAGGAGTTGGTGATGGACAGGGAGGCCTGGCGTGCTGCGATTCATGGGGTCACAAAGAGTCAGACACGACTGTGAGACTGAACTGACTGACTGACTGATTATGCTATGCCTGAAACTTATAATGTGACTTCTCAGAGTTCCTATCACAAAGAAAGTAAGGTATTGTATTTTCTACTTTAGATGGAAATAATTGCTCTGGCTATGCTTGGAGCATATTTGCTTCTTTATCCAGCTGCAATCTTCTTCCCTCTAGTTAGTTCCATTACATCCAGGAATTCTCACCTTGGAGGTCTATGATCTGTGTTTGGCTTTCTTGGGTCCAGCAATGGCTCACCTCACAGTGTCAGACATACAAGAGCTGGAGCTTGATCTGATTGATAAGGTAAGAAATGTTTGCTTTATCTCTTAAGGGAAGCAGGTGTCATTCTCACTCACTAGCGTCACTTAATATAGTCTGTGCTCAGCTACTGTGTGTATTTGCCAGGCCCTTTGATAATGTTAATAGAAATACTTGCCCTTAAAGAAAACCATTCCAACATTAATCATGATGAAGATAGAGTGTTACAGAACAGCTTAAAAGAATACACATGCTGTGCTAAGTTGCTTCAGTCATGTCCGACTCTGTGTGACCCCACAGATGGCAGCTCATGACGCTCCCCCGTCCCTGGGATTCTCCAGGCAAGAACACTGGAATGGGTTGCCATTTCCTTCTCCAATGTATGAAAGTGAAAAGTGACAGTGAAGTCGCTCAGTCGTGTCCAACCCTTAGCCACCCCATGGACTGCAGCCCATCAGGTTCCTCCGTCCCTGGGATTTTCCAGGCAGGAACACTGGAGTGGGTTGCCATTTCCCTCTCCAATGTGTGAAAGTGAAAAGTGAAAGTGAAGTCGCTCAGTCGTGTCCAACCCTTAGCCACCCCATGGACTGCAGCCCACCAGGCTCCTCCATCCCTGGGATTTTCCAGGCGAGAGCACTGGAGTGGGGTACCATCGCCTTGTCTGAAAAGAATAGATTTCAGAAAATGCATAGATTACGTTCACTTGCTCAAAGGCTGATCAAGAACATTCAGCATGAACCAAAGGACTTGCCACCTCTGCATTAAGCTGCCCTGCGTAAATGAGACAGCTTTACTAAATTACCTTTGAATTATTTTTTAACTTTTATTTTTAACTACCAGGTTGAAATAGGTAAAACTGTGTTAGTAACTGTGAGGGTTCTTGGCTCTTCCAAACGCCCATTCCGAAAGAAATACTTCAGAAACATGGAGCTCAAATTGCAACTGGCTTCTGCCATTGTGACCCTGGTGTGAGTACCATTTCAATACTTCTTTCTCCCTAAATTTTTTATCATGAGAATATCCCTTCTGGTAGCCTGGTTATCTCTCCCTTAGGTTATTTCAGATTTTCTTCTTTCCTTTTTTGTCACAGTACCTTTCAGCCCACATTCTCTTCCCATATTCAACTCTCAACAAAATACCCCTTTCACATCCTCAGATGTCTTATTTTGGGACTAATATGTGTCTCATTAACACTTCTATTTTATGGAACTTCTTGGATGATATCCTTTGGGGATGCTTCAGGCTTGAGGACCTTCAAAAACTCTATCTAGAGGTAGAGGCACTGGTATTCCCCTCTGCAAAAGAAAAAATACAGAAATTCTGAGGCAATCTAGTATTTGTAGTTTTGTCAGGCTATGTTTATATTGCCCTTATTCCTTTGGAGATTTAGAACAAATATTTGCGCTTCAGGAGCTTCCCGCCATTGCTAGGAACTTTGTCTTGACTCTGAAAGTTATTTCCTGGCAGTTCCTCTTAACCTGAGTTAAAATGAGCAGAAGATTGGGAATTCCCTGGGAGTCCAGTGATTAGGATTCTGCATTCTAAGGGCTACTTGCCTGAGTTCATTCCCTGGTTGAGGAACTAAGATCCCACAAGGATCTTAGAAACATGTATAACTGGCCAATCTTAAAAACAAATCTTTCTCACCTAGAAATTCATGGGTCTTTTCAGGCTAATGGAGGAACAAGATGAATACTCTGAAAATTATATCCTTCGAGCTATCACTGTTGGGCAAACCACACTTGTAGCTATTGCCAGGGACAAGATGGGGAGAAAATTCACATCAACCCCTCGGCAAATTGAAGTAAGGAAATTATCTCATCCAAAATTCATATTTCATCTTGTTTATAAATTTATAAGTTTTATAAATGTCCAGTGGTTAGGACTCTGTGCTTTCACTGCTTACATCATGAGTTCAATCCCTGGTTGGGGAACTAAGATCCCACAAGTTGTGAAGGATGGCCAAAAAAAGTAATTGTAAACATAATTTTAATGATGACTTTTATTCCAGTGAGTGGATACATAATAACTTATTTAAGCATTTTCACTTAAGTAGTTTGTAATTTTTTGCTATTAAAATGAAAATTTGTGTTATAAATAAAATAAAATACCTGTCTTTGTATACAACGTCATTGTACATAATTAGTTTTTTTCCCTTAGAATAAGCTACATGATCATTTGTTGTGAAGCTGATTCTAGTTAACCACTGTTGTCCTTTTGGTTTTCTCCTTCAAGGTGTTTCCTCCATTTAGACTTGTTCCAAAGAAAATGACACTGATTCCAACTAACATGATGCAGGTGATCCTAAAGCCAAAAATGAGCCTTTCTCTTCATCCCACCTCTGCCCCACCCCAATACACATATACACCTCTTCCTGTTGGCCTTCCCTTGTCCACTCTCAACCAAGCACAAGAGGATCTGATAAAGGAGAAAATTAGTATTTTCTTTGTTCTGTGATAATCATGGTACGAACTACTTCTTGGAATCCCATGGATTAATTATAGCACTTCTATTTCATCTGCATTTGAGCTGATATGGCAAATGCTTGTTGGAAAGTGGGGGAAGGTGAAGAAGTTGAGTTGCTCAGACAGAATGTTGGAAAAGGAGATGTGACTTCTCCTCAAACTCCAGCATTCACTGGTGTGTTTAAATTTCAGGTGATGTCTGAAGGTGGCCCTCAGCCTCAATCTATCATTCATTTCTCCATCAGTAATCAGACTGTGGCTGTTGTTAATAGGAGGGGCCAAGTTACAGGGAAGGTAGTTGGCAGAGCTGTGGTCTATGGCACCATTCAGACAGTAAATGAAGATACTGGAAAAGTCATTGTGTTTTCCCAGGTATCAGTTCTTTGTTCTACTCTGCTTCTGCTCTTCCATCTGGGAATCATATTGGGAGGTGGAGGAGGAAGTAGTGATGGGGAGGGTGTCAGTAGTCCATGGGAAATACATAATCTTTAGTGAAAAACTCACTGAGTATTTGACATTGTTATGAGACATAGTCTCTATGCTTAAGAAATTGTTTCAAGAACAACAACAACAACAAGTCCATATATATGGCATATTTTTGTTGTCATTGTTGTTGAATGCCCCAAACGACAACAATCAAATGAGTTGTCATAAGCATCTCTGTCTGCCCCACAGACATTCCCTCTTAGCCTAAGCTTGCTCTCCACCCTGTTGAGTAGGATGAAGTACAGATTGAGGTTGTACAGCTAAGGGCTGTTAGGATCCTTGCAGCTGCAACTCGACTCACCACAGCTACTGAGGTCAGTATGATGGTTCTGTTCCAGGTTCATGATGTTGATAATGCCAGCTGGACAGGAGGTATAGCACAAAACCACTCTTCCTTTTCAGATGCCAGTTTATGTCATGGGAGTGACCAGTACCCAGACCCCTTTCTCCTTCAGCAGTGCCAACCCTGGGCTCACATTCCATTGGTCCATGAGCAAAAGGGATGTACTGGATTTAGTGCCCAGGCATTCAGAGGTATGAACATATCTGTTAATGTATTACCTTAGGGATTTATTTTATTTCATCCTTGGTTTTAGACTGACTTCCTTCTAAACTACACAACATTATTACTTACTCTTTTTCTGATTGTTCTGTGAATGCTATAAACCTAAAAATCATATGAAGACTCCAAATTTGAGTAATCAGGTAATACTACACAATATTTAACATACTTGCTGGAAAGAACTCTTAAGAAAGCAATGCTTAAGAAAGCATTGCTTCCTTTGATACATTTGCTGTTATATAATGTTGCATTTGTGAACAAATAGCTGTGTTACATGAATAACATGAATATAAAGTATTTATACATAGAGTTTAAATATGTGATATAATCTTTCAACATACTCAGACATAATTATATTAATAATCATGTTTGTGCTGCATGATGGGCAGTTGACATTAACACTTAAGAAAGCTAGATGCTGAGCACATTTCTGGGCCCATGCTACTAGGAGCTGGGGAAGAACTGGAATCTTCCCTCGTGCATGTAGGGTGCTGTGGGTGCCATAGGTCTTGTGTGGGCCACCAACTGGCAACTGATTCTGGACTGAGCACCTTATATCAATGGCAAATTTAAGGACAGTTAAACTGTTCTTCCACGGTGATACCAGCTCCTCCAAATTCAGCACCTGCTGCTTTTGAAATGCCCAAAGCCCCTCATGATGGCCACTGAGGAAATCCACAATGCAACATGAATCTTTGTTTTTTTTAAATAGCCTTTATACTTAAATGCATTTAGCATTTACTTTGAAATCTGGAAAAGAAAAGAAAAATGAAGTGGATACTACAGACAAATTTTACCTATTTCATGACACTATTACCTGATCATCAGTTTAATGGAACCCACCCAAGATGGTCTATGATCAGTGGCAGCCACCTAGGTCTGGTCTTTACCTTAGGAAGAAGAAACCTGGGGCCAGGATACCCAGAAGGTCACAATTCAGTGCCTACAAAAACAAAGAATTAGAGTTAGATCTTAAAAGAGATCAGAGTGGTTATAGAAGCTACAATTAGTAAGTCATTTCTGGAGCCAGTTACAAAGAAAAGTATGGAAAAATTAAAAAGTTTCCAATTTTCTGAAAATATCCTAAATCTATAATCTAAGGAAACTCTCATGGTTGGGTCTTTTGTCATGGACTGCACAGAGCCTGGTTATACTTGGAACTGAAAAGGGATATAACTGTATACTTAGTTTGGTAGAGTTCTGCAGAAGGATTTGGCTTTTTTTCCAAATAGGAAAAAAAGGGATAGCAAGTAGGAATTGTGTGAAAGGAAGGGATGGCATAAGCCTTGTTAGCACCTGCTCTCCTTTTTCCTTCCTTTAATTTTCTCATCTAAAGAAGCATTCTTTTTTCTAACAGTAGAAATGATTGAGAGCTATACAAAGATCTTCTTCCCCAGCCTTTGACCTCACATAGACAAACTGGGTGATGATATGGGCAAGTGCAAAGGTCTGTAATGGGCAGTGCATTTGGCAGTTCTGTGGATCTGTTTCTTGCTTCAACAGTGCTTGGATGGAACAGATCCAAGGACACTCCCTTGCCCCAGCCTCCTACCACCTGCCAACCTTTTCTCCAGTTGCAACCACTGGAATAAGTCACTCAGCTGTCTGTGATCACCAGGGACCAGCCAACATCATTTTTTGAGCTTAACTCTTTATTACCGATCAACTATGAACTCCTAGATTTGTCATAATTATTCCACTGACATGGAGGCTATCATCAACCACCTGGTCAACAAGCATCTGTGGGCCTCCTACACCTACCTCTCTGTGGGCTTCTATTTCAACTACAGTGATGTAGTTCTGGAGGGCATGGGCCACTTTTTCCACGAATTGGCTGATGAGCAGGGCGAGGGCTATGGGCATCTCTTGAAAATGCAAAACCAGCACAGTAGCTACACCCTCTTTCAAGACTTGCAATAGCATCTGAAGGTGAGTGGGTAAAACCCAGAATCCTATGGAAGCTTCTGCACTCATGGAGAAGAACCTGAGCCAGGCCCTTTTGGATCTCCATGACCTGGGTTCTGCCCATGCAGACCCCCATCTCTGTGACTTCTTAGAGAGTTGCGTCCTAGATAAAGAGGTAAAACTTATTAAGAAAATGGTGATCACCCAACCAGCCTCCACAGGTTGGTTTGTCCCCAGATTGAACTGGGTGGGTATCTCTTCTAAAGGCTCACCCTCAAGCATGACTTGGAGCCTCTGGAACCCCGCTGCCTTTGAGGAGCCCCTCTGGTGTCAGGGCTTTTGCATCACACCAGAAGCCCTTCTCTATAACCACTAGGCAGCTTTTCAACTATCCTGGAGCCCTCTCCCAAACAGAAACATTAAAACTTTTTGGCAGCAAAAAAGGAAGAAAGGTCTCTAATATCCTACAAGGTAGACTTTTCTGCACTGTGATGTCACCATTTAGAAATTCAGTTGAATCAAACAATTATGAAACACTTGTTCTTTAGCATAAAACTTTCTTTCAGACAATTGATCAAAATCTGCACAAGGGAAACGAGAATTTTTATGTAGGGGTGGAGGGAAAGGTGATTTTGGAATTTGGAACTCCTGAGTCAAGTGAGCAAGGAAGGTCTTGAGGGCTCCAGACAGCAAAAAGGCAGTTGGGACAGGACATGAAATGAATGATAGGAATGAAATTGCCAAAAAGGTAGGCAAGTGCCTACTTCAACATTTACCTGAGCGTCGGACCTCCCTTCTCTCTCAACCAGAAGTCCGTCAAGATCTAATCCTCATCTAGTCTAGACTAGAATGGAAGTAAAGCAAATAGAGAAATTGTCAGCTAGTTTTAACGTGTCCTAAACAGGGGCTTCCCTTTCTTGTCCTCTTCCTCCCTTGCTATCACTCTGAACTCCAGGAGTAAATTCCCTAACTTCTCTCTCATCTCAGGCTCTACTGTCTCAACCCATTTAGGAAACCCCTTTTTTCATTTACATTCTTCTCCTATCAATTAATTGACTTCAAGATGAGAATTCTTGTATAGGAATCTTTCCAGAATTAGTTGAGCACTGAACACAGAAGTGTACTTTAGAGGTGACTGTGTTGCTGGGAATATGAAAAGAAACAAATATGAAAGAAGCCCTGGGGAGATTCCTTGGCAGTCCCGTGATAAGGACTTGGTGCTTTCACTGCAGGGGACCTGGATTCAGTCCCTGGTTGTGAACTAAGATCCCACAAGCTGTTTGGTGTGGCCACAAAAAGAAAAAAAAAAAAAAGAATGGGCTTCCCTGGTGACACGGTGGATAAGAATCTGCCTGCCAAAAAAAAAAAAAAAAGAATCTGCCTGCCAATGCAGGGGACACAGATTTAATCCCTGGTCCAGGAAAATCCTAAGTGCCATGGGGCAGCTAAACCACTGCACCAAAACTACTGAAAACCATGCATCCTAGAGCCCATGAGCTTCAGCAAGAGAAACCACCACATAGAGAAGCCTGCACACCACAACTAGAGAATAGCCCTCACTATCTGCAACTAGAGAAAACCCACGTGCAGCAGTGAAGACCTAGTACAGCCATAAATAAATAAATAATTTAAAAATTTTTTTAATGAAGAAAGAAAATAAGTCTGGAACTCTAATTCTTCTGGATAGCTATTTTCAACAAAGAGGGAAGGGCACAGTGTTTATTCATGAATATTTCTTAATCTATTCCTTTACTGTCTAGGTTTTTCTGCAACTTCCAGTAGAGAATAACTTTGCCATGGTTGTCCACACAAAAGCAGCTGGTCGGACCAATATCAAAGTCACTGTCCGCTGTATGAACAGTTCATCTGGACAGTTTGAGGGGAATTTGTTAGAACTGTCTGATGAAGTTCAGATCTTGGTAAGGTCCCAAACCTAAATCTTGTTTTTGTTTATCGAGGAGAAGAAAGTTATATTCTCTTATATTCCATGAAGAGCTTTGTCTGGATAGAGATAGAGAAATTGCTAGAGGGATCTCTAAAATAGGCTTAGGTTTCAAGATCTTTGTTATTTCTGCTAATTGTTTGTCTATGAGTATTGACCTTACAAACTACAACACATGCATTCAACTCCCAACACAATGAGTGGTATACAAACACCACGATAACTAAAGAGGAATTAATTTCTCATTTGTTCTGCCTAACATAGATATTATGATACATTCCACTTAGCTATATTCACAGGTAGAATGAAATCCTGTCCTAACTTCTGGTAAGGTGTAAGAGTATGAAGTTTCTATAGATGTATTCAAGCTGAAAGTTAAATGGCCCTACTGTCTTTAGAATTCAAAGAAAAGATATATTTTGTATAGAGGAAATAAGTTTCTTTACCTCTGAATTTGGGATTACTTTTTTTCTTTGCTTTTAATCCTGTTTTGGTTTTGGTTCCCTGATTCAGTGAGGGGTAGAGGAAAAAGCACTTTACTGGGAGGCAGAAGACCTACATAGTGCCCTTGCTAATTTAATACTATAGGCTCTTCATTCTCAAATCTCTTTTTAGATTACTAGAACTAAAATTAGAAATTTCAAAATCATTTTATACTAATATCTAAGTAATATAGGGGATATGATAAGTGCAAACTAAGCCTAGTCCCTTGTAGTCAGAAACAGGCTATGTTAGGTTATATGTTCTAGACTGCCTAAATATGTTTCAAAGGCCTGGCTCATTTTGGAAAGCAGTATTGTGGAACTTGAGCTGAATTGCAGTCAGGAAGACTTGATTTGTAGTTTGTCTATTTGTGTGTAAAGGTCATCATTTGTCTTTTCCAGAAATGAGGAAAGCATCATTTTCTCATTCCAGGTATTTGAAAAACTTAAACTTTTCTATCCAGAGTGCCAACCTGAACAAATTCTGATGCCCATGAATTCTCAGCTCAGACTCCATACCAACCGGTAAGGAGAATAGAGAAGAAGATAGGCTAGGATCTAACTTTGCCCTCAGTGAAACACTGCACATGAAAGAACTATTGCCTTTTAGGTGATTTTTCTAACCCACAAATAAATTTTTTAGTTGAAGTGAAATTCACATAACATAAAATTAAATTGTCTGATTCAGTGGTGTTTAGTACATACACAGTATTGTACAACCATCACCTCTAGTTTCAAAACATCTTCATTATCACCAGAGACCCATACCCATTAACAGTCACTCACCATTCTCCTCTCCTCTCAGTCCCTAGTGATCACTAATCAGCTGTCTCTGTAGATTTAAATATTGTATGTTTCATGTAAATGAAATTATACAATGTGACCTTTTGTGTTGACTTCTTGCAGTTAACGTGATTTCAAGGTTCATTCATGCTGTAGCATGTACACGTACTTCATTCCTTCTTATGACTGAATAATATTCCATTGTATGAATATACTACATTTTGTTTATCTAACTGTCCATTGGTGGACCTTTGGTTTGTTTTCACCTTTTAGCTATTGTGGATAGTGCTGCTATGGACATTCATGTACAAGTATTTGTTTGAAAATAGTTGTCCCTTGGCATCTACCAAGGATTGGTTCCAGGACCCACCCTTGCCCCCAAAATCTGCAGACTCAAAGATCCATTATATAAAATGGTATAGTATTTACAGTGCATTTATAGGTTATAGTGCCTATAACCTATGCTCATCCTCCTGTATACCTTAAACTATCTCTAAATTGCTTATAATACCTAATACAATATAAATGTTATATAAATAGTCACCAGTCCAAGGCAAGTTCAAATTTTGCTTTCTGGAACTTTTTGAAATTTTCAGTCTGTGCTTGGTTGAATCTGTGGTTGCAGAACCCACAGATGTGAGAAGCTGACTTTACTTGTTTTTAATTCTTTTCACCGAATAATTTTTTAATGATAAATATATAATAGTATTTGATTTTTAAGGAGATAAGCATAATCCAAAGGCTGACTTTTACCTGAGGAACAAATAACTACACAACAAGGAGAATCAAGCAATTTTCTGAGTACAGCCTCTAACAGTGATCTAGGCAATTGCTACTCCTTTTTTTCTGATCAGTCAGAGCCCCCAAGAGATGCCACTTGCCCCTATTTTTTCCCTAGGGAAGGGGCCGCCTTTGTGAGTTCCCGTGTTCTCAAGTGTTTCCCTAATTCATCTGTCATTGAGGAGGATGGTGAAGGGCTCCTGAAAGCTGGTTCCATTGCAGGTACTGCTGTGTTAGAAGTCACTTCTACAGAACCTTTTGGAGTAAACCAAACAACTATAACTGGGGTTCAGGTGAGTTCAGGGACTTACTCAAAAAAACAAAAGGAATACCATGGCCTTAAGAAGCAGATTTACTTTGTTTAGAACTAGAAAATTCTCTGGAAGCCAGAAATGAACTGTAAGATAAGAGGACAATCTTGACATGAACCATCGAATTAAAATGGACTTTAGAGTCCTTGTTATAAAAAAGATTAATCTCAAAATGCTATGACTGTTTTCTGAGCAACTTTGGTAAAAGTATTGGTATGGGAGAAATGCAGAACTATTACTATCAAAATTAGGCTTTTTTATATGTTTTAAATGTTTTTAGACTTTTTAAAAAAAAAATTAGAATTAGAAGAGACCTTAGAAGTAAGTTAGTCTAAAACAAAATGTTTGGGGCATTAAAAATATGGTATGTTCCAGCCTTGTGTTGCTCCTTTTATGTATATATTTTTTACCCACCACAAAAACCTTATTATACAAGCATCATTAGCCCTATTAAACTGATAAGAAATACAAAGCCTAGAATGGTTCAATGAAGATATGAAATGATAAAGCTAGGTTTCAAAGCTGGACTTCCCTTACTGTATCACAGTATTTTACTTCCCTTACTTTATCTGTTGTAGTGCAAAAACACAATCTATAGTATTCTTGATAAGTTATCAGTTCAGTTCAGTCGCTCAGTCGTGACGGACTCTTGTGACCCCATGGGTCACACGTCTGGCAACACGCCAGGCCTCCCTGTCCATCACCAACTCCCAGAGTTCACTCACACTCACGTCCATCGAGTCAGTGATGCCATCCAGCCATCTCATCCTCTGTCGTCCCCTTCTCCTCCTGCCCCCATTCCCTCCCAGCATCAGAGTCTTTTCCAAGGAGTCAACTCTTCGCATGAGGTGGCCAAAGTACTGGAGTTTCAGCTTTAGCCTCATTCCTTCCAAAGAAATCCCAGGGCCGATCTCCTTCAGAATGGATTGGTTGGATCTCCTTGCAGTCCAAGGGATTCTCAAGAGTCTTCTCCTTAACAATAAATATTGACACTTTTCACAAAAGAGGAAATACAGTCCATTCCTTAAAAAAAAACTCCAGCCTTGCTTCATATTTCTGCTGCTTTAATCATTAAAAGAGGCTTCCCAGGTGGCAGAGTGGTAAAGAATCCACTTGCCAATGTAAGAGATGCAAGAGACACGGGTTTGAACCCTCAGTTGGGAAGACCCCGTGGAGAAGGAAATGACAACCCATTCCAGTGTTCTTGCCTGGAAAATTTCATGAGCAGAGGAGCCATGCCGTCGAGCCAGACTATAGCCCAGCGGGCTATAGTCCATGGAGTCACTAACAGGCAGATATGACTGAGCAACTGAGCACACACCGATAATTAAAAGCCACTTCCTGTACTGTCATATTTCTTTTTCACCCTGATTTAAGTCATCTGAAATCAAGAGCTAGCTACTTCCTACAAAAGAGGAACACGATTTTTATAATTGATTTTAAGTCTCAGAATATGGTCATAGCTCCCCTCCAGTGCATTCTGCTCTGTACCAATAGATTTTGTCTCCCACAGGTAGCACCAGTGACATACCTGCGAATGAGCAGCCACCCCAAGCTGTACACAGCTCAAGGAAGGACCCTGTCAGCCTTTCCCTTGGGCATGTCTCTTACCTTCATTGTTCAGTTTTACAATAGCATCGGAGAGAAATTCCACACGCACAATACCCAGCTTTATCTGGCTTTAAACAGGTATGGAAGGCAAAGGAATGGTGTTAACACTATGGCAGAAATCTTGTAGATTAGCCTGGTATATAGCAGCGCTAGTAAATTCTTCTCATGTTATGCACTTGGAATCTGATCTTTCTTTTATTAAGATAGGGAGGGACAGTTGACTTTAATATTGGGACTTCCCTGGAGGTTCAGTGGTTAGGACTCCATGCTTTCACTTCTATGGGCCTGGGTTCAATCCCCTGGTTGAGGAACTAAAGTCACACATGGTGGTATGACCAAAAAAGCAACAAAACAAAAAACTATCTGCTTTTCTTAAAAATGGGGGAAAGACAGAATTAATTATTCAATGAAGAAGAGTTTTAATATGTTTTGAATTTGACAAGTCCTGCAGTCCATGGGGTCACTACTAGTCGGACACTACTGAGTGACTTCACTTTCACTTTTCACTTTCACGCATTGGAGAAGGAAATGGCCACCCACTCCAGTGTTCTTGCCTGGAGAATCCCAGGGACGGGGGAGCCTGGTGGGCTGCCGTCTATGGGGTCGCACAGAGTCGGACACGACTGAAGCGACTTAGCAGCAGCAGCAGCAGTTCATATAAAACTCCTATAGGGAGCCAACTGGAGTATTATCAAAAAGCCAAACTGGAAAAAAATTTTTTTAAGAAAAATAGCCTAGCTGGGCACCATGTATATAAATGTAATAGACCTGATCCCTGGCCCTAGTTGTTTACTCTCCACTGTAGAATTCCATCTGAATTCTTTTGAGCTATTGAATATAAAATGTTGTCATAGGGTCTGACTCCAGAACTGTTGACTCTTTTCAGAGATTTCTACCTTTCATGTCTACTTTCAGAGACGACCTGCTGCTCATCGGACCAGGGAATAGGAACTATACTTACATGGCCCAGGCTGTGAACAGAGGGGTGACACTTGTGGGGCTCTGGGACCGGAGACATCCAGGCATGGCAGATTATATCCCTGTTCCTGTAGAGCATGCCATCGAGCCAGACACCAAGCTTACCTTTGTCGGAGATGTCATCTGCTTCCGTACTTGCCTCCTCAACCAGAATGGTTTGGATACTTTCCCTTTCTCAACCTCACAACTGACAGGATTAGAAAGCAACTCATCCCTTAGAGGATTTCTCTCTGAGAAAGAAAATACCTTAGTGTATTTTTATTTTTCATGTGAATTGATAATTCTCAGTTTAGTGCTCATTTCTCTCTGTAGCCAGCTGACTAGAAGTCAGCCAGTAATATTTATCAAATGTCTATTGAACACATATGCAGTGTAGAGTACCAGTGCCTTCTCCTCCACTCCCACCTTCTGAAAGAGGATAATTGCAAAGTTGAACATCAATAAAGGATGAGATGAAAGGAAGGAAGGGACAATAAGGCTTTAGTTCTAAAAACCAATTGTGTGTACACTGTTTTATGAGGCAACTTTAAAGCCCTAACTNGGAACTCTCTTGCTTTTTTGATGATCTAGTGGATGTTAGCAATTTGATTCCTGGTTCCTCTGCCTTTTCTAAAACCAGCTTGAACATCTGGAAGTTCACGGTTCACATATTGATGAAGCCTGGCTTGGAGAATTCTGAGCATTACTTTACTAGCATGTGAGATGAGTGCTATTCCTATGTGCAGTAGATGTTTTTCTTTTTCCTAAGGAGAACAGTTATATTCTCCAAGTAGCTTCTTTTGTGATTCTAAGTTCAGCAGTTCCTATTTTGTTTTGCTGGCATTGAAGGGGAACCCAACATTAGAAAAACAAAGTTAGAGACTTCCCTGATAGTCCAGTGGTTAAGACTCTATGCTTCCATTGCCGGGGGCACAGGTTCAATCCCTGGTCCAGGAACGAATATCCCCACATGCCATGTATACACGGCCAAAAATGAAAAAGAAAACAAAGTTATCCTCACAGCTGGGTGGTGCTCCTGGGAAGGGATATATGTATGCTTAAATGGTCTACTGACTTGGATTCTGAGTAAGGTGAGAGTGACCATCAAATTATATCAAAGATTGAAGTCAACTGCTTTCTCTTGTCTTTTCCTAGGTGAACCCGGGATGTGGATGATTTCTGCTGACAATATTCTACAAACAGACATTGTCACTGGGGTAGGAGTGGCCAGGAGTCCAGGAACAGCAACTATCTTTCATGACATCCCGGGACTAGTGAAAACATATCGAGAGGTAAACTTAATGATATGAGAAGAGCCCATGGGCGTTCCTTTGTGGCCTAGTGGTTAGGATTCCAGGCTTTCACTGCCATGGAGTAGGTTCCAGCTCTGGTTGGAGAACTAAGATTCCACAAGAGTCTAAAGTAACTATTTCACATATGGGAATATATATATAGGAAGCACATCCTATTAAGAAAAATATACTCATATATCAGATACAAAATTAGACAACAAACTTTATTGAAACATAGATAATTTAAGCATAGATTAAGGTTCTTAACCAAAGGAATGACTAGTCTGATTTATAATGTAAAATATCACTGTGGCTACTGATTGGTACTAGACTGTAGGGACAGGAGTAGAAGCTGAGAGACCAGTTATTGCAGTTCCCTGCTGAGATATGATGGTGGATCAGAGTGACAATTGAGGAGGTGGTGAAAAGTTGATCAGATTCTAAATATATTTTATAGGTATAGTTGATACAGTTTCCTGACAGATTATAGGTAAAGTTCAAAAGAATCAAGAATGACTTAAGGTTTTTTTATTGAGTAACTAAAAGTACAGGACAGAACTGTCATCAATTGAAATGGTTAAGACTGTAGGTGGAACAGTTTTGGAGAAAAGATAAAGTTGGATGTCTGTTAGATGTCAATTGGATGTGTTGAGGTAGCTAGATATAAAAGTCTGGGAATCATTGGTCTAGAGATATTTAATGCCATAAGATCACCAAGAGAGTGAGTGTAAATAGAGAAGAGGTCCAAGAGCTAAGTTCTGGAAACACACCAGTATTAAGACCCCTGAAAGGGGACTTTCCTGGTGGTCTAGTGGTTAAGACTTCACCTTCTAATGCAGGGGTTTTGAGTTCGAGCCCTGGTAGGGGAGCTAAGATCCGACATGCCTAGTAGCCAAAAACAAGAAAAAAGGACCAAGACATGAAATGGAAGCAATATTGCAACATATGCAATAAAGACTTTTAAAAACTGGTCCACATCCAAAAAAAAAAAAAAAAAGACCCCTGAAAGAAGAATAAAAGCCAACAAGGGAGATTTATAGAAATTTATAAGATTTATAAGAATGACTGGGGAAGTGGGAGGGAGTGGGAATACTGGTGTCCAGGAAGCCAAGTGAAGAAGGTATTTCAAGGAGGAAGAGTGGTCAACCATATGAAAGCTACTGATGGGTCAAGTGTGAGAACTGAGAAATGACTGCTTGTTTTGCAGTATGGAGGCTGGTGACTTTGGTGAGTAGCTTCAGTGGAATAAAGGGACTGGAAGTTTGACTGGGGAATTAAAAAAGAGAACTTGGAGATAGTCCTTTTCAAGGAGTTGGAGTCAAGAGTTTGTTTCACTGATCACTTTTAAAATGGGGGGGAAATGGCTTAGGAATCATTTAGTAGAGAAGGAAAATTTGACATGGGAGTAGGAAAAATTGATTAATAGGGAATCATACACAGGGAAGATATGTCAGAAGGAATAAGGGACAAAGATCTCCTTTTAGAAAAAAATGTTATTTTCTTCTCAAAAATAAACAGATTTTGTGGTTTTCAAAATATGTGATCACTAGAAGGGCAGTTTGCTCTTATGTGAAACAGATGCTTTCAGCTAAACAAGTTACGAGGGTTGGAGAGGAAGGGAACCAGATTCTCTAAGAACCTAGGTTCTAATTTTCCTTTGGTTTGCTAACAGGTGGTGGTCAGTGCATCGTCAAGATTAACACTCAGTTATGACCTCAAGACTTACCTCACCAATACCCCCAATTCAACTGTGTTCAAGCTGTTCATCACTGCTGGCAGAAATGGCATCAATCTTAAAGGTCAAGAATCTCTTTATAGTTCTGGGTGATTATTCCCACCTTTCCTGTCCTCTGTCAATTAATTCACCTCTTCGGATTAGCAATCCAAGTTTTCTTTAGTTTCAAAATTGATTCTACTTTTACAACAGAATCATTGAGAGCTGCAAGATCTCAGAATTATGACTGGATTAAGGTTTTAAAATAGACTCAACCTAGTCACTACTGTCTTTCTGCTTGTAACCCTACCGGAGAACAGGAGGTAGCCTGAACCAAGAATTTCCAAACACGGATGATTTTCAGGATTACCCAAAGAAATATTTTTAAAAATACAAATTCTTAGGCTCCATCCAGAGATTTAGTAAGTTCGGGATAAAGCATAAGATACAATTCTTTTAAAGCTTCTCCAGATTTGAGAATTGTTGGACTAGATAATTATGTGAAATGTTATTTGCTCAGCAAATTTGCCTTGTGTTTTTCTTTTTTCATTTTGTGTTGGGCCATGATTCACTGTCAAAAAATAGGGGAGGAGGGCTTCCCTGGTGGCTCATTGGTGAAAAATGCACGTGCCAGTGTAGGAGCCACAGGTTTGATCCCTGGTCCAGGAAGACCCCACATGCCAAGGAGCGACTAAGCCCATGTGCCATAACCACTGAGTCTGTGCTCTAGAGCCCAGGAACTGCAACTACTGAGCCATGCACCACAGCCCCTGAAGCCCGCATGCCCTCGAGCCAGCGCTCTGTAATAAGAGAAGCCACTGACATGAGAAGCCTGTGCACCACAACTAGAGGGTAGGCCCCGCTGGCTGCAACTAGAGAAAAAACCATGCAGCAGTGAAGACGAGACCAGCACAGCCAAAAATAAATAAGTAAAATTGTTTTTTAATGTGGGGGGAGGAGGAAAGATAACTAAAATATAAGAAGTTCCTAATAGATTCCAAATACTATGTTAGGAATTTTTCTACCTTTTATCTCATTTAACAAGCTCTTCATGTAGTAATTATCATCATTTTAAAGATGAGAATACTGGGGCAGAGAATGGATTGGGAGATTGGGATTGACATATACATACTATTATGTATAAAAGAGATAATTGATGAAAACTGACTATACAGAGAACCCTACTCAGTGCTCTGTAATCATCTAAATGGGCAGGAAATCCAGAAAAGAGAGAATATATGTATACACATAGCTGATTCACTTTGCTGTAGAGCAGAAACTAACACAACATTGTAAAGCAGCTATACTCCAATAAAATTTTTTTTAAAGATGAGAGTACTGGGAATTCCTTGGTGGCCCAGTGCTCTCACTGCTAAGGGCCTGGGTTCAATCCCTGGTCAGGGGATAAAAAAGATGAGAATACTAAGAGCAAGTATTTTGTACAAAGTAACAAACCAGTTAGTGGCAAGAGTAGTAGATGTGTTCTACTCCAAAGTCCATGTACATCCTTTCATTCATCTTTTTGTTTCTATAAAACAGATTCCAGATTTGGGGGGGGTGGGGGTGGATGGAGGGATAGTGAGGGGTAAGAAAACATGCAAAACCAACCAAGAAGTCCAGAATAGAACAGAATATAACGGTCTATAAACCTTAAGATAATTTAAACTCTGTTGACCTTTAAAAATATATCTTTATTTATTTACTTGGCTGTGTTGTGTTTTAGTTGCAGCATGTGGGATCTAGTTCCCTGACCAGGGATGGAACCGGGGCCCCCTGCATTCAGAATACAGAGTCCTAGCCACTGGACCACCAGTGAAGTCCCTCTAATTTCCCGTTTTGTCCTTCAGTTTTTAAGCACTTAATATATTTTCTTTTCACAGTAGATATCTAATCTTATAAATACAATCTAAACATGTATGTATAAATAAGAGTATTTGATCTTTAAAATTCTCCAGGTTCTTTTACAAAGTAGTAAATGTTTCTTCATAACATATTATCTCATTGTTATCTACCTTATTAAATTTTACAAAGAGATTACAATTTTTTTCCTTGCAGAATCTTTCTAAAACCAGAACTTATGAAACTTCATGTAACAGTTCCTTTGATATTGCCAATAGTCTCCAAAAGATGAGAATGATCACTGGACTGCTGACAATGCTTTAGCAAACCGAGACCATTAAGAAACTGAAAGGAAAATCTTGATACCAAGCCACGGGTTTCTGTTTAACTTAAAATTGCAGCTGACCCAGCCTTGGTGCCAGTTGATTTCTTGCCAGCTGTGTGGCTCCTTGGAATGAAGTTCTAGAGATCTTTGACTTGATGCATACTACAATCAATTATGGAAAACAAATCTTCCTAGATTATAAAAGCTACCTCCCAAGTGTAGCATTTTATTTCTAATAACTGCCCGATTTCTCTGTAATCTTATTCCCATTAATGAATTCCAAAAACTTCTGAAAGAGAACACCAGCTACATTATTAGTAATAGAAACCCCATTATAGTCACAGACTAGCAGAGGCAAGAGTCTTACACTCTCCTTTCACCTTGATTGTGATAAGACCCAACTGAGCTGGCAAGTAGACAGCTGTAGCAATTCAAACAGAGCTGACCCTTCTTTCTTATTTTTTAAATTCCAAACTTCCTCTGTATATAATATATATGTTTCCCCTTTTACAAATTCCTCTTAGTGACAAAGCTATTTACCTCTTTTCTGGTCTCTAGGATCCTGCACCCCAAGTCAGGCCTTGGCCATTACAACACTTCTTCCAGAGACCCTTATGCTGTGTCATGTACAGTTCAGTAATACTTTACTAGACATTCCAGCAAGTAAAGTCTTTCATGTCCGTTCAGATTTCAGCATGGAAAAAGGTGGGTTCCACCAGTTGAATCTGGTTTCCCCCTTGTTTTCATATTTGTACAAATGTCACTTTATTGGTTTACATTTCTGCTTTCTAGTTTCATCTGCTATGTAACTATGGCATTTTTCTCAGTCAGCATTTTTGTTCTATCCATTCAACAAACTTCTAACACACATCTATAATATGCTATGCTTTTCTGTTATAACTTACTACTTTCTCCTTTGTTAGCCTGTTATCTTTATGAGGGCTTGGATTATGTCTTATACATCTTTTGTTCCCAACTAGTAGCACAGTGTTTGAATGCTGTTGAACTAAAGGATATTCTGAGCAGAACAGCATTAACAAGTGGAAAGAAAAAATAGGCATGACTTTGGGGGGACATTAAATAAACCAACTGATCTAAAATAAGATAGTCCACACCAAATATAAGTAGGTAGTGCTATATCATGGGAGAGCTTTTACTCCAAGGTCAGACAGTTTGAATGGTAATGAGAAACCACTGAAGGAAGGTTAATTCTGGTAAACTGTTGAACACCAAATAGATTGCCTGGTACCAGGACAGGCACTGGAGATAGAGGAGCAAGACAAGGCTTTTAAATCTTACTAGAACCACAATCTCAATCTCAAAAATGACAGAATGATCTCTGTTTGTTTCCAAGGCAAACCATTCAATATCACACTAATCTAAGTCTATGCCCCAACCAGTAATGCTGAAGAAGCTGAAGTTGAACGGTTCTATGAAGACCTACAAGACCTGCTAGAACTAACACCCAAAAAAGATGTCCTCTTCATTATAGCGGGCTGGAATGCAAAAGTAGGAAGTCAAGAAACACCTGGAGTAACAGGCAAATTTGGCCTTGGAGTACAAAACGAAGCAGGTCAAAGGCTAACAGAATTTTGCCAAGAGAACCCACTGGTCATAGCAAACGCCCTCTTCCAACAAAACAAGAGAAAACTCTACACACAGACATCACCAGATGGTCAATACCTAAATCAGACTGATTATATTCTTTGCAGCTAAAAATGGAGAAGCTCTATATAGTCAGCAAAAACAAGACCAGGAGCTGACTGTGGCTCAGATCATGAACTCCTTATTGCCAAATTGAGACTTAAATTGAAGAAAGTAGGGAAAACCACTAGACCATTCAGGTATGACCTAAATCAAATCCCTTATGATTATACAGTGGAAGTGACAAATAGATTTAAGGGATTAGATCTGATAGAGTGCCTGAAGAACTATGGTCAGAGGTTCACGACATTGTACAGGAGGCAGTAATCTAGACCATCCCCAAGAAAAAGAAATGCAAAAAGGCAAAATGGTTGTCTGATGAGGCCTTACAAATAGCTGAGAAAAGAAGAGAAGCTAAAGGCAAAGGAGGAAAGGAAAGATATACCCATTTGAATCCAGAGTTCCAAAGAATAGCAAGGAGAGATAAGAAAGCCTTCCTCACTGATCAATGGACAAAAATAGAGGAAGCAATAGAATGGGAAAGACTAGAGATCTCTTCAAGAAAATTAGAGATGCCAAGGGAACATTTCCGAAGAAGGCAATGGCACCCTACTCCAGTACTCTTGCCTGGAAAATCCCACGGACTGAGGAGCCTGGTAGGCTGAAGTCCATGGGGTCACTAAGAGTCTGACACGACTGAGCGACTTCCCTTTCACTTTTCATTTTCATGCTTTGGAGAAGGAAATGGCAACCCACTCCAGTGTTCTTGCCTGGAGAATCCCAGGGACGGGGGAGCCTGGTGGGCTGCCATCTATGGGGCCGCAGAGTCGGACACGACTGAAGCAACTTAGCAGCACCAGCAGCAAGGGAACATTTCATGCAAAGGTGAGCACAGTAAAGGACAGAAATGATATGCACCTAACAGAAGCAGAAGATACTAGGAAGAGGTGGCAAGAATACACAGAACTGTACAAAAAAGATCTTCATGACCCAGAAAATCACAATGGTGTGGTCACTCACCTAGAGCCAGACATCCTGGAATATGAATTCAAGTGGGCCTTAGGAAGCATCACTACAAACAAAGCTAGTGGAGGTGATGGAATTCCAGTTGAGCTATTTCAAATCCTAAAAGATGATGCTGTGAAAGTGCTGCACTCAATAAACCAACAAATCTGGAAAACTCAGCAGTGGCCACTGCTGGAAAAGGTCAGTTTTCATTCCAATCCCAAAGAAAGGCAAGGCCAAAGAATGTTCTAACTCCCGCACAATTGCACTCATCTCACATTCTAGCAAAGTAATGCTCAAAATTTTCCAAGCCAGGCTTCAACATATGTGAACCATGAACTTCCAGGTGTTCGAGCTGGATTTAGAAAAGGCAGAGGAACCAGAGATCAAATTGCCAACATCTATTGGATCATTGAAAAAGCAATAAAGTTCCAGAAAAACATCTACTTTTGCTTTATCAACTACGCCAAAGCCTTTGACTATGTGGATGACAACAAACTGTGGAAAATTTTTCAAGAGATGGGAATACCAGACCACCTTACCTGCCTCCTGAGAAATCTGTATGCAGGTCAAGAAGCAACAGTTAGAATAAGAGACTGGTTCCAAATTGGGAAAGGAGTACATCAAGGCTATATATTGTCACCCTGCTTATTTAACTTATATGCAGAGTGTATCATACAAAATGCCAGGCTGGATAAAGCACAAACTGGAATCAAGATTGCTGGGAGAAATATCAATAACCTCAGACATGCAGATGACACTGCCCTTATGGTAGAAAGCGAAGAACTAAAGAGCCTCTTGATGAAAGTGAAAGAGGAGAGTGAAAAAGTTGGCTGAAAACTCAGCATTCAGAAAACTAAGATCATGGCATCTGGTCCCATCACTTCATGGCAAATAGAGGAGGGAACAGTGGAAACAGTGAGAGAATTTATTTATTTTGCATAGTTAGTGTTTTATTCTTTGAAGAATGGCTCTGAAACATCACAGTAAGTCAGGTTGAAAGGACAAGTTTAAAATAGTTTCATAAGGATATAACGTATGTACTGCCTGTTCACTCTATGAAATCTTGATCATAGAGCTTCTGATACACTTAGTTAGCAGCAGCACCAGGTTTTCCAATTGTCATAATTTCTCTCTTGTTTGCATAGACTTCTTCTCATTGGCTGCCTTCTGCTTTTGTTGCATGATCTCAGAGTCCCTCTGCTTCCTCTGAGAGGTAGTCAGGCTATCCTCTTTTCTTTTTCCCTTACTAATTTCCTGAGATTTCTTCATGTTTTCTGGCGGGCAAGTTTTTGTTGATTTCCACGGGCCATGATAACAACTGGACCAAGCCTGGAAGAGAACAACTCTGAAAAGGAATGACTTCCTCACACTCTCAGCCACTGTCTCCACCTGTTGATCTGGAAGACTGAACCCCTGCGGGCCCCCTGACGGATTCGCCTGTCGAGACTTTATTTTGGGGGGCTCCAAAATGACTGCAGATGGTGACTGCAGCCATGAAATTAAAAGACACTTGCTCCTTGGAAGAAAAGCTATGACCAACCTAGACAGCATATTAAAAAGCAGAGACACTGCTTTGCCAACAAAGGTCCATCTAGTCAAGGCTATGGTTTTTCCAGTAGTCATGTATGGATGTGAGAGTTGGACCATAAAGAAAGCTGAATGCCAAAGAATTGATGCTTTTGAACTGTGGTGTTGGAGAAGACTCTTGAGAGTCCCTTGGACTGCAAGGAGATTTATCCATTCAATCCTAAAGGAAATCAGTCCTGAATATACATTGGAAGGACTAATGCTGAAGCTGAAACTCAAATACTTTGGCCACCTGATGCAAAGAACCGACTCATTGGAAAAGACCCTGATCCTGGGAAAGACTGAAGGTGGGAGAAGGGAACAACAGAGGATGAGATGGTTGGATGGCATCACCGACATGATGGACATGAGTTTGAGTAGGCTCTGGGAGTTGGTGATGGACAGGGAACCTGGCATGCTGCAGTCCTTGGGGTTGCAAAGAGTTGGACATGACTGAGCAACTGAACAGAACTAAGAACTACACAGGCTGATTAGTTATACACATGGGATGCTAGATGGCAGAGAGAAAGGCGTATTTGTATCAAACCTGGGTGTTAAGGGTCAAGTTTTATAGGAAAAGTAACCTCTAGAAGGATGACCATGACTGAGGTAGATGAGAAGAGAACAGGACATTCCAGGCAATTCAGAGCCCTGGAAAAGTTTTCAAAACTGAGTTTAAAGTATATACTGGCAGTACACAAAATGGATAAGAAGAATGGAAGGTAAGGAGACTAGCAAATGCAATTTACATTGCAGTGATCCAAGCATGAATTGACAAGTATCTGGGCCAGAGTAACAGAAATACTAACAGAGATGTCAGATATGAGATATTTCAAAGGATGAGTTAGCAAGATTTGGATATAGGAATGAAAGAAAGGGTGTCAAAAGACAACCAACATTGACAGGTAACTAGAAAAACAATATTATTAACAGAAATAAGGCCATCAAGAGGTGGTTTGACAGAAAAGTGATTAAACATGTTCAAAGCTTGCCTTTCTTCCACAAACCCTTTACTGATCTCACCAACTCTGACTACTTCATCCTATATCCCCTTAATTTCCACTTGTACTACGTTATTTAATATCCCCTGACATGCTAACCAACCAGTAATGGCATCTTTACCTTAAGTTCAGTTATGGGTTCCCTTGGACTGTTTCATCTTTGGTAAACTCCTCCATAGAGACCAACAGTATGCTAATAGTGAACACTCAAAACTGAGTTAATTTCCTTTTGAATTTGTATGTTAACTATTTTTCCTTCCTATCCTAATCCAATTGACTAAATAGGGCCTCTGAACCTTCCTGCTCAGTTTTTCCTCTTTTCTTCAGGGGTTTATGTCTGCCTAATCAAGGTTCGACCCCAGTCAGAGGAGCTGCTCCAGGTCCTGAGCACCGCTGACACCTCAGTCTATGGTTGGGCCACACTTGTCAGTGAGCGTAGCAAGAATGGAATGCAAAGAATCCTCATTCCTTTCATCCCAGCCTTTTACATCAACCAGTCAGAATTGGTTCTTAGCCACAAAAAAGACGTCGGGGAGCTAAGAGTACTGGGAGTGGATAGAGTTCTCGAGAAGCTAGAGGTATGTTAAGGACTGACGCAAAACAGATCAGGGTTTTGAAAATGAGATTTTTCATTCTCAGTCCAGGGTAAAAGAATAGATACTGAACGACTTGATAAAATTCACCACAGGAAATTCCTAAAACAAAATCTCTCCACTTCATAATGCCATGGGGGCTCCCAGAGTCCAAATTCTAGCTCGTGAGCATTGTCTGGAAGATAATACAAATGCATATATATATATAAACACACACACCACCAATGCTATCCTGAGACAGTTTTAGAATGCAAAAAACTTTTGAAGGCTATATTGTTCTCACACAGATGGTTTTCTTCCCCTACCTTCAACACATCTGTGTGAAAAAGTGGCTTGTCGGCTAGCTAACTAGAAATCCAGACGTCTTACTGTATATGATTGGAAATGTATTGACACAAAACTGACTTTTCTTCTTTCAAACAAATTCCATTTTCTTTTCTCCAAGGTGTTCCCCAGCTCCCCAGTTCTAGTGGTCTCTGGCCGTAGGCACTCTTCACTCACACCTGGCCTGGCCATCTACCCCGTAAGAGTGGTCAACTTCACATCCCTCCAGCAGATGGCATCACCTGTTTTCATCAACATTTCCTGTGTGCTCACCAGTCAAAGTGAGGCTGTACGAGTGAGAGCTATGAAAGCTAAGTCTGGTGCAGGTGAGCATGGGGCTGCCTATTTTTAATCTAGAGGCAAAAAGACAGAATGTATTACAATTTAGTTTAGAATTTAATTAATAGGAAATATTCAGCCACTTGACCAAGATTATTCAAACTAGCTGGGACATGGATCTTTATTCTAAAAGCCTACCCTATCAACTATAACCTTCAGGTAGCCTTCTTATAACTTGTTTAGTCGCTGTCCCAAGCTCCCAGTCAGTGTCCCAGGCTCCTCTGTCCATGGGATTCTTCAGGTAAGGATACTGGAGTGGGTTGCCCTCTCCTTTAGGGCTCTTCTGCTTGGCAGGTGGATTTCTTTTTTTACCACTGAGCCACCAGGAGACTCAGGTTGGATCCCTGGGTCAGGAAGATCCCCTGGAGGAAGAAGCGGCAGCCCACTCTAGTTATTCTTGTCTGGAAAACCCCATGGACAGAGAGGAGCCTGGTGGGCCCTAGTCCATAAAGTTGCAGAGTCAAACACAACTTAGTGACCAAGCATAAGTGCAGTTTAACATATGAGTTTTCCAGCTTTAAAAGTATACTTCTTGCCCTGTTTTAAGCCCTTTGATAAATGTTTGATTTAATCCAAAAGTATTTAGCAAATCTTTGTGCATCAATCAGTAAATGGTAGTAATCCTAGAAGCAAGACTTAGCTCCTACAAATCCTGATTCTACCTTTACCCAGTTCAGAAACGATGCCAAGTTTGGGTGGGATGGTAAGTTTCGGAAAGAAGTGTTAGAAGTTTCTTCCCAGGTAGCTCAGTAGTAAAGGAGATGAGGATTTAATCCCTGGGTTGGGAAGATCCCCTGGGGGAAATGGCAACCCACTACAGTATTCTTGCCTGGAGAATCTAGGAGTGAATTAGGCTGAACCTTAGTACGTCTAATGGGAGAAAGGTTTTGGCTTCTGTGAGTATCCAATTTGTATGAGTCAGTAAATATTCTAAGCATGTTTATATGCATTTTTATTCTCATTCTAAAGGGTTTCCTAAAATTCTTTAAGAGATGTTTTCCCCTTTAAAGAGTTGAAATTGGGATGTTCAGGATCCTACCACTAGTGAATGTTCAACCCCAATCTGTGCTGTGAGAGCAGTTTGGAAACCGAGTTCATGGATCTTTATAAATGTTCTCAGAATTCAAGGTGTCCATGTCCTGAATGGGAAAAAACAAAATTATATCAAAATTACAGTAGTTATCAGACCTAAAAATGTATGTTTATGACCAGAGCACACATACTACTGTATCACATTAGGCCTTTTAACATTTTGCTGTGTATTATAAAACTCTTTAGTTTATTCCTACATTTTTTGTGTTGGGATACATTGACTTCAGACTGCCAAAGTTACCCACGGCAAAAAAAAAAACACCTAACAATCACCTGAGTGTTGATTGGAGGACTGATGCTAAAGCAGAAACTCCAATGCTTTGGCCACCTCATGCAATGAGTTGACTCACTGGAAAAGACCCTGATGCTGGGAGGGATTGGGGGCAGTTGGAGAAGGGGACAACAGAGGATGAGATGGCTGGGTGGCATCACCGACTCAATGGACATGAGTTTGGGTGAACTCCGGGAGTTGGTGGACAGGGAGGCCTGGCATGCTGTGATTCATGGGGTCGCAAATNATGCTTTGGCCACCTCATGCAATGAGTTGACTCACTGGAAAAGACCCTGATGCTGGGAGGGATTGGGGGCAGTTGGAGAAGGGGACAACAGAGGATGAGATGGCTGGGTGGCATCACCGACTCAATGGACATGAGTTTGGGTGAACTCCGGGAGTTGGTGGACAGGGAGGCCTGGCATGCTGTGATTCATGGGGTCGCAAATAGTCGGACACAACTGAGCAACTCAACTAAATCACCACCTTAAGCGATGAGGGGACAAACTAACAGTACACTGTTATTTTTGCTACAAACATGCAACCCAATCTTCAGTTCACTCATATAAGCATGATACCTACTTGCAGAAACAGGTATTTAAAACAGGGCCCAATTAAGACAGGAATTAGTTCAACATAGACACAACAAAGGGGTGTCGTAAGTTAATATACCTCTTGATTTATTTGGACTTCCAGTGTTGGGACCAGATCAGGGATTGGAGATTTTAGCATGTTGTTTTGCTTAGTTGCTAAGTTGTGTCCAACTCTTTTGTGACCTCATGGACTGTTGCCTGCTAGGCTCCTCTGCCAATGCGATTTCTCAGCCAAGAATATTGGAGGGGGTTGCCATGCCCTCTTCTAGGGCATCTTTCAACACAGGGATCAAGCCCAGGTCTCCAGGCATTCAAGATTCTTTACCATCTGAGCCACCAGCAAAGGCCATTTTTTTTAGTACAAGCAACCTCAAATTATTCTTGAGTAAAGCAGTTTAAGTGTGAGGTTGTTAAACAGAGTTTAGTGAGATGTTAAGAGCCCAGAGGTAGAGGGCCTATATAAGGGTTGCAGAACAGGAACTATGTATAAGGGCCTGGGGAATTTATCTGGAATGGCAATTTGGTGAGGCAGGAAGAGTTCATTTCTAGACACGGAAGAAATCGAAATAACCAAGAGAAAATATGCTTCAAAGACAGTGTTTTAACTTTTATTGAGGACAAAGTTATATACAAATCATGTTCCCTAGAAATGATTGCTGAATAAAAAAGGACAAGTGGCTCATTGTTTCAGGTTAGAGGGATTAAAAGTTGAAGGATGTCGCTTGGAGTTAAAAGTACACAGGGGAGATAACAGGCATTTTACAGTAGCAGAGAATTTAAACATTCTTTTGGAAGCTGAAAAAAAGGCTCAAGAATTCTAGTTTATTATGTTAGAATTATAAAAAGCCAAAAAGGTAGAGGCACCGAGTACAGTTCGCCCCTTTTTCTCTGGTAAGAAACAATTTCCTAGAGGGCTAAGTTTTGAGTGCTTCAGCTAGACACTCAGGAGCATACAATTTTTAAAGGAGCAACATCTGTCCTGTATAAATTTAAAAAAACTATCTTCTTTTATTTTGCCAATGCGTAGATCAATGTGACGATTCAGGTGTTCTCCAGAAGTTCGCAGGTTCTTACCAGATTCTCCTCTTTACCCTCTTTGCCGTGCTGGCATCAACAGCATTCCTCTTTCTAGGTAAGGAGTCCTTATATTCAGCACCGTAGAATTTAGACTTGGAAACTGCCTTCATTTTATTTCACAAACTAAATGAGGATGAAAATTAGCTGTTTATATCACATCTAATTTGGGACATGCAATTGAAACTGACTTAGCCTCCCTACCCTTAGTCACCTGGTGGACCAAAGATCCCGGCCAACTTACTGAGAAGCAATAAACTGCATGTGGCAAACAGCTACCACTCAGAAGTGGAAATCACTGCTAAACTTTAGATTACAGCTAGTTTTGCTCAAATGCATAGCAATAGATGAGCAACATAACACATACCATTATCTACACGTGCATTTCCCATCTTTCAGTCATAAGTTGAATACCTCTGAAAATCAATGAATAAAAACTTCCTGTTAAGTATACAGTGTTATTTAATTTAAAGCATTACTTTTTTTTTATAGCAATACTTAAGAACGGACTTGACCCTTAAGGCTTTCCTCCAGTGAGAACAGATCTCCTTGTTGACATCTCTTATTCTTTTGCCAGCATATAATGCCTTCCTAAACAAGATGCAGACAGTTCCAGTTGTTTACGTGCCAACTCTAGGTACACAGTCAGGTAAAGAATCACCATCCGTTATCTCCGGAAACCTCAGGTACCACCCTCATTCACCTCTATTCATCCTTTTTTCCTTTCCTCCTAGGTTCTTACACATCCACACCTTCTCCCCCTCTGCTCATCAGTCCACAACCCCCACCAGCGCAGAATCGACTACAGCACTGGCTGTGGAGTATAAGACACTAACCTCTGCTTGGACAAGTTTTTCACTATAGGGGACTGGAGATTTCTAGCCCCAGGTTAGCAGCAACCTCTACACTCACACCTCCAAACAAGGTTCCTGAGAACTGTAAATAAAGGATCCTAAGCTGTTTTATAATATTAAAGCGGTGTGCTGGATTGCGTTTTAAATCTCAACTCTCAGTTCTTAATTCTAAGAAAACATAAAAGTGAAATGAAATACCCCATTTACATACTATTCCAGTTTTTAATCAAGCTCTGCAGACTTACTCCATTAACTTAGGGATAACAATGTCCCAAATGGACTTTTTAAGTTCTTAGCCACTTACTTGCCCCAAATGACTCTAGAATCCACTCTTCTGGTTGCCCCTGAATACGTGAGGTAGGAACTTCCTAGCAGTAAAACNAGTTTTTAATCAAGCTCTGCAGACTTACTCCATTAACTTAGGGATAACAATGTCCCAAATGGACTTTTTAAGTTCTTAGCCACTTACTTGCCCCAAATGACTCTAGAATCCACTCTTCTGGTTGCCCCTGAATACGTGAGGTAGGAACTTCCTAGCAGTAAAACAAGACAATAAACAGGATGTATCCAAAACGTGTTTATTGGGATGGTTTCCCATTCATCTTGATACAGGGTACTTTTAGTGCTGCTTCCGTCTGAAAGAGCATCCTGCCAAAAAAAAAAAAGAAGTTCCAAAGGTTAACTGAGAGCAGCCTACTTACCCTGCCTGAACCCCACAAAACAAAATGCCTCTAACCTGTAGGAAACCTACATTTGTATTTTCTTCAACTCTTTTAGCTTCTGCCTAGTCACTAGACATCAGATTCAGCTCATATGAAGCCTTTTTATCACCCATCCACCCAGCTTTAGACAGTAGCATTTTGAGATGTATGCTTCCCGATTATGCATTTGGTAGACATAAGGAAAAAAAGTATAAAAATTACATTAAACCATTTACCTTCTGTAAGCCTTGCTTTTCCTCCTGTAGGCTGGCAGAGGACAGTAGAGCAGCCAACACACAAAACTACTGTTTGTGCATGGCTAAAGACGGTGGTGATTTTATAGCATCCTGGCGGGGAAATATCAAAGAGTTACCCTTTTCCCCACCAAACCTTTCTTCACTTAAACATATGCTATCATGCATTAACTGTAAAACAAGTATGGTATGAAAATTCTTGAAATTTAATTTCCTTAACTAAACTTGATTATCTGACTCTAGGTATACATCAAAGTCAACTCAAAAGTAACCTCGACCATGTGCCCCAACCTATGGATTTTCTGAATAATCAATATCATCCAAAAAAAGTCGAAAAAAATCCTGTACTTGGTGAGGAGAGATGCTCAGTAACTGGTCAACATGTCCACCCCTTTGCCGCCCGGAACAAGTACATAAATTACCGCAGAAGCCCAACATTATCATTCCAGTGTTTCCCAACACAAACGTTGCGGTCTAGAGTTTTGAAGAGGAATCTCTCTGGATCACTCCTCCTAAAGTGCAAAATTTTACTCTCTAACATTCAAATTTGAATACAATTAGGGCTTCACGGATACCTTTTTTCAACTCGTGAGATTCAGTGCTTTCCCCACTACTACATGTTATCTCCTCACCTGGGCATTTTACATCCATGAAATAGGAATTGGGGCTCTGCACCAGGCGCTTCTTCTTGTGTTTCCTCNTATAATGCCTTCCTAAACAAGATGCAGACAGTTCCAGTTGTTTACGTGCCAACTCTAGGTACACAGTCAGGTAAAGAATCACCATCCGTTATCTCCGGAAACCTCAGGTACCACCCTCATTCACCTCTATTCATCCTTTTTTCCTTTCCTCCTAGGTTCTTACACATCCACACCTTCTCCCCCTCTGCTCATCAGTCCACAACCCCCACCAGCGCAGAATCGACTACAGCACTGGCTGTGGAGTATAAGACACTAACCTCTGCTTGGACAAGTTTTTCACTATAGGGGACTGGAGATTTCTAGCCCCAGGTTAGCAGCAACCTCTACACTCACACCTCCAAACAAGGTTCCTGAGAACTGTAAATAAAGGATCCTAAGCTGTTTTATAATATTAAAGCGGTGTGCTGGATTGCGTTTTAAATCTCAACTCTCAGTTCTTAATTCTAAGAAAACATAAAAGTGAAATGAAATACCCCATTTACATACTATTCCAGTTTTTAATCAAGCTCTGCAGACTTACTCCATTAACTTAGGGATAACAATGTCCCAAATGGACTTTTTAAGTTCTTAGCCACTTACTTGCCCCAAATGACTCTAGAATCCACTCTTCTGGTTGCCCCTGAATACGTGAGGTAGGAACTTCCTAGCAGTAAAACAAGACAATAAACAGGATGTATCCAAAACGTGTTTATTGGGATGGTTTCCCATTCATCTTGATACAGGGTACTTTTAGTGCTGCTTCCGTCTGAAAGAGCATCCTGCCAAAAAAAAAAAAGAAGTTCCAAAGGTTAACTGAGAGCAGCCTACTTACCCTGCCTGAACCCCACAAAACAAAATGCCTCTAACCTGTAGGAAACCTACATTTGTATTTTCTTCAACTCTTTTAGCTTCTGCCTAGTCACTAGACATCAGATTCAGCTCATATGAAGCCTTTTTATCACCCATCCACCCAGCTTTAGACAGTAGCATTTTGAGATGTATGCTTCCCGATTATGCATTTGGTAGACATAAGGAAAAAAAGTATAAAAATTACATTAAACCATTTACCTTCTGTAAGCCTTGCTTTTCCTCCTGTAGGCTGGCAGAGGACAGTAGAGCAGCCAACACACAAAACTACTGTTTGTGCATGGCTAAAGACGGTGGTGATTTTATAGCATCCTGGCGGGGAAATATCAAAGAGTTACCCTTTTCCCCACCAAACCTTTCTTCACTTAAACATATGCTATCATGCATTAACTGTAAAACAAGTATGGTATGAAAATTCTTGAAATTTAATTTCCTTAACTAAACTTGATTATCTGACTCTAGGTATACATCAAAGTCAACTCAAAAGTAACCTCGACCATGTGCCCCAACCTATGGATTTTCTGAATAATCAATATCATCCAAAAAAAGTCGAAAAAAATCCTGTACTTGGTGAGGAGAGATGCTCAGTAACTGGTCAACATGTCCACCCCTTTGCCGCCCGGAACAAGTACATAAATTACCGCAGAAGCCCAACATTATCATTCCAGTGTTTCCCAACACAAACGTTGCGGTCTAGAGTTTTGAAGAGGAATCTCTCTGGATCACTCCTCCTAAAGTGCAAAATTTTACTCTCTAACATTCAAATTTGAATACAATTAGGGCTTCACGGATACCTTTTTTCAACTCGTGAGATTCAGTGCTTTCCCCACTACTACATGTTATCTCCTCACCTGGGCATTTTACATCCATGAAATAGGAATTGGGGCTCTGCACCAGGCGCTTCTTCTTGTGTTTCCTCTTCTCCTCTTCTGGAGAGGGATGAAGAAGATCCTTTGCGAGCTAACAGAGGCAGAAATGTAGAGATTTAGAAACCAATGGTGAACATGGATGATCGAAAACAGCCCCCACTGCCACACAACGGGGAGAACTCGTCCCTTGTCGCCCCTGGTGTCTGCGCAGCTGGGCCGCCATCTTATTGCCTCTCCGCTCCCGTCCAAGCCCGGGTCCCAGCTGGCCTCTGCGGCCCCTGTAGTTAACTTGTCCTGGGAAGTGGAGAGGGCAAATGAGGGCCCTCTGTGATCCCAAATCAGCGTGAGAGCAGCGTGCAGACAGAAGAACGAGATCTCCACGGAAACCTAGCCGAAGGAACTCACAGGCATGTTCTCGTGAGGAGGTCGTCACCGCCGGAAAGGGGCGGAAGCGGAAATCCCGGTCCTTAAATTTGCCGTCCCGCAGGAAATGACGTTAGGGCCCATCGCCGCCATGTTGAGAAGGTCCTTCTTTCACTGTCTTGGGCGATGGGGCGAGGTGGGGGCTGTCATTTGGGGAAGGTCTCTAAATGACAGGACTCAGATGAGTCGCCATGTTAAGAGAGTGAGCTTGGTATCTTAAGGTCAGTATCTGGTCTCTGGCAAGTGGTAAATAGACATTTTTAAAATTTCGCGCTACACTTTAACAACAGGAACTGCTTAGGAAAACAGACTGAGTCATGTCTGTGACTTGTTAAATTTCTTTACTATTTTTCAATTGGTTTAGTTTCCCCATTTTTAACAATTCAGTAATAAATATAAAAAAGGCAAGTTCTCATCTTTTCCACACTTTCACTCTATTTCTAAGACTAACCGTTGTTAATTTTATTCTCTCCATCTTTGTCTGTAATAATTATTACATCACTCACTCCTGTATTGTTCTGACTGCTTTGAATGCTAATCTTCACAACTCTGTCTTTACATTCCCACATCCTTTCCGCCACGTTTTCATCAGAACTACCTTTCCAAGATTTGTAATCTTGGCAGCACTGAAACTCTGGACAGGGAATGAAAAGAAAGAAAAGAGACCAAATCATTATCTTCTACAGTAACGATCAAAGGGTTAAAATGTCCATTTGTCATTAAGGAGGAGCAAAAATGACTCAAATGGTATATGGGGACCTGGTTAATTCCAAAGGAATAGAATGGGACAAGGGATGTGAGTTCTTGTCAAGGATACGCTGGTAAACGTTTAACCATTGACTTTATAGAGGGAAGCCCTGATTTGTTGTCTTTGGTAATTTCAATGGTGGAAATACTCTTACCTTGGCCAGTTTTCAGACTACCAATGTTACATCATTAAACATGGATTTGGAAAGCACAGTCTGTTTTCATGAGGCAGTAATAATTGGTTCCAGCACACTACTGTTGTTGTTCAGCTGTTCAGTCATGTCTGACTCTTTGCAACCCCATGGACTGCAGCAGGCCAGGCTTCCATGTCCTTCACTATCTCCTAGAGTTTGCTCAAACTCATGCCCATTGAGTCAGTGATGCTATACAACTATCTCATCCTCTGTTGACTCTGCCCCTTCTCCTCCTGCCTTCAGTCTTTCCCAGCATCAGGGTCTTCTCCAATGAGTCCACTCTTTGCATCAGGTGGCCAAAGTATTGGAGCTTCAGCATTAGTCCTTCCAATGAATATTCAGGGTTGATTTCCTNCTCATCCTCTGTTGACTCTGCCCCTTCTCCTCCTGCCTTCAGTCTTTCCCAGCATCAGGGTCTTCTCCAATGAGTCCACTCTTTGCATCAGGTGGCCAAAGTATTGGAGCTTCAGCATTAGTCCTTCCAATGAATATTCAGGGTTGATTTCCTTTAAGATTGACTGGTCTGATCTTGCTGTCCAAGGGACAACTCTCAAGAGTCTTCTCCAGTACCACAGTTCAAAAGCATCAATTCTTCATCTCTCAGCCTTCTGTATGGTTCAGCACACTACTGATGGGTGAGAAAAACCTCTGAGGGAGTGACATGTTCCCAGGTGGTTCAGTGGTAAAGGATCCAGCTGCCAATGCAGCTGGATGCAGTTTCAATCCCTGTGTCAGGAAGATCTCCTGGAAGAGGAAATGGCAACTCACTCTGATATTCTTGCCTGGGAAATCCCATGGACAGATGAGCCTGGCAGGCTACAGTCCATGGGGTCACAAAGAGTGGGACACAACTGAGTGTGCACGCGCACACCGAAAGACAAGAAATTAAACAAGCAGCAATCAGGGAAAACAGCATTCTAGGCTGAGGCAAGAGCTTGTGAATACAAAACCAGAGACCGGGAAAAGCCCATCATAATTGAGGGGGTAAGGGCATTATTGCAGAAGCTCTGAGACCTAGTGGGAGAGTACTGTGGAGATGAGGTTCCAGTGAACAGCATAAGTGATATGGGTTCAGTCCCTGGGTCAGGAAGATCCCCCTGGAGAAGGGAATGGGCAACCTACTCTTCCCATTCTTGCCCGGAAAATCCCATGCACAGAGGAGCCTGGCGGGCTACCGTCCATGGGGTCGCAAGTCAGACATGGAAAGAAAAAATCAGACACAACTTAGCAACTAAACAACAACAACAATTTAGAGAGGTGAAAAAGAATAGCCTATTGCTGGGGATGAAAAGTCCAGATTCAGATGAAATAAGATGAAGTGAAAAAGAACTAATAGGTTTTTATCAGACAAATCCATGAAAATTGAAGAATAATTTAAAGCACTAGTGAGAGATAGTTTGACCAGCAGGGAGAAGTAGAGAATACTCGAGTTTTGTAATACAACTTGAAGACATAATGGGTGGTGAGATAAAGGATAAAAGAGGATTGAATAGCTGTGTTTGAGAGGGACAAACATTGGCACAGAGTATGACAAGGATAACTGAAGGGACAGAAGATTCCTTTTCATAACCGGTACACTATGTTTATAGAAGGACTATTCTATTGACCTGCTATTAGAAAAGCAGGTATTTTGAGTATTTTTTCCAAAGCAAAGATAAATTTGGTTTTGTGTAGCCATGTTCTCCATATTTCAGCTTTCTGGTTGCCGAGGCTACACATTCACATCTGTTCATTAGTGTGTTAGGAGTACTGCCTCCGGACTGTGTTAAAAGATCCACATCTCATCAAGAGAATGACACCAGACATTTGTAGTCTCAATCTCTGTCTTCCTGAGCTGGCCTGTCAGAGAATTCATACACAGGTTCCCAGAATGAAGATTGTTCAAGATGAAGCTCCAGAATGTATCTAGGTGAACGGTGTATGGGCTTGGAGACTGGGAGAGGGAGTGTGTGGAGCTGATTCTATAGTATAATTAATTTTAATTTTCACTCTGTTCCACCAGGGGGCAGACTGACTCAACAGATAGCCACCAACTCCAGCCATCCCGCTTTTTTCAAAAGGAGTTGGGATTCTAAAACTAAAGGCTTGGAAAAGTAACACCAGAATTCTAGAAACTGCCCCAGAAGGATTCTATTTTTGTTGAGTACCCCTTTCAAAAATCAGTCACCAATTTTTGCCAATTCCTGTGTTATCCTGGCCTTCACCCTTATTTCTCCAAACTTTCCTTTTCCCCAAATTCTTCTAAAATTCCTCTTCCCTTGGTCATTCTGATTAAACCTCCACTTCACCCCAGCCTCTCTGGCTTCTGACTGGAAGAGCGAAGTCAAAAGAGGGGGATGATATTGAGCAAAAAACTGTTCAAAATGGCTAGGGAGACAGGCCAGCGCTGGCTGGGAAGGGAAAGCCAGAGAACAGGAGGCTGGGCTGGCCGAGGAGGCCAGCTGAAAGGGATGGGCGGGCACGGGGTGGGGCCCGGAGGAGTGCCGCCTCTCCTCTTTCCCAGAGCCTGGGCGGAGAGGGAGGAAAACTTCCTGGCCAGGGCTCCGGGCCCGCTCCCTTTGCCAGCCCTCCAGTCCCGCCTACCGGTGCCCTTCGCTTCCCCACCCCTCTCCCGGCACCCCCAGTGTCCGCCATGGCCAAAGCCTACGACCACCTCTTCAAGTTGCTGCTGATCGGGGACTCAGGGGTGGGCAAGACTTGTCTGATCATTCGCTTTGCAGAGGACAACTTCAACAACACTTACATCTCCACCATCGGTGAGCCCACTGGCCATATCCTAGATCCCCAACCTCCCCATACCCTCATTCCTAGGCTCTTGGATTACTAGTGGCCCGCTTTAGAGTCCAGCTTCTGGACTCCAGTCCCTCAACCTCTCTCTCTCAGACCCATCCCCCTTATATGTCTCAGGATGGTACCCAAACCTCTAACCTCTCTGAGACCTCCAGATTACTCCTCAGTTGTGCCTGCCCCAACCCCTGTTTTCTTGGTGCCACCTGTCTCCCTTGTCTCCACAAATTCACATGAATCCATGTCTGTTTCTGTCTCAGCTCCTCTTCCCCACCCATATCCACCTAGAACTGTTGATCCATTCTCCACATTTCCTGTATCCCCCTTTCCGTGATCATCTGTCTCCCAATTTTGCCAGCTTCTTTCTGTCCCAACTGAGTTACAAACTCTCCCACTGCATTCCCACCTTACCATCTACTTTCCAGTGTCTCTGCCCCTCAACTTATTAGGGGGTTGGGGAGGGTGGCACAGAGGGGCTGGGTGTGCCTGAGAGCGGCCCAAGGACTGGGATCATGAATATGCAGTCAGCCTGGTAAGGAAGGTGGGACTGAGGGGACTTTTGGGGTCTCTGAGTCAGCCTGGTGATTCAGCCTCCTCCTGGAGCTCCTCACTGGCTCAGGGGAGGTACACAAGTTTCCACTAAGAACATTGTCTCCCCTCCTCCCCCTCATCGTTCTTAACCTCCTCTGGCCTGGGTAGTAAGACCAGGAGAGTCTCAAGACAATTCTGGTTAGAAAGTGGAGGGGAAAATATCCCTCTCTCATATTTCAGTCTCAGGGGAATCTTGTTTAGACTCAAATTTTCTTGTGTCCGAGCCTGGCATACTATTAATCCACACGGACTGGTATCAGCTTCCTTTTTCCTTGCTCTTCACCCTGTAGGGTCAGGAGGCTATGTGGGAGAATGGAGAGTAGAGGGTTCTAAGACAACAGAAGGGAGAAGGAATTAGAAAGTAATATTTTGGGGGAGACAGATTGAATTGAGAGAGTTGTCAGCTGGCATGGCTGAGTGGACCCAAGAAGTGCCTTAAAGGCCTTCAGCCTCCTTGCAGAGTTTTCATCACCTTCTTTCCCACAAAGTCTATAAGATCTAAGTAAAAACAACACACTTGCTATACAAGAACCACTTTGAGAAAAACCCCGTAGTTTTATACTTCCTGCAAGACTGCTTCCCAAGTGCCTTCCCTGCAGAATCTCAGCACTGCTTCATTCCTGTCCCTCTCGCCACACACTGGCATGTGCACATACGTACATGTCTGGACTTCAGTGTTCCCTCTCCACCCTTAGGAATTGATTTCAAGATCCGCACGGTGGATATAGAGGGGAAAAAGATCAAACTGCAAGTCTGGTGAGTGAATCCCCCAGGACTTCGAAACCAGACTTACTCATTTATTTCCTACAACCTATAGTTTCTCTTTAGTTTCATTTCTCTTGCTTTCCCATCGCTCCTTCCAGTATATTTTTTAATCCCTTTCTGTCACCTCATTCAGATGTCCTTTCATCTCTTTCCCTGCTCACTCAACTATTTTCAACTTTTTTGTAATTCTGCTGCCTGTCCTGGACCCAGAGACACCTCTGAACTTGGCAACTGTCTAGTTAGCTCAACTGTCTATTGAGCTATAATGTGGAAACAAGCTCTCAACAGTCAAATAGCAAGGAGCAAAATTAAGACTTGACTGTCCAGTGGAGAGCCCTTAAAGCCAAGAGTAGAGGTTTGACCTGACTACCCTGAGGAAGCTGGAGACCCTGACTGAGGGTGTCAAGTGGTAAGAGGCTTAAAGGAGGCATTGTGATACAATAGACAAGGGGAGAATGTGGTTCAATCCTGTTCTGTTACAGAATGACCTTCATTAGTTATTTCTCCTCTCTAAATCTGTTTCCTCATTTGTAAAATAGAGGCAGTAAAACATGTCTCACAAGGATAGAGTGAAGATTAGGTAAAATGACATAAATAAAATGATATATACACAGTGCTTGGCACAAAGTAAACAATAAAACAATCTGTTTCTTCAGCCTTTACCTTTGCTCAGTATCAGCCCAACAGTCTCTTATCCCTTTTTCCCTTTATTGTTTTCCTGATTCTGTTTAACATTCCTTATTGCAAAAGCTAAATTCTTAGGGGATGGGAGTGGAATTCTCTCTTTGGAGACCTCTTCCCTCTATCTCACCCCATGAAATATTCTACCCCTTTAGGGACACAGCTGGCCAAGAGCGATTCAAGACAATAACTACTGCGTATTATCGTGGAGCAATGGTATGAAGCATATTTCTGGACAAGGGATGATGTGATAGAATGTACGACTACAGAGGCATAGGAGCTGGGGCAGAGAAAAATGAGGAGGGGCATAGTGTGAGTTGCAGAGGGCCCCATATGGCCTAGTAATTAGTCTTGTGGATAGAATTTACAGGGTCACTTAGAGGGCAGTGGGGAGCCTGAAGAGGGGAATATGGTACAAGCCTCCATTGTGAACTCTGCCATTCCCCAGGGCATTATCCTAGTATATGACATTACAGATGAGAAATCCTTCGAGAATATTCAGAACTGGATGAAGAGCATCAAAGAGGTGAGGACAGTTCCAGAGAGGTGGGGGAATTGGGTAGAACCTAGAGGATGGAGGAGACTGTGAAAATGAGCAGGACCCAGCTTCTACTCTTATCCTTGCTCCCAGAATGCCTCGGCTGGGGTAGAGCGCCTCTTACTGGGGAACAAGTGTGACATGGAGGCCAAGAGGAAGGTGCAGAAAGAGCAGGCTGATAAGGTAAGAGCTGGTTGGGCAGCGTTCCAGAACTGGGCCAGGAGGGTCAAGGTAAGGCCGGATTGCAGAGGACTTGGCCGCTGCCCTCTGTCCAACTCTCTTCTTACCACTTCTTCCCATGCAGTTGGCTCGGGAGCATGGAATCCGATTTTTTGAGACAAGTGCTAAATCCAGTATGAATGTAGATGAGGTGAGACATACCCCATCCTTTTGGAAGACAGACTTATGCTCCCCTTCAACCTATCCTGACCAATCTCTCCTTTCCCCATTAGGCTTTCAGTTCCCTGGCACGGGACATCTTACTCAAGTCAGGAGGCCGGAGATTGGTGAGTTGGTTGTGCTGGGCTAAGTGCAGCTGGGTGTGTGAGTGTGTGTGTGTGTTGGGGGTGAAAACTGATGAGGGGAACAATGCTAATACTGCCTGTGAGGGTGGATCTCCTTCAGTTTATGGCCCCAGCCAGCCATTCTCACGCTGACCCCTGTACCTTCTCCCTCTAGAAGAACAGCAACAAGCCCCCCAGCACTGACCTGAAAACTTGTGACAAGAAGACTACCAACAAGTGTTCCTTGGCCTGACGACTCCTTTCTGCCTCTCCACCCTAAGCCTGGAGACTGAATCTGAGGAAGGCAGGGCTGAGGGGCTGGGCAGGGGAGAAAGAGCAAATGGGGCTTGGAGGGGTAGAGATGGGTAGATGGTAGAAGAATGGGGAGAATATGGAGAAGAAAAAAGGGAAGGAAAGAGGAAAAGAAAGGAAGCAGGACGGAGCGGGAGGGAGAGGCAAGAAAAAGGAAAAGAATTGGGAAGGTGGAAGAAGGTGAGAAGGAAGTGGGGAGAGAGGGAGAAGGAGAGGAAGATAGATGGTCCTAGGCCTCAGACCTTCTCTGGGTTTCCAGGGCAAATATAAATGCAAATAAAGAGTTGATGTATTGTTACTGGGTCGGGCTTTAGGGCCCTGAGAGAGGCTGGCTCAGTGCCACCCTCTGAAGGCTTGGTCCTGTGCTGTCACTCTGCATGGTCTTTCTCAGTATTAAAGGCCACCATTTCCACAGATGTTCTTGGTTTGGGCAACTTTTGTCATTTGTCGGAATCGCTCTCTACTCATAAACCTAATTCTTGTCTCTCTGAGGTGGTTGGTCTGCCTGAATCTGGCTGTGTTCCTGTGATGCCTAGTCTACAGGTCTTAGACCTTCTCCAGCTGTTTAATGGATGAGGGAGACAAGGGGTAGAGATTCTCTGAAATTGAAAGTCTGTACATCCTCTTTCCAATATGGGATTTAGAGGATCCTTGCAGGCAGAGTCTTGTCCAGGAGATTCTAAAAGAGAAGGACTCTTTCCTGGGCCTCCCCAAGAGAGTGATAACCCTAGCCTCAGAGAAATGGGAGAACCAGTATTTTTTATTCATTGATTTCTGCAAGCATCTTTGATTCTGCCAAAAATCCCTTTAAGTAAGTAGTAAGTATTATTACCTGCTCTGATAGGAGAAGAAAATGAGACAGAAAAAAGGTTCATTTATTCATAATATTTATTGAGCATCTACTCTGTGCCAAGCACAGTGGTCAACTTAAAATAACCTCTGGGTGGTACTTAAAGGAAGAGGGACAAGCAAAATTTAACAAAAACAGGTCCTAATGACTGAATAACAAAGAAGCAAAACTACTGACATGCAAAAGAACCATGAACAGAAAACTTAGGCTTGAGTTTCTTTAAGTATACATAGACCCTATTTGTTCTTCACAGTATTTTTTGTTTCCAATATTTTTAAAAAATATTGTCTTCTAAGTAGCATTTGCACTGTACAAATGCTTGTTCAGAAAAAAAATTGAACAAATAGATTTTATAATTAGATGGTTTTGTAGAATTTGCATTTTAGTTAGTATTTCTATCGTCCTCTAAATATGCTCCATAAATTTATGCTTATACCAACATTATATAAATATGCTCTTGCCAGCACTATTTTTTTATATTTTAAATCTTTGAAAAAGAAAAGACATGTTTTGATTTGCATCTGTTTGATTAGTAAATTTGCAATCTCTTTTTAAATTTTAAATTAATTTTTTAATTGAAGGATAATTGCTTTGCAGAATTGTGTTGGTTTCACATCAGCATGAATCAGCCATAGGTATACATGTCCCCTCCCTTTTGAACCTCCCTCCCATCTCCGTCCCCATCCCACCCCTCTAGGTTGTTACAGAGCCCCAGTCTGAGTTCCCTGAGTCATACAGCAAATTCCCATTGGCTAGCTATTTTACATATGGTAATGTAAGTTTCCATGTTACTCTCTCCATATATCCCACCCATTCTTTCCTACCTTCCTCCCCGCACCACCCCCCGCCCCTACCCCACCATGTCTATGTCTGTTTTCTATGTCTGTGTCTCTGTTGCTGCTGCTGCTACTNAGCAAATTCCCATTGGCTAGCTATTTTACATATGGTAATGTAAGTTTCCATGTTACTCTCTCCATATATCCCACCCATTCTTTCCTACCTTCCTCCCCGCACCACCCCCCGCCCCTACCCCACCATGTCTATGTCTGTTTTCTATGTCTGTGTCTCTGTTGCTGCTGCTGCTACTAAGTTGCTTCAGTCGTGTCCAACTCTGTGCAACCCCATAGACGGCAGCCCACCAGGCTCCCCCGTCCCTGGGATTCTGTTGCTGCCCTGCAAATAATTTCATCAGTACTGTCTTTCTAGATTCCATATGTATGCGTTAGTATATGGTATTTTTATCTTTCTGACTTACTTCACTCTGTACAATAGGCTCTAGGTTCATCCACCTCATAGAACTGACCAAAAGTGTTCTTTTATGACTAAGTAATATTCCACTGTATGTATAGACCACAGCTTCTTTATCCATTCATCTGTCCATGGACATCTAGGTTGCTTCCATGTTCTAGCTATTGTAAATCAGTTCAGTTCAGTTCAGTCGCTCAGTCGTGTCCGACTCTTTGTGACCCCATGGACTGCAGCACGCCAGGCCTCCCTGTCCATCACCAACTCTCAGAGTTCACTCAGACTCACACCCATTGAGTCAGTGATGCCATCCAGCCATCTCATCCTCTGTCGTCCCCTTCTCCTCCTGCCCCCAATCCCTCCCAGCATCAGAGTCTTTTAGTGCTGCAATGAATTCACAGTATTTTTCTAAACAGCAAAATTATCTCACAGACTTGGTCTTTTATCAAGATGATGAAAATATCAGATTTGGTTTAGACAAAGTACCACTAGAAGTTTTACTCAAGGATATGATCGATGTTCAAGGCATTTAAAACATCCCCAAACCTGCACTGTAGAAGTAGATAGCACAGCTGTGGAGTCATGAGCAAAGTCTTTTTGTGTGCTGCTGTTTCTGCTGGTAAAAGACAACACTCAGAAAAAAAGAGTCTGACAGTGCCAGGAGAAGAACTAAGAAAATAATTTGGTACATAAATTAAGTATCTAAGCTTCAAAGGAGTAATAATCCTTATTATCTGTGGCTTATGTTTGAATTCTGTAGTCAACTGCCCAGCTAGTTTAATTCACTCAAGAGATGAAGAAAGACTTGGATTTTGCGAGTCCTGGGAAGAAGACTGACCGGCCTCTTTGTCATACCCCAGAGTGGATATTTTAAAATCCAGTTTCAGCATAGAGACCCTATTTAGTTGCTTGGTACAACTAGTGGAACTGAGTAAGGAGTAACAGAATGCTATGTTTTGGCCAAAACTTATCATAGCTAAAAAATACTGAGGGGAAAAAAACCCCATACCTTACTTTCTATCACATAGAACTATTGACAAATAATATACAGACAAATAGTAACCTAAAGGAACAAATAAATAGTTACAAGCAAAATTAAAACTCAGTCCTTACCGGGGTATTGTTTTCTCATCTCCCACCCAATGATCTTTCCAGTCTGTTAGTTCTTGTCCTTAAGCAGTCAGGATTCAGTCTGATGGGAAGACAGAATCTATGGGACATGCACCAGATACACTGTTTGTTTGGTTTTTTGGCTGTGCTGTCTTCATTGTGCGCAGGCTTTCTCTAGTTGTGGCAGGTGGAGGCTACTCTTTGTTGCGGTGCACAGGCTTCTCATTGAGGTGGTTTCTCTTGTGGAGGCGCACAGGGTCCAGGCCCACAGACTCAGCAGTTGCAGCATGCAGGCTTTAGAGCACTTGGGCTTCAGTAGTTGCAGAGTGTGGTCTTGGTAGTTGTGGCTCATGGGATTAGTTGCCCTGAGGCATGTGGAATCTTCCAGGATCAGGGATTGAACCTGTGTCCCCTGCATTAGCAGGTATATTCTTATTCATTGGACCATCATAAGAGTCCACACCACACATAACATTAATTGCCAAAAGTGCTCTAGCCCTCATGGCTGTGGGAGAGAGTAACTGTGGCCTTTAGGCTAGAAAGACTTCGTGAGGGAGGAGCGTGTGGAGCAGAATTAACAAGGAAAAAGTATGGGAATAATTTCTTTGATCTTGAGAGGCAGGATACAGATTATTAATAGGGCCTAGATTTACTTGAAAGTGTTAGTTGCACAGTCATGTCTGACTCTGTGACCCCTGGACTGTAGCCCACCAGGCTTCTCTGTCCATGGAATTCTCCAAGCAAGAACACTGGCATAGGTTGCCATTTCCTTCTCCAGGGGATCTTCCTGACCCAGGGATTCTTCCCAGCCCACATTCTGCCAAGGTTTGACTCCACAGGGATAGAAAACAGGCACAAATCTGTGGCCTTGGAGTTGAAAGTCTGGACTTAGGTCTCAGCTCCCCTACTAGCTGTATAATCTTGGACAAGTAACAGACTGAGCTTATTCATTAAACAGGGACAATACCAACTGACTCCTTAGGATTACAGAAGAGAATCAAAATGAGATTAACCCAAAAAGTATGATATGTGAGGCAATAGAAGAGAACAAGGTATTTTAATGACTACTGCCTTTGCATCTTTCAATCCCATGGACATGTAGCCTGGTGGGCTACAGTCCATGGGGTCGCAAAGAGTCGGACACGACTTAGCGACTAAACAAGGTCCCATCTGAGTAGAACTGAGTGAGATAGGGGAAGGCTTCACATTCACAGAGTTTCGGATATTGCTGCCCCTTGAGGGAGGAGAAAGTACCAGTTTTGTCTTCATCTCTGGAACGCCAACCCAGCCTCTCCCCTTGATCATCGCTCAAGGTGGGAATGGGGAGACGTGTCAGAAAATCGGAGGCTTAATTGTGAGTCCTCGGGTTTTAAGGAGAGAGGAAAGTCCTGAGAGGGCGAAGTATCGTTCATTTTCATGTCTCGCCGTTGCCCACAGGGGCAAACAGGTGACAGCCCAGGAATCTACGGCAACGAACGCCAGCCTGACCGCCGCCATTTTCTCCGTTCCCGCAAAAGACTACCAGGACCAGAATGCAACGGTGCGCCAAGCCAGTGGTCGCAACGCGCCGCACGAGTGCAGGGAGATCCAACTCCCAGGGAGCAGCGGGCGGAAGACTACGAGGCCCATCAGGCCAGCCGCGGGCCCCCGCCTCCCATCACTGGCCTAGCTCTGGAAACGGGCCCGCGCCCAGGATCCTCCGCGCGCAACATGGCCGCGCCGGGAGCGGAAGCAGAGCTGAGGGAATGCTAGGGCCGTACGCCTCCTCGGCCTTTCGTCAGGACCGTACGGGTCGAAGAAGGAAAGTCACGGCCCTACCCAACAAATGCGTGTTAATTACCTTTTCTCGCCGTGGCCATGGGGGCGTACGGACAGAGCCTTTAATCTGATAGGCAACTCCAGCATTTCGCAGCCCTGAGTTGGAACCTCTCGGAGGACTGCCGTGTAAGCGCAGACTCTGCGTTCCGACCGAGGCACGAGGACAGTCAGGCAGGTCCCTCTGTCCCGACAGGTGCGACGCAGCACTCCATGCCTGCGGGCGCGGGGAGGCGTGGCCTCCCCCAGGGCCACCACCTCTGCTGGCTGCTCTGCGCTTTCTCTTTAAGGCTCTGGTAAGGAGGGCTGAGGGCAGGGGAAAGGAGGGGATGAGAGGATCGTATCGTCCCCGTTCCCCGTGTCCCAGGACCGCGGAGGTGGAGTGAGGGTTCCCTGTTTCCTGGCTTCTGACTTTTGCCCCTTCCCCCCACCCGCTGCAGCCAAGCAGAGACTCCCGTGCGGGAAGAGAAGCTGTCAGGTGGGTGATGGTCTGGAGCTCGTCGCTCCTATAATTTTGTTTTGACATCTTCCCATATTCCAAGAGATGAGGTGGGAAAGGGCAGTGCCACGTGAGACGAGGGCATCCAACAACTATGCTGGGAAGTTGATGGGCAGAATTTAGGGGAGAAGAATTTAGGGCAGAAATTTCGGAAGGAAGTTTGAGGCTTGCATCTCTCTTCCTCTCTAGTGAGCACCTCAAATTTGCCGTGCTGGCTGGTGGAAGAGTTTGTGGTGGCCGAAGAGTGTGCTCCATGTTCTAATTTCCAGGCTGTAAGTATCTGTTTTCTCTCCCTTTTTTCTCACACTGAGTCAGACTGGGACGGTGTGCCTGTCTAAGGTGTGCCTTCGCGTTGTCTTTTGGTCTTTTTCCTTGACGTCTCAGCGTAAGTCCAAATCTGAACTTGTCTTCCTCCTGTTTCTTTCCAAGTTAATGGCGACCTTCAGCTAATAACCGTGGTCTGCTCAATTTTAATCTAGTAGGCTCCAGAACGTACCCGCGCCTCTCCTAGGCTGTTGAGCCTGAAGCGTTCTTACTGACACATACTCCTGGTCATGTAAACACCACCCTGTCACCTGCCCCCCACCCACCCCAGGAGAACTCCTCCTTAGTTCTCTGTTGCCTACCAGCCCCCGAGCCATAGCACTTGGACACCTGCTCATGGTGCCCTGCTTCTCCTGCTGCCCCTTCCTAACATGTGCTGTGATGCGTTCCTCCTGGCAGAAAACCACCCCCGAGTGTGGTTCCACAGGATACGTGGAGAAAATAACATGCAGCTCTTCTAAGAGGAGTGAGTTCAANATAGCACTTGGACACCTGCTCATGGTGCCCTGCTTCTCCTGCTGCCCCTTCCTAACATGTGCTGTGATGCGTTCCTCCTGGCAGAAAACCACCCCCGAGTGTGGTTCCACAGGATACGTGGAGAAAATAACATGCAGCTCTTCTAAGAGGAGTGAGTTCAAAAGGTAAGTGCTGTTTCTCTTCTTGAATCCTCCTGGATCACTTCCTCCTGTGACTTTAGGTAAACAGTCCTGCCTCTTCCTTTTTCTCTGGAGGTAGCTGGCATATTGGAAAGGGGAGGGGATTTGGAGCCAAATTACTTGAACCCAAGTCCCAGCTCTCCTCCCATGAGTTCTTATCAGTAAAATTGGTTAGTATCAACTCTGTTTATCTCACTAAAAATTAAATATTTGAGGGGGATTGATATATTGTAGAACACATTAGATGGCTGACTCTGGTTTTCTCTCTTCCCCTTGGTGATACCTTCATTAGGATGAAGCAGAAGAGAGATTGGAGGGGGAGGCTCTCTGATCTTTTCTGGGGATAACTGTTTCTTCTTGCCCTCAGCTGCCGCTCAGCTCTGATGGAACAACGCTTATTCTGGAAATTTGAAGGGGCTGTCATAGGTCTGGCCTTGGTCTTTGCTTGCCTTGTCATCATTCGTCAGCGACAACTGGACAGAAAGGCTCTGGAAAAGGTCCGGAAGCAAATTGAGTCCATATAGCTACTTTATCTCCTTTCATCTGGGTCTTAGAAACTCTGCCTCAGACAGGAGGTAGAATAAACTGACTTGTGCCCCTGGTTCTCTGGAACCTTGTGGTAGCACCCCCTTTCTCTCATCTTCCCCATCTAAATAATTAATGAGCAGAATAAAAAGAGTAAAATCATTTCCTTCCCTATCTGTAATTTGGTTTGGGGCAGGAAGTCATGGGGTGGTAGAGAGGGAAAGGGGGTAGTGATTTTAGGCCCCAGTTTACCAGGTACCTATCTTCCTCCTCTTCTACTGCTGCTACTGGTGAGTCACTTCAGTCATGTCCGACTCTGTGTGACCCCATAGACGGGGGCCCACTCTCTCTGGAATTCTTCAGGCAAGAACACTGGAGTGGGTTTCCTTCTCCAATGCATGAAAGTGAAAAGTGAAAGTGAAGTCGCTCAGTCGTGCCCGACTCTTAGCGACCCCATGGACTGCAGCCTACCAGGCTCCTCCGTCCATGGGATCTTCCACTACTTACTTAAAACTGTCAGGATATAGTTTTACCAAAAAAAAGTTTATTTCTTAGCCAAAACATCAGTTTCCCTTTAACCCTGTCCTCAAAGAAATAAAATCACAGATACATAATGAAAGTATTTGAGCTTCCCCCTGATATAGGCCAGCTAAGCCATGGGGAACAGACATCAAGGGCATCCTTATGGGATTCAGAACCCTGAGGCCAAAGAGCCCTGAGTGGGAACCCCAGGAGGAAGCATAACAGTAGCAGAGCCCTGGATTCCTTATTGTGATTGGGAAGTGAGCCAGGCAGTGTTACAGCTCACATTTCATCTGCATGTAACACAGTTCTGATGTGCCTGCTGGGGCCTGCCCTCCCTCCCACCTTCTCAAGCAGTGTCCTTGTTGAGCTGTTTGCACCCTTGGCCCCAGGTGGCCCCTCCAGTCTGGACTCTACCACTACGTTTTCAGGATTCTCTGTCATGTCCCTGTGAGTCAGAATGTTTCTGGAAATCACTGTGGAGTGAAAGAAAAAGGTCAGTGGAATAATGCTCCCTCCCTTGGTCAGGGATCCTAGACAGGACAGGGCCTCCCTCCCACTTCTTGATTACCCAAAAAACAGAGTTCCTTCTTGCCCTTGCCTCTCACCTCCATGAGGCTGGTAATCCTCAGGCCCGGCTTCTTGCAGGCCCTGAAAGGGACTGAAGCTGGGCAAGATGATGAGAGCCAAGGAGAAAAGAAGGATCTGGGAAGAAGCAAGAGGACACTTGGGTTGTGGGGACCATCAAGGAAGGGAGCAGAGTGACTAGGAGGCAGTTGAGGTCATCAAAGATGGGATAATAGGTCCGTCTAGGAAGTGAGGAGCGTAGGGGTGGAAGTGTGGCAGAAAGTGGAGGAGGTGAGGGGGGAGATGGGAAATAGACCAATGGTACCAGAACACAAGTGCTAGTCTGGGCAGCTTTGTTGGAGGTTTGAACGATAAGCATCTGCAGCTGGCGGAGCTGAGTCACCAGGGAGCTGGGAAACAAGGAATGAAGAGTCAGATCTCTTGGGAACCAGCGCCCAAGAATGCATGCAGCACACTTCCCCCAACACACAGATGTCTTCACTCACATGTTGTGCCTCTCTAGCTCCTGGACTTTTCTCTGCAGCTCCTGGTTCTGTGCAGCACAGGCAGCCACTCTAGGGAGGGCAGAAAAGTAGGATGAGGTTTGAAAGTCATGTGCATCCCTGACCTCACCAGCCTCGGTAAGGACAGGGGCCCAGGCTTGAAGCAAAGGAACGTGAATCCAAACATACCTGCTCTCTAGGCCATCAATGTACTCCTTTTTCCGCCGCCGGCTATCCTGAGCGGACTGCTTGTTACGGATTTTCCTTCTGACCTTCTTGAGAACCCTCTCCTCTGCCTGGAGGCCCAGGGTGTGTCAGTCCTGGGCCCCCAGCCTCCTCCAACTCCTCAACTTTGTCCTGCTCTCCTGGCTCCTCAGAGGCCTTGATAGGGCTGCAGTAGGGATACCCTTTGGGGAAGCATGTTACCNCTGACCTTCTTGAGAACCCTCTCCTCTGCCTGGAGGCCCAGGGTGTGTCAGTCCTGGGCCCCCAGCCTCCTCCAACTCCTCAACTTTGTCCTGCTCTCCTGGCTCCTCAGAGGCCTTGATAGGGCTGCAGTAGGGATACCCTTTGGGGAAGCATGTTACCTTGGTGAGGGACAGGTGAGAGGTTAGGGAAACGCTGCCAGCTGTCCTGAGCTGACTGCTTGTTACAGATTTTCGTTCTGACCTCCTTGAGAACCCTCTGCTCTCCCTGGAGGCCAAGGGTGTGTCAGTCCTGAGCCCTCAGCCTCCCCTAACTCCTCAACTTTGTCCTGTTCTCCTGGCTCCTCAGAAGCATTGATATAGCTGCAGTACTGGGATACCCTTGGGGGAGACGTGTTACCTTGGTGAGGGGCAGGTGAGAGGGTAGGGAAACCCCTTCCTGTCCCAGCAGCCGCTTCTCCTCTTCAGTCAGGAACAAGGTTTGACAGGGCAGCTGCTGGGGCATGAGAGAAGATGAGAATGGAGAGAGGGTCATCCCATTCTCAAGACTGTTCCCCTCTCATGCCTCCTGGGGAGTGTTTCCTGTTTGCTCTGAGGAATAACAAACCATGAAATGAAATGAGGGACAGGGACCTTAATTCAGACAGACTTTCAGTTAAGCCACAGGGACTTCCTGAGGCTGACTAGGGAAAGAGGAGGTGGTTTTGTTGTATTTTTTGTCCACAGACTTAGGCCCTTGGCAGTCTGACCAGGCTAGGGAGGACCTATTCTGATACATGTTTCTGCAGACCTTAGGAGTATCTGGAGAGGATGTGGAGTAACTCACTAAGGTAGAGTTTGCTTAATCTTACAGCAGACAAATGATTCATCTTCAGCCAATAATTTCAATTTGGCAGTGTTACTGTTGCCTGTCAGCCACAAGGAGATCCCTGGGGTGGTGGCTCGTTCTCCCCTCAAGTCTGAGCCCTACTTCTCAGAATGAAGTTCTATTCCCTCTCAGAATGCCCCAGAGGCAACCAGACTGAACAGAGTATGTGGGGAGGGTAGATGGTGTCTGGTTAATGTGGGCCCATCAACTGAATAGCTTACTTTTCTAACTAATACTCCTTTTTGAAAGATTTATACTTCACTTTGTGACTCAAGAGGAAATTGCTTTTTGCCTTCTGATGATCTTTGACTTTTTAGCTAAACCACTCTACCTCTGACTGTTTCTGACGTTCCTTTCTTGCTTCTGATACTGTTTCGTGCTGTATTAGAGGGGTGTCCCTCCCAATCCCCCTAATCAAAATCTCTGAAAATGAAGCCTAGAGGGTATTTATTTATTATTTTCTTGGCTGTGCCATGTAGCTTGCAGCATCTTAGTTCCCAACTAGTGACCGATTCCATACCCCCTGCAGTGGAACTCCTGAGTCCTAACCACTGGATTGCCAGGGAATTCCCCTAGAAGATATATTTTAAAAACAATACCAGGGCTTCCCTGGTGGCTGGTGGTAAAGAATCTGCCTGCCAATGCAGAAGACATGGGTTCAGTGTCTGATCTGGGAAGAGCCCATATACCCTCAAGCCTGTGTCCCACAAGAGAAGCTACCACAATGAGAAACCTGCTCACCACAGCTAGAGAGTGGCCCTCACTCCTCACAACTAGAGAAAAGCCTGCACAGCAATGAAGACCTAACAAACACATAAAAATAAATAAAATTTTAAAAAGAAAATTAAAAAATGAAAACTAGGATTTCCCTGGCAATCCACTACAAATGCCCTAGTGTTTTTGATGCACACACAAGTTTAGATGCCTCAGGCTTTTTAAGATTCCTCAGCCCAAGATTCTAAGGTGCTTGGCTTGGCTTCTGGTCTCAGCTTCAATTACAGATTTGCAGGGAGGCTAGAACTTACTCCCTGCCTTTTTGCACACAAGGAGTTCTTTTCAGGATAAAGAGAGGAATGGTGACCTGGGCATGGCCCCTTTTTCATCCTCACTGCAAGAAACCAGCCCAGCTCCCCTTGGGAAGGTATGTGACGTGTCACACCCCTATGCTGTAACTATGGGCAGTGGGTGACTGCTGAACTGTTGTTCCAATAAAAACTGTAATTGCAGTTGCTTCTACACCCTCTGCCTAGTGACCTGTTGGATTCCCAGGTGGCCTATCCCATTTCCACGTCCTGACTCAAGGCTGAGACGATGGCCCTAACTGAGCAGACAGTGCACCAGGACCAGGCTTTCTCCTGAGCCCTATCCTTGGATTCCCTCACCCCTCCCTCTCCTTAACCGAAATATTTCCCCTTTAACCTCAAGGGCTTCTGTCTCTCCTGTCCATTCCTGCTCTTACAGTTGCTCACATCTCTCTGGCATTCAGGCCCAATGCCACAAAAACTGGGGCAAAGACAGTGTTCAGCATCAGTTTCCCCTCCCTCAACCCCTTTTCCCCAGTTCTGTGTATCAGAGAGTACTGAGTCCAGTGACTCCCCGAGACTCACCAGGGCTGCAGGAGGCGCTGAGTTTACAGTAGCTGCCGTGGGCAGGATGTGATCATCAGGAGGCAGCTCACTGACCACGCAGGCGTCAGGCACTGCAAATGGTGGGCTCCACTGATCTAAGGGAGATGTAAGTGGCTGGGAGAAAGGATGTGGATGGCCACAGGCTCTGGGTAGTGGCATAGGTTGGGGAAACCCCCTTAACTCCAGGCTTAGGACTGGACCTGGAGGGCCAGTGTCCCCTTCCCACAAAGAACACTGACCTAGTTGGATGGAGATGAGCCCTACAGCTGGCCCGGCTTCCCCCTGCATCCTCTCCAGGGTCCCTGCCTCATAGACAACCTCATAGAGGGCAGGGGAACTGGGTGGCTTGGGGGCAGGGGGACTGTCTGGATGGCCGGGATCCTCAGAGATTCCACTGTCACTGCCGGGAGATGCTTCTGAGCAGTAAACTTGATTGGGGTCAATGAAAAGTTTCAGGAAATCTTCAGGCTCACTCTCTTGAAGACCCTACAGTAGAAGAGGATGTGCATGTATATAGGGAAGAATTCTAGAAGTCCTATCTAATGTCAAAACTAGATCAGTTTCAGTCCCTTCTGTCCTTGGACATGAGGGTAGTTACAGCTCATGTCTATTTTAGGGGCTCTGTCTTCAGACCTCTAAGTGGAAACTGAAGCCTCTGGCACTTCTTACCACAAGAGGCGTCTCAACCCATACCCATTCCCATTCATAGCACTCACACAGCCGTGGCCCCCACTGTACTCCCAGCCTTGCAGCCCCTGTTCCTGTAGCCTAGTTGCTGGAACCTCTGAAGGTGGGCCATGGAGTCCCAGCTCCAGGAAAGATCCTGTTGAGAAGACATCTTCTGGAGGTTCCAGACACATGTCCAGCAGGTCAGGGGTACTGAAATCCATGGTTCTGCTGGGAGGCATGGGGGAGGGGAAGGCAGTTGCAGAAGGAGAAGGAGGGCTCCCCCCTCCCCCNAAAACCATAATTTGATTTTATATTTCTTTAGGTAGGTATATTCCTAAGTATTTTATTCTTTTTGTTGCAATGGTAAATGGAATTGATTCCTTAATTTCTTTTTCTACTTTCTCATTATTAGTGTATAGGAATGCAAGGGATTTCTGTGTGTTGATTTTATATTTCTTTAGGTAGGTATATTCCTAAGTATTTTATTCTTTTTGCATAATTTGAAAAAGATACACGCACCCAAATGTTCATTGCAACAGTATTTATTACTACAGGCAGGACATGGAAGCAATCTAAATACCCATCAACAGAGGAAAGGATAAAGAAGATGTGGTACATATATACAATGGAATATTACTTAGCCATAAAAAGGGAAATTAATGCCATTTGCAGGAATGTGGATGGACTTTGATACTGAGTGAAGTAAGTAAAATACAAGTATCATATAATATCCCTTATATGTGGAATCTAAAAAAAGATACAAATGAACTTATCTACAAAACAGAAATAGAGTTACAGATGTAGAAAACAAATTCACCATTTCTAGGGTGTAAGGGAGGGGGAGGAGTAAATTGGAAGATTGGGATTGACACATACATACTATTCTGTATAAAATAGATAGCTGGAACTTCCCTGGTGGTCCAGTAGTTAAGACTGCTTTCCAATGAAGAGGGCACAGGTTCACTCCACGGTCAGGGAACTAAGATCCCACATGCCTCAAGGTATGGCCAAATAATAAATAATAATAAAATAATAGATAACTAATCAGGGCCTACTGTATAGCACAGGGAAATCTCAATGTTCCTGTATAGCACAAATCTCTGCTCTGTGGGGAAAAAAATCTAAAAAGAGTGGATATATGTATAATTGACTTTTTTGCTGTACACCTGAAACAAATACATTGCAAATCAACTACAATAAAAAATTTTTAATCATAATTTAAAAATAAATAAAAATAAAGCACAGAAACTTGGGATGTGGATTCAGAATTCAAATGGGTATTCTTCCTGTGAAAATTTAAATAGATTGAAGGTAAAGAGAAGAATAGGATCTAATCCTTACTGAGTAACTGATATATGGTCAGGCATTTTCATGTTATCTATATAATTCTCATAGCAATTCACAGCTGGCAGAGGGAAGTTAAACGATTTTCTCAGGATTACTCTTGTTGTCTAAAAAAAATTGCTCTATCTAAAAGCTCAGAATCATGTTTTATTTGGTGGTCTTTCTGAGGCCTTCAGGCCCTGGAGGTAGCTTCTCAGATAGCTCTGAGGGACAACTCCAAAAAGATAAGGGAGGAATCAGGATACATAGTTTTTGTAACAAAGACCAGGTGTTCAGAACATCAAAAGATTACTATTAATTAAAGAAAACCAGATATCTCAAGTTAATGAATTTAGCACTTCTCTGTGTATGGAAAGACATTAACAGTTTGCACTCATTGAAATTATTTTGATTTGCACCTTAGCTATGTGGGGACACTATCCTGTTCTTTCCCATCTTGAGTCCCCTCAGGGGTTACTTTAGGGAGGTGGCTGCAGTGACTAAGGGCTTGGCAGCCAGGCAGCCCATTCCTCTCCATTTTGAGTTCCCTCTGGGCTCACCAGGCAGCTGTAGTGGCTTGATGGCTTCAGCATCCTTTGTTTACTCATATGGCAAGCAACGTTTTCCGTTTATACTTTGTAAGTAGCTGAAGCAAGATTTGAATGACTTGGTTCATTCAAGGAACAGAAAACAGAAAAGAGGTTGATGCAGCTGGAGGAGAGAAGATAGAGAGATCCAGGTGAGATTGGAGAGAATCCTGGCCAGCTGTCCTGAGGCATGGTGAGGATAGACTGGGGTGTGCGGAGAGAAGCTCCTCGTCAAGTGGGGTTTCAGCAACCCCTGAGAGGGGTCCCACCACTTTACCCACTTGGACAGGCAGAAGGCTGCACACCATTGGTACTTCAATAAATACTTTGCTAGCCCTCCCTTTAAATTCTTGTCTTTTTTTCTTCCTTGTGGGTGCTAGCAAGTGAAACCAAGCAAGGAAGTCAGTTTTAGGAATGGAATGCTTTCCCTTTGGCGCCCTGGTGCCCAGAAGGGGATCTTGGAATCTTCTAAAAGAGATAAGACTTTGGCCCAGGACCAGGCAGATATCCTCAGAGATGTGGGAGGCGGAAGACTTGGGAATGCGGGGGTAGGGTATGGAGCATCATCTTTGCCCGCGGAGAAGCATCCAGATTTCTCTTTTAGAATCTTCAAAGGATCGAAGCCTTTGTAGACCAGTCAGGTCCGTGGGTCTGACCATCACAGAGACCAAGGTTCTCAGATCTAGATGCTCTCTGAATTCCTTTCCCTTGCTCGACCCCCCACCCACAGCTCCGCACCCCCAGATCGTCCACGCCTCCGCCGGGACTCTGGCTGCCGACCTCTGATTGCTCCTAGCTCACGTCACTCCCAATCTGTCCCCGCCCTCCTGACGCTGTCATTGGTCACTGGGGGGCCGGTACGCGGTGGACGCGAGGGGAGGGGGAAACGAAGAGGAGGGGGCGGGAATTCCCGACTCGAGGCCGGAACCAAGCGGATGCCTTGTGGTGAGACCCTCCTGAGGTGAGTGCTGGCTCCCAGAAAGCGGGATCGGGGTCGGCCACCCAGACCTCCCTGAGCCTATGAGCGGGAGTCCCAGCTCTCGCATTCTTCTTCAGGTTCCCGGCACTGTGGTGGCCTCAGACCCCGCCTCCCAGAGCCCGGACTTCCAGACACCGCCCTCAGTAGTTGGGTCAGCCCGTTCCGGGACCCGGGACTCCTAGGGCCCCTCTTTGGTCTTCTGTCCCGACATCCCAGCCCGTGGCTTGTAACAGTCGCTCTCTACTTTCAGAGGGATGGCGGCGCTGGGGAAATGGGAGCGGGAAAGCACCCCAACTCGCCCTGTTCAGGTGGTCCATGAAGCTATCCGTGACATCTCTTCTTGAACCCTTTTCGCGTCATCCATTCCTTCCTGGAGGGGGCGGCTGGCATCTACTTTGCTTAAAGGAGCCCAGCTCCCTAGTTTTCTGGACGCCTCATGTGAAAGAGTAATGAGCTATTCACACAGTCCCCATTCCTCAGTTTCCCCCTTGCTAGGTCCCTGAATAAGTCACTTGAAAGGGATAATATAGGGGAAAGAGGAATAGCCTCAGGTCAGGAGTGGATGAGTCACCCTGGGATAGGGAAGGTCAGAAAGTGGCTGGGATGAGGGAGCTGCATTCTGTGGGCCATCCTTCCCTTTTCTTTGATCCCATATTTCCCTTGTGACCACTTCCCCACTCACTCTGTCTTCCTAGGTCTGAGAGTCTTTGGAGCTACCGCAGCCACCATGGGGCCCTGGGGAGAGCCAGAGCTCCTGGTGTGGCGGCCCGAGGCAGCAGCCTCAGAGGCCCCAGTGCCCATGGGACTGGAGGTGAAGTTGGGGGCCCTGGTGCTGCTGCTGGTGCTCACCCTCATCTGCAGTCTAGTGCCGGTCTGTGTGCTGCGGCGGCCGGGAGCTAACCCTGAAGCCTCAGGTAAGCCTCTCCTTTCCCCTGTTCCATGATGCTTGGCTTAGGGAAGGCCCTGGGGTTAAGGAAGTGGACCTAAGTGGGGACAGCAAGAGTGACTGTTGCTTTGATTGGGTAGTGGGGCCTAAAGGGGGCTCATTTACCGATTCCTCTGTGTTTCACTCTTGCCCAGCCTCCCGCCAAAAAGCCCTGAGCCTTGTAAGCTGCTTTGCGGGCGGTGTCTTTCTGGCCACATGTCTCTTGGACCTGCTGCCTGACTACCTGGGTGCTATAGATGAGGCCCTGGCAGCCCTGCATGTGACGGTGAGCGCTGGTCACCTGCATGTGACCCTGTATATGTGGATGTTCAATCACACACCTCCAGGAGAGGTGGTTTGTATGGATCTGTTTGTGTGTCACTCTATGACTGTACGAGGACTCTTGGCCTGTGACCCCATGAGCTGTGATTTTTAGTCACAGAGCAGCAGAACTCTGTGGGTTCTTATGCCCTCAGTCCTTATGTGACCTCTGTGTACCCTTTGAGACAGTGTGAGGAGTCTTCTTACCAGGTGCATGATCTCCTTTGTGGGTGTCTCTAGTTCCAGCTTCCAGGAAGATAATAGCACTCCAAGGATCATCTTTACTCTCTCAGCACTTTCCTGAAGGGTTGGAGATAGAGGTCCTTACCCTACAGGCCCGGGATGGGTAGGAGGCAATTTCCAGGGACCTGGTGTTTCTATAGCCCAAGGAAGAAGGATATGGGGAAGATCATGTCCAAGGTACAGAACAATCTTATTGGAAAAACTGAGACAGTTGGAGGAACTGAGGAAGTAACACTGACTGTAACCGTTTATGTCTGTGACTGAGTGACCTGTGTCTCTGTGTGACTGTGTGTAAGCCTGATTGTCCCTGTGACAGTATGTGGCTTAGTGTGTGAGCACTTGGGAAAGCGGGCCAGTGTGTGGCCTACATGTCACACTTTTCTACGTCAGTGACTTTCAACTGGGGGTGATTTTGTCACCTTTCCAATCCACCCCTCTCCTACCCACCAGGAAACATTCAGTAATGAAATATTTTTGGTTGTCCCAACTCGGAGGGAGGGCTTGCCTTGCTACTAGCACCTAATGCGTATAGGCTAGGGATGCTGCTAAACATCCAACAGGGCACGGGGCAGCCCTCTACAACAAAGAAATGTCTGATCCAAAATGTTAATAGTATCAAAATTGAGAAACCATGGTTTCCATGTAACACTGGGAGTGACACCATAACCTGTCTGGCTATGTGTCATTCTCAGTCCATGGCACCAAGTGACTGTATTTTTGCATAACTGAGAGTGGCTTTGTGTTTTGTGTGGGACCCCAGGTCTGTGTAAATGGGACTAAACCCTGCATCTGACTCTTCCTCTCCCTTCTTGGCTTGTCTCCTGAACTCCATGCTGTCCCCTCTGCCCGCAGCTCCAGTTCCCTCTCCAAGAGTTCATCCTGGCCATGGGCTTCTTCCTGGTCCTGGTGATGGAGCAGATCACGCTGGCCTACAAGGAACAGTCGGGACCACCACCTCGAGAGGAGACAAGGGCTCTGCTTGGAACAGTGAATGGTGGGCCACAGCACTGGCACGATGGACTGGGGGTCCCACAGGCAGGCGGAGCCTCATCAGCTCCCTCAGCCCTGCGTGCCTCTGTATTGGTCTTCTCGTTGGCCCTGCATTCAGTGTTTGAAGGGCTGGCGGTGGGGCTGCAGCGAGACCAGGCTCGGGCCATGGAGTTGTGCCTGGCTTTGCTGCTCCATAAGGGTATCCTGGCAGTCAGCCTGTCCCTGCGGCTGCTGCAGAGCCACCTGCGAGCACAGGTGGTGGCTGGCTGTGGGATCCTCTTCTCATGCATGACACCCCTGGGCATTGGACTGGGTACAGCTCTGGCAGAGTCAGCTGGGCCACTACACCAACTCGCCCAGTCTGTGCTGGAGGGCATGGCGGCTGGCACCTTTCTCTATATCACCTTCCTGGAAATCCTGCCCCAGGAGTTAGCCACTTCTGAGCAGAGAATCCTCAAGGTCATTCTGCTTCTAGCAGGCTTTGCCCTGCTCACTGGCCTGCTCTTTATTCAAATCTAGAAAGCTCTAAGACAGGCAGGGAAGGTTGGGTACCACGTGCCTTTGACCTCCCTCCCCCTCTCCCAGTGTATGGGAAAAAGGAAGGAGTGGGGAAGGGAGGTATTGAGGGCCAAAAAGTTCTTTGGGAGATAGGCTTGGAGCCTTTGAGACTGTTTGTCCAATGAGAGGAAATTGGGCAGACAAGAACCTGACCCCCAGGCCCAAGGGACAAAAGATGGTCAAGTCACTAGAGACATGATTAAGGGACATCAGGATTGGGGAAGACCGTGCGTGCTAGTATCAGGGGTCAGACACTACACGTAGGGACAAGCGGATACTTGTAAGGCTGGAGGTGAGCACCCAACCGCTGTGGGGGAATAAAGGCATAGAGAAGGCATAGGCTGTTGGCAGTCCTATTGGTTCTAGCCCATTCCAGCCCTCTTTCACTTGGAGTGGTCTCCTCCTACTTTTCTTAGCTCCTACTTTCATATCTATCTTCCTCTTCCCTTTTCCCAGGGGACTAGTGCCAAATGGCCTCTTCCTGCCAGTTTTGGTACCTCCTCTGGCTTCTCCAGTCCTGCTCACTACTCTCTTTTAAAGTGCCAAATAAATCCCCTCCCTCTTTCTCAAAGCACAAGTGAAGGTGCTGAGCCCTGGCCAGCACACATCAGTGGAAGGGGTCTCCTTGTTTTGGTCCCAGATGGTGAGCTGTGGTAGAAATGTTTGCTGAGCTGGGGATGGGGGCATGTTGGCAGAGTTACCACCCCCCACTACTGTGCTGCACCCTAGGAGTACTGAACATGCACACGGTGCCCCAAGCCTAGATGATAAACACTGAGCTGCCAAAACTTTTTTTTATACCAGAGGATCCCAAGGGGGAAGGGGAAGGTTCACCCCCAGGGTTATTTTTGGGGGAGGGAGGGCTATGCATAGGGCCATATTCTCTAGAATCTATTTTACTAACTGACCTGTTTTGGGAAATGTTACCCAAATAAAACAAGTTTCTATACATCTGTTCGGTATCTGATTCGTTTGTCTTGGGAAAGGGGTGAGCAGGTGGGGAATCTGAGAGAGTTTGAGTTTCAGATGTTTACAGCTGTTTTAATACGCCTGGTCTTACTCTCTTCATTCAGGCCTCTCTAGTCTCTTTCCCAGAAAATGACCAAATTTTTCCTCTTGTCTCTTCCTGCTTCCCTCCCTGTCTCCACCCCTTCCTTTTCCTCCCCTTTTCCTTTACTCTCTTTAAACCCTCGCCCTTCGCATTTGTAGGCTCTGGACCAATATAGAACTACAATTCCCAGTTTGCCCCACGCAGGGAAGAACCGAGAGGGAGGAGCAAAATCCCCGGGTCCCAGAGTCAACAGGGCTGCTGGGAAATGGTGTCCGTTTCCTCTCTCGTATTGCGTGACTGGGGCTGTTAAAGAGTCACGTAAACAAACTACAATTCCCGGCGGTCCCCGCGCGCAGCAGGTCAGGGCTGGGGCCGGGTTCGCGGTGCTCGCTGAGGCGGCGGCGGCGGCTACGGCTGGAAGAGCCGGGCCGGGGCCCGCGGCGGAGGCCGTGGCTTGTATTGGGAGGGTGGCGGGGAGGGACGGGGGAGAAAGATGGCGACGTCGGGAGCGAACGGGCCCGGTTCGGCCACGGCCTCAGCTTCCAATCCGCGTAAGTTTAGTGAGAAGATCGCGCTGCAGAAGCAGCGTCAGGCCGAGGAGACGGCGGCCTTCGAGGAGGTGATGATGGACATCGGCTCCACCCGGGTGAGGGGCCGCGCCGGGAAGCGGGAGCCGAGCAGAGCTGTCCCAGAGCGGGGAGCCGAGAGGCGGGACGGGGGCGGGAGCCGTAGCGAAAGAGGCGGAACGCGGCAGGGGCAGCGGGCGCCGCCGTCTGGGAGGCGCGGGTGGAGGGTCCGAGGGCAGGAAGACGGATTTTGCGGGAGGAGGTAGAAACTCCTGAGAGGTTGGAGAGTTTGGGAACGACTGGGAACGCGGAGTAAATGAGGCAGGAATGGACACGGAGAGGAGATGGTCCCCGAAACCCTGAGGAGTTAGGAGGTGGGTGGTCCTTGTGCATCTCTGATTGAGTTCTCTCAGGGACTCAGCATCTTCGATGCTGGGTTACGGGGCGGGGGGGTGGCCTGCTTGTCCTACTCTGGCTTTTCTAAATTGGTGATGTCCTCTTATCTGGTCTCTCTGCCTTGTTGCGCTACTCTCGGCACTTAGTATCTCCGGGAAAGGGCCCCATGAGTGGTTTGAACTGGGTATAGTGGGGCAGGAAGTCCCCTCCTGCGTCCCGTCCCTTTGCTTCCTTTTTCAAATACTTCTTGTGGTTTCCTGACGTGAATGAAGGTGAGGTCCATTGCTAACAGACTGGTGCTTGGTATTTTGCCCTGGCCGCCTTGGAGGAGAGATAGGGCTTTGGATCTCGAAAGGGGGTAGGTAACCAGTAAGCTATCAGTTATGTGGAACCGATGCTTTGCTGAACTTTCTAGGGAAATGGACGTCTGGGGTGTTAGTTATAGGGTGCTTGGAGGGTCTTCTATGGGGAGGAAATATTCGTTCCTACGCAGTTCCAGAAAGGAAGCATCCTGGCAGAATTGCTTCTGAAGCTACCTAGACCCCTGCCACCCCCATCTTGGTGTCTTGCTTCCCAGGGCTGGATGTCAGGGAGGGGTGGGATGGGAGTTTGCCCAGCTGGTATGCAGTCCTAATTTAGGGACACATTATTCTCAAACAGCAGGTGAGGATATTGCAGTGATCCCTCCTGGCCCGGAGTTAGAAGGAATGTAAAGCGTGATGGATGGCAGAACATGAATACCACATTTCGAAGTTCTTTCTGCTGGTCTGACTGCCTTTGATTGAATCTGTCTGTGACTGGGACTCTGGTTGTATTTGTCTGTGTGTCTCCCTTACCTCTATTAGTCTTTTTTGTGCTTTTTTGCTTTTTTTGAATCTCTAGGGACCATGTGTCCTAGTTTTGGGGAGTCAGAGAAAGTTAGGTGGGGAAGTAAATTGTGTGTGTGCACATAGTCCCCTCTAACTGCTATGAGACTCATGATCTAACTGTTGACTGCTCCCCTTTAGGAGCTTTTGATCAAGGTGGGGCAGAGACAAGAAGGCGGGCAAGAGGTTGACCTCCAGGCCATGCCCTCTGAACTGTGACTCCAGTGGAGAAATGGTGGGATCTAGGGCTAGTATGTACAAACAAAAGCTCAAAAGCTGGGCCTTCCTTCTTTGTGGTGCTTCAGTCTGTCCCTTCAGCTCACCTTACCCCTGTTGGGTAAGTTCTCTTCTGCATATAAAAAACCTAGGGCATACAGACCTAAAGCTAGAGATTAGAGACCTGGAGCTCAGCCTGTTATCTAGCCAGCTGGGAGGTCTCATCTGAGGCAGATATGGCCTGTGGGACCTATACTCCTGAGAAGCTAGGGTTATCATACATATGAGTAGCGGTCTTAAAGTGGACCAAAGGTCAGTATAGTGCCCACTGAACTCGCTGGACTGACCTCTTAGGACAGAGAGTCAATTCTGATGTTGGACTATGCTCAACAGCATGAGCCATGGAAGCTCTTAGAATTTACCACTGATCAGCTGCCTTGGGTCTCCTTGTTTGGCTGGTGGCAGAGGCTGAGAAGTAGAGCCTGTACTCTGAGGCTGAGCCTCAGAAGTAGATGCTTATCTCTCACAGAGGGACATGAGATCTTTAGGAAGACTAAATCCATGCCAGGCTGAGGGGTGTGGTGTCTTACTCCAGTGCCAGACAATCTCCCCAAAGTGGGGATGAGGCCAAGGAGATAGCTCTAGGCCAGGCTGGAGTAGACTACTGCTTCTCTCTACCACACACCCCCATTCTCCAGGCTCCCCTGCCTATTTAGGGGCTTTAGGACTAGGTAGAAGAACGCTTATTGGTCTCAGCTCCGTTTTTCTGGGTAGAAGAGCCATCATTTAGTTGTTCTATTTTTCGAGGCTCTGTGTAGCCTTCCTGAGGCTGGGCAAATGGCAGAGCCCAAAAGCCTGTGCCTACCCTCCAGAAGGAAAGAGACTGGCAGTCATGGCTCTGTGGCATCCACTGGGACCCTTCTCTTGTCTTCCAATTAGTCCTGTACGAATCTGGAAAGGAAAGCAGAGTTGCCTAATAGTCACTCTGCCCCAGGAATTAACCCATGTGATTAGCCTGGGGGCTCCTGGCAGCCCCTCAGGAACTCTGTTTAGACTGATGCCAACTGGGACAGGCCCTGAGTAGAGTGTTAGGCTCTCCCTGGCAGGGTGATGCCAAGCATGAGTGATAGCATGGATGGGGACAGCCCGCAGAAGAGCTAGGGCAGATTGTCTGTACTGGGTCTCAGTGGGTCTTCCCCCCAGCGGTGGCTTTTCTTCTGGCAGGTCTCTTGAAACCATCAGCAATCATAACGTGTCTTGGAGACAGGGATGGCAAATGTGGCTACAGGAACAGTACTCAGGACCCTCCCTGACGTTCCCATCTGTCCTCCATGTCTCAGTTACAGGCCCAAAAACTGCGGCTGGCATACACAAGGAGCTCCCACTATGGTGGCTCTCTGCCCAACGTGAACCAGATTGGCTGTGGCCTAGCTGAGTTCCAGGTGCGTGAACACTGGCTTGCAGGGTGTCAGGGCTGGAGAGCAGGCTCTCAGGGCGCTTCCTCCGTTGACTCGCCTGTCTCTTTCAGCAGAGCCCCCTCCACTCCCCTCTGGATTCATCTCGGAGCACTCGACATCACGGGCTGGTGGAACGGGTGCAACGAGATCCCCGAAGAATGGTGTCCCCACTTCGCCGCTACCCCCGCCACATATCCTTCACCGAGGGGCTGCGCAGTCTGGCGGGCTGTGGAGGGGGGGGTTCCTCGGGAGCTCATGACGGGAAAAGGGACTTGGGGTTCTGTCCAGTCCCATCTTGCAGAAGCTTCTTTACCCAGTCTCCCTGAAAAGTGACGTTTGGCCATTGTGTCAGCGCTGGCTCCTGCGACAGGGAGCTGTCCCTCCTGGGTTGTGCCCACCATCTTTGGCTGGCGCTGACCTCCTTTACTTCGGCTTGCTCTTTGCTGCTAGATGCACGGCTCCCTGACAGCTCTTGCTAGGGTTTTGCTTCCCTCCTGCTCACATTTGTTTGTGGCTTTCAATCTCAGAGACCGTCACAACAATCTGTCTCCCGCAAAGGCTGCTTAGACATTCATCTATTTTTTCTGACTCCATTAGGCCCGATTTCCTTTTTTCTCTTCCATTCTTTGCCCTTATTTTTGTCCATGTAGAGGAGGAGGAAAAAAAAGGTGTTTGTTTCTTAAAACAACTCATCTGCTGCCTCCATTATTTTTCTCTTATCTGGTCTCTCTTCCACTCATCCCCTCCTCACTTTTTCCCTTAACTGGTGCTCTTCACATTGACAGCTCTCCCTATAGTCCTGCCTATTTATCTCCTCCCCCGGAGTCCAGCTGGCGGAGGTCAGTGTCCAGGGCAGGCAGGATCTCCTGCCCACTCTCTGACTTGTCTCTGGCTAGAGTTGGAGTTGGGTCTGGGCCTGCTCGGCCAGGCTTTCAGCCATACCTCCTCCCACAATGGCAGGGCTGGGAGGGGCGGGGGTAGGTGGAGTAATGGGTCAGAGTCCAGTCTTGGCCATGTTGACACGGATGGCCAAGCCTCCCTGTCCAGCCAGAGCAGGACCAATGGTAGCTGGGGTATGTGTGTGTGAGGGGGAGGGGAGACGGGCAGGGTGGCTGGTGAAAGTGGCTGCCTTCTATCAAGAGTGGGTGCACTCAGATTCTGAACCCCTCCCCTGTCCATCTTATCCCAATATTCATACCCAGCACATTTGCTAGGCTCTAAGATTCCTATTCAGCTTGTCCTGGCAGATAGTTGAGGATTTCCAGATCTTTGTTTGTTTGTGGAGAGGGTTCACAGATCACAAGTATCAAAAGGATCAGAAGGAAAGAGGCATGATCCTGGGTGCCCAGCCCTCTTGGCTGCCCCATGTTTCCCCTCCTCCCCCCAGTACCTGTCTTCTGGTCCTTATGAGCCTTCCTCCTCATGACTTTGTTTTTCCATCCCAGGACAATGCCCTGGGGCAATTTCCCTGCAGAGAAGGGGCAGTTGTTTCGACTACCATCTGCACTTAACAGGTGATGGCCCTTGCCTTCTTTAGGCCACATCTCTCCTTATCTGTAGTTTCTGGGGCCCTGTTCCCCCACCCCACCCTGTCCCAGCCCAGCTAGTGTTTTCCCCTACTGAGCAGGGCACGAGGAGCAGGAAGATTGTCATGGGTGCCACCTCATCTCTGTTCCCCTCACAGGACAAGCTCTGACTCTGCCCTTCACACAAGCGTGATGAACCCCAGCCCTCAGGACACTTATCCAAGCCCTGTACCCCCCAGCGTCCTGCCGAGCCGCCGTGGAGGTAAGCAGCCATGTCCCAAGGTGAGGTCAAATCCTGGAACTTTTGTTTGAAGCAGGTAGGCAGGTGGGCACAGTCAACTCCACCACACACAGCCACTCCATCCTTTGCAGGTTGTCTGGACGGCGAGATGGACTCCAAAGGTATGTATTCCTCACCGCATTTGGTATCTGGGGGTATTGAATGCCAGAGAATTTCTGGGCTGGTGTTGGGGGCTTTGTTCAGAGCCAGGGAGGGGTCTCCCTCTTGCCTGCATCTGATTCCTGTCCTGCCTTACTGCCTTCTCCAGCCCTCTCATCACCAGTCTTTCTCTTTCAAGTCCCTGCTGTTGGGGAGAACTTGGTAGATGATAAACGCCTGTTGAAACCATGGGATGCTAAGAAGGTAGGCATGGTCCCACTGTCCCGCTTCTTTCCGTGGAGCAGGTCTTCAGGGTTCTCCACTGAGCTCTGTCCTCATCTGCCACCTTCTTCCTTCTCTCCTCAGCTGTCCTCATCCTCCTCCCGACCTCGGTCCTGTGAAGTCCCTGGAATTAAGTAAGTACTCTATGAGGTCAGCTGAGGTGGGGAGGGCTGTAAAGGGAACTGTGGGCTGCTGGGCTCTGCTCTTTGCTGACCACTGCCCCCATTTACATCTTGTCTTCTTTCCCAGCATCTTCCCGTCTCCTGACCAGCCTGCCACCGTGCCTGTCCTCCCACCTGCCATGAGCACGGGAGGCTCCCTACCTGACCTCACCAACCTGCACTTTCCCCCACCGCTGCCCACCCCCCTGGATCCAGAGGAGACAGCCTATCCCAGCCTGAGTGGGGGTAGCAGTACGTCTAATTTGACCCACACCATGACCCACCTGGGCATCAGCGGGGGCCTGGCCCTGGGCCCAGGCTACAATGCGCCAGGTGAGTGGCTGTCCTGGCTGTGTGTCCCTGGGGTGCTGTCTAGCTGGAGGGACAAAGGGGTGGGAAGCTCGAGCACCTAGGATTTTCCTGTGGCTGCCCACACCCCACCCTTCATCCATCTCCCCCAGTTTCCCTCACTGCAATCGTCTGCCAGTGAGAGCTGGTGAGTGTGGCTGTTCCTCAAAAGAAGATGGAGAGCAGCCCCCAAGTGGGCAGTGCCAGTCTGATTGTCAGGGACAGAGTAGGGAGGACATTGTGTTGCCACTTTCACAGTCTGGTCACTGCTACCCATTCCAAGCAGAAAGGGGCCCAGTTCCCATCAGTAATGTTGGCATTTCTGGTTTTTTGTCTGTGCCTACAGGACTTCATTCACCTCTCAGCCACCCATCCTTGCAGTCTTCCCTAAGCAATCCCAACCTCCAGGCTTCCCTGAGCAGTCCTCAGCCCCAGCTTCAGGGCTCCCACAGTCACCCGTCACTGCCTGCCTCCTCCTTGGCCCGCCACGCACTGCCCAGCACCTCCCTGGGCCACCCCTCCCTCAGTGCCCCGGCCCTCTCCTCCTCGGCTTCCTCCTCTCCTGCTCCCTCTCCGGTGCTGGCGGCTGCCCCTTACCCAGCGTCTGCCCCTGGGGCCCCCCCCCGCCACCGCCGTGTGCCCCTCAGTCCCCTGAGTTTGCCCGCGGGCCCAGCCGACGCCAGAAGGTCCCAACAGCAGCTGCCCAAACAGTTTTCGCCAACAGTGTCACCCACCTTGTCTTCCATCACTCAGGTATGCGTGGTTGCCTGCCCTGATGTCTGTCTCCCCCCTCCTCCTTCCGCCGAGTCCTCTCTCTCCCGCCCTGCCTTCTTCCAGTGCCTCTTCTCCTTCACTCCCAGTGTTATCGGTCCCAGTCCCCTCCATCCTCTACCAGCCCTGCCTGGATCCATCTTGTTTCCCCTTGGCTTTAAGGATGCAAACCCTGGGGTTCAGCTTTCTAATTTCAAATCTGGCCCCGCCTCTTAGCATGCGGGAAGCGCTCAGCACCATGCCCAGCCTAGCTGCACTCTCACCAAACGACTGCTCACTCTCTCCCTTTTCTCTTTCTCTGATTCCTGTCCTTTTCTTGTCTGCCTTTTTTCTCCTGCCTCCATCCTGCCCGACTCCCTCTCCCATCTCCTCACTTTCCTTCTTGGACTTCATGGAGACTGTCAGCTGCTGGGTCCCAGATCCTTCATTTTACAGACGACGACGCTGGGGCCCAGAGGGAAAGTGGCTTTCCCAAGTTTACACGGCATATGAGGGGAGAGTGGGGACCAGAACCCCACATTCTTGGTTCAGGGCTTTCTCCTCGATGCTGCCGTTCTTAGCTCTCCCCTCCTTGCCCACCCTGCCCCCTGTTCTGCTCTCGCTGCTCCTCTTCTCCTTTCACCCTGACGCTCTCCTGTCCCTCTCCTCCTCCTAGTTTCCCTTCCTCCTTTGCTGTTCTTCCCTGGAATGTGTGTTCTGTGTTCCATCTTTACACAGGCCCCCTTTTTTGTAGGAAAGGCTAAGGCCAGGCCAGCAAGGGCTCTGCTCTCCTGGGACTTGGAGGGAGCCTAACTGCCAGCTCGTTTCACCCTCCTTCCTCTCGCAGTCCCTCTGGCCTCTTCAGGGCTTCAGAACAGTTGTCAAGCTCATTGTTGTGTGACCAGTAGCTTGTGAGGTGTCTCACAAGTAGCTGATGACTGACAGTAGAGTACCCCGCTTTAAGAGTCACTGACTCCTGCAGTGGATTCAGTCATCCTCGTGTTAAACCCGTTCAGTCACCTGCATTCCGAGATGCTTTTCTGAGAGTAGTTGCACCCCAGCGATGCCCAGTGGAACGCTTTTGGTTTTGTGTTGAGGCTGGCTGCAGCTGAAGAGGGTGAGAAGCCCTCACAGAGAGTTCCTCTTAAGGGGCACACTGAGGGGTAAGCTGCTCCCTTTTTGCTTGCCTCTCCTCAGGGCGTCCCCCTGGATACCAGTAAGCTGCCCACCGACCAGCGGCTGCCTCCATACCCATACAGCCCCCCAAGTTTGGTTCTGCCCACCCAGCAACCTACCCCAAAGCCTCTGCAGCAGCCAGGGCTGCCCTCTCAGGCCTGCTCAGTGCAGCCCTCAGGGGGGCAGCCCCCAGGCAGGCAGCTGCAGTATGGGACACTGTGCCCACCCAGCCCCAGTGAACATGGGCAACAGTCTTACCACCGGTCGACGAGTGACTTCAGCCTGGGGAATGTGAGTACCTGGGTCCCTAGCTCAGAAGCAGGGGAGGGGATGGAGGTGGGCCAAAAGAGCCTGAGTGGTATTGAGGGGGGCACTCTGACCTGGAGCATCTAGGCGAGGAGAGCCTCTTTCTTCTCCCTAGGTAACAGAGTCCCATCAACCTGGGGCTCCTCTCTCCCTGCGTCTGCCCCTACTCCTGCCCCTCTGCCCCAGCTCCCTCCACGCAGCTTGCTCTTTGATGACTGCTGCTCTGACCCATTGTCTTCCTGGCGCATGCATGCCCTGTCCCAGTAGGTGCGGGGCCCTCACCTCCTCTGGGCCCCATGCTCTCTCCTGTCACTGTGCTTGTTGCCATTTCCCTCTATCTCTGCTTTTGTTCCCGCAGTGTGGGAGGTAAGGTGGGGTAGAGAGAGGTGTATGAAGATTACTGGGCAAGGGGTGTGTGTGAGCAGTGCTCGGCAAAGCCAGGCAGCAACACCCTGCTCTGAAGCCCACTTACTCCAGGCTTGTCTGCGTGTCCATAGCTGGAGCAGTTCAACATGGAGAACCCATCGACCAGCCTGGCGCTGGATCCCCCTGGCTTTCCTGAAGGGCCTGGCTTCTTAGGGGGTGAGGGACCAGTGAGTGGCCCCCAGGACCCTCACGCCCTCAACCACCAGAACGTAACCCACTGTTTGCGCCACGGCTCAGGGCCTAACATCATCCTCACAGGTGAGAGGTGTGGACGGTGACTGAAGATGGGAGGAGGGCGGGATACATTGGGTGGCACAGCAGGAGACTTGGGGGTGGGGGGGGCGGTCTTGGAAGAGTTCATGAGGCGTGGGGGCCTCACTCGTCTCTTCCGTCCACATAGGAGACGCCTCCCCAGGCTTCTCCAAGGAGATTGCAACGGCCCTGGCCGGAGTACCAGGCTTCGAGGTGTCAGCAGCTGGGCTGGGGCTGGGGCTGGGGCTGGAGGAGGAGCTGCGCATGGAGCCACTGGGCCTGGAAGGGCTCAGCATGCTGAGCGACCCGTGCGCCCTGCTGCCTGACCCGGCCGTGGAGGACTCGTTCCGCAGTGACCGGCTGCAGTGAGCCCACCTCAGCGCCATCCCTCTTCTCGGCCCTGTCCCTCGTCACTGTCCCTTTCCTCCCTTCCCCCTGGCCAGTAGAGATGCCACTCTCTGCCCCCAGATCCTCTTTCTGACATGAACGAAGGATCCCAAGAATGAGAAAAGGCAAGGGGTTTTTTTCCAGGTGGCCCCTGCATTCTGCACAAGGTGGGGGGGAGCAGCGGGAGCTCAAGGGAGGGCCTAAAGCACTTGTAACTTTGAACCGTCTGTCTGGAGGTCAGAGCCTGTTGGAAAGTGGGGGGTAGAGGGGAGCCCCGGAGGCAGGGCTTGTCCGGATGCCTAGGGGTGGGCAGTGCCAGCCCCTCCTCACCACTCTTCCCCTTACAATGGAGGAGAGAGCCAGAGTGGATATTATTTTTTATTAAATATATTATATGTTAATAAAAAAATCCTATTAAATCCTTGGTGCGGTTGGCTCCTGTTTGGGATACAGCTGGGGATCAAGGGAGTTCTTGGGGACAAGTCTTTTCGCCTGCTATGCTTTTTCTTTTTTAATTTGGCTGTGCTGAGTCTTAGTTGCAGCGTGCGGGATCTTCACTGCATTCAGGGCATGTGGGATCTAGTTCCCTGATCAGGGATCAAACCTGGGCATTGGGAGCATGGAGTCTTACCCACTGGAACACGAGGGAAGTCCCCTATTATGCATTTTGCATCTTCTCAACACCATGTGGTTTGTGGAGGGGCCCCCAAAGCCTCAGAATTTGTACTCAGCACCCAACATAGGGCTGCAGGCTGGGTGTAGGCCCCGTGGCAGCACAGGTGCCTTCTCACCTGTCCATGGCCTTGCTGTGGCATCAGGGGACAGGGGCTTTGACTGCTGCTCCTCTTCCTCAAACTTGAGACCCTGGCAGTGAGTCAGGAGGCGAGAAGGTGACTGCTGGTTGAGCTCTCAGCTCTGGATATTTCTGGTAGAATGACCCCACCTCTCCCCAGGCATATCTGGCCTCAGTGCTAAGGCTTCCAAGGAGAGAGGATTTAAAAACTACTAAGGCCAGATAGTAAGCCCAGAGGACCTGGAAGTTCGATATGCCCGGCCAGCCTCCGACCCAACGCTTCTCATTCTCATTCTGCCCCTCACCGTGCATGAATTCACTCCACCCTCCCACTCCTCACTCGTTCAGAGGCTTGAGTGCTAGCTAACCTGTTTTGATGGGTCCCTCTTTTTGGCTCGGGTTGCTAGTCCTCGGACCCTCTGAGCTTCTGCCCTCCTTCCCTCACACAGCACAGAAGAGTAGTGCCGCTCCTCCGTTACCTCTGCCTCTGCTACTTGCCCACAGCCCACAGTCCTGGCTTCTCCGCTTCCTCTTTCCAAAACTTGTCATTTTCAAAAATGAGAACTGAGAACTTCTGGCTTAGGCTGGAAGGGAATGCAGTGTGCCCTAAACCTGGAAGTAGGAGCAGCCATCTGGGTCTCCGCACACTAGACTTTCAGGGCCTTCACCCGGGCAGGCAAGCCACATCTGAGTAGGCTCGAGGGCGGGACGAGAGCGCGCCTTGGACTTCAGGGGCCGCCCAGGGTCAGTGTCCAGCAATGGCTGGGTGGTGGGAAGCTCCCTTTGTGCAAGGGGCCCTCCCGGCCGCCAGGGGTCGCGCTGCAGGCGGTCGGGCGCTGGGCAGGCGCTGCCAGGGTCACGGCCGCCGGCCGGGGAGGGGGGGNGGGTACCTTCAGTGTCTACAGAATTCACCTCCCCTTTGCCCTTCTTTGGGATTCCCTGGTTCTTTCCCCCGGTGTCTGATGGACCCTACTCCTTTTGGGGACCCCCCACTCTGCCGGGGGTGCAGAGCTGCTGGGCCGCTACCCAGAGGAGGACAATGAGGCGTTCCCGCTGCCCGAGTCAGTGCCCGTCTTCTGCCTGCCCATGGGGGCCACTATCGAGTGCTGGCCTACCCAGACCAAGTACCCTGTGCCCGTCTTCTCCACCTTTGTGCTCACGGGTGCAGCTGGTGATAAGGTGGGTGTGTGGAGTGTGGTCAGGGGTCTGGGCTCTGCGGGGCCCACCTGACTGCCCCTCTGCCCCTGCCAGGTGTACGGTGCTGCCCTGCAGTTCTACGAGGCGTTCCCGAGGGCCAGGCTGTCGGAGCGGCAGGCTCGGGCCCTGGGCCTACTGAGCGCTGTGGAGCGGGGCCGGGCGCTAGGGGGCCGGGCTGTGCGCAGCCGCCGCGCCATCGCTGTGCTGTCCCGCTGGCCCGCCTTCCCGGCCTTCCGCGCCTTCCTCACCTTCCTCTACCGCTACTCTGTCTCGGGCCCCCACCGGCTGCCCCTGGAAGCGTGAGCACGGGGCTTCCTGGATGCTGGGAAGGGATATGGGGCCACGAGGAGTGGAGGAGAGGAGTCGGGAACGGAGCTGTAGAGTGTGGCTGGAGAGCTGGTCCATTGCAGGAGTGCCCGTGGCTGAAGGGGCAAGTGGGGCCTCAAACCCAGGCTACACTTGCTTAGCCAAGTCCTTGCCAGGGTTTGTGCACACCCAGAGGGAATCTCTTCTGCTGTGCACCAGTGCTGTGCATGATGGCTGCTCCGGGGGCTGACAGCAGTCTTGAGGTAGAGCTCAGGGAGGAGCGAGGTCCCTGGGGACAGGCAGAGGAGAAGACCAAAGGCGCTGGATGGACAGCCTGGAGCCTGCCTCTGACCGTGTCCCTCTCTCCCCCAGGCACATCTCCCACTTCATTCACAATGTTCCCTTCCCTTCCCCACAGAGACCCCGCATCCTGGTGCAGGTGAGGGCTGGGGCTGGGGTGAGGTGGCAGGGGGAGAATGGGCAGGGGCTAGTCTTTACCAGCCTGACCTGTGGCTCTTCTGCCTCTCAGATGTCTCCCTATGACAACCTGCTCCTCTGCCAGCCTGTATCCTCACCCCTGCCCCTCAGGTATATGTTCAGGTTGGGGGGCAGGGTGGGTGCCAGGCAAGTGGGCACCGGTGTGGAGGGCTGTGCAGGCTGGGCCCAGGTGGTGTCTCTGCCCAGTGATAAGGGAAAGGCCTCCTGCTGACTTCCCCCACCTTGGCATTGCCCCCAGTGGTGCCAGCTTCCTGCAGCTGCTGCAGACCCTGGGCCCGGAGCTGGCTATCACGCTGCTGCTCGCTGTGCTCACGGAGCACAAGCTACTTGTCCACTCGCTGCGGCCCGATCTGCTCACCAGTGTCTGCGAGGCCCTTGTCTCTGTGAGTCACTCTGCTCAGCCTACCTTACCCAGAGTGTTCTTTCTTGTGCCCTAGTCCCTACCTGGATTCTCCTTACTTTTCCTTTCCTGGGGAGGGTTCCTCACTTTTATCCTTGGGCATGGCCTACAGGGTGTACGGCTTCGGTCAGGAGCTTTTCTTTGGAGCTCAACTCCAACAGCTTCTCACAAGCACCACCGGTCAAGGCAATGCCCCCTCTTCTGCTGCCTCCCTGTGCCCTGCTCACTGGTCCTCATCCCCTGATGCTTTAGATGATCTTCCCGCTGCACTGGCAGTGCCCCTACATTCCACTGTGCCCACTGGTGCTGGCAGATGTGCTGAGTGCCCCTGTGCCCTTCATCGTGGGTATCCACTCCAGCTACTTTGATCTGCATGACCCACCTGTGGATGTCATCTGTGTGGATCTTGATACCAACACGCTCTTCCAGTAAGAGGGCTGGGTCTTTTCTGGGGGTTTCGAGGATCGGAGCAGAAGAGGGCTGGTCAAAGGAGCCTCAGGGAAAACGAGAAACTCCATCACCCTTTCTTCCGTTTATCTCACAGGACTGAGGAAAAGAAGCCCCTCTCCCCTCGGACCCTACCCCGCAGACCCTACAAGGTTCTGCTGGCCACACTGACACACCTCTATCAGCAGCTGGACCAGAGTGAGGAACCTGGGGGGGAGACCATTATTGACCTTTAACCTCTAGTCTGGGGAGACCTGTGGAGAGCTGGACCTTACCTGGGGAGGTTAGAAGAACTAGGCTTTCATTGGGTGGAAGTGAGAGGAATTCAAGTTCCAGTTTAAGTTAGAGGCTAAGGCATATGTAACGTTAATGTTCCTGAATATGTCAGGAAGGTTGAGCTTGCCATTGGGGAGGCTTGCAACTGTTACCTAAAGGTAACTTTTAGTTACTGTTGGTACTAGGTCTGTTATGAGCTGGCAGTGGTGGGGCAGCAGGTGGTAGGGTTGCAACCTGACTTCTGTGGAGAGCAGGGTTGAGCAAGCCCTATGGGTGCTGGCCCTGATGCTCAGGCTGCCCTGGTCCCCAGCGTATACTGGCCCCGAGGAGGAGGCCTCCCTGGAATTCCTGCTGACGGACTATGAGGCAGTGTGTGGCCGCCGGGCCCGGCTAGAGCGTGAGGTCCAGGGAGCCTTCCTCCGCTTCATGGCCTGCCTGCTCAAGGGCTACCGGGACTTCCTGCGCCCACTCACCCAGGCCCCCTCTGAGGGGTCTCGCGATGTCGACAACCTCTTCTTCCTGCAAGGTAAAGGCGACCTGTCCCTGCTTGGGGAAGGTATCATGGGATGGGTGACCAGGGACTTGGCTCCATGGGGAAGTCAGGGGGCATGCGGAATCACAGTTACTTGTTTCTAAACTCAGCTGGCATTTTTGTGGTCACCAGCTTTGAGCCATGTGTTCTTCTGGGCCTGGTGAGAGGATAAGGGTACAAAGATGAATCAGCTGTGGCACTGGCCTCTGGGAAGCCCAGGGCTTGGTGGGAACACAATGACACCTGTGGTGAGCCAGCCCAAGGGCAAAACTCTCCCCTTGGTGACTCCCCAGTCTGAGGCCCTCAATGTCCACAGATAAAAGGGAAGGATGCCATGGGACCGTGGTGCTGGGGCAGCTGAGCTGGTCAGCTTGGCGGGTAGGGCCAGATGGGCCAGAGAGGGTGGCTTTTATGGCCTTGGATGCCAAGTTGGCGGGGAGCCAAGACAAGGGTTCAGAAGCGGGTGGCTGTGGTAGAGCCCCAAGTGACCACCCTCTCGGTCCCCTCCTCACCCATCAGGCTTCCTCAAGTCCCGAGAACGTTCCAGCCACAAGCTGTACTCCCAGCTGCTGCACACACAGATGTTCTCCCAGTTCATTGAGGAATGCTCCTTTGGCTCTGCTCGGCACGCTGCCCTTGAGTTCTTTGACTCTTGTGTCGACAAGGTATCGGGATCATCCCTTCTCATTGTGCCCTCTGCTCCGCTCTCAGCTCTGTCACCCCAGATATAAACACTGTCTCACACGTGGCGAGGCTGGTGCCCCCGTGCAGCACACACGACTGGCCTTATAGACACACTGTCTTCCTGCCCCTCACTTGTCTGATGGCTGTTATCTCCAGGGCCCTGACAGAGTCTGGGCCCATTACCTGCTTCCCCATGGCTGTGCTTTCCTGGGAGATGCCATCTTCTCGATCCCTGGCCCTGCTCTGTGCCCACTGTCTGGATGTCCCCTTTCTTACCATCCTGCTTCAGGTCCACCCAGAGCAGGAGAAGCCTGAGCCCACGCCCCTGGTGGAGCTGGAGGAGCTGTCAGGCAGTGAGCTCACCGTGTTTATCACGCCTCCCGAGGAGCCGCCAGCACCAGAGGGCAGTGAATCCACTCCCCAGTACTGGTGAGCGCCTCCTGCCCCCTCTCTTGCTCTGAGGCCCGATCAGCTGACTGAGTACCAACTGCTCTCCATATGCAGAGAAAGCAATGGCACCCCACTCCAGTACTCTTGTCTGGAAAATCCCATGGACGGAGGAGCCTGGTGGGCTGTAGTCCATGGGGTCGCTGGGAGTTGGAGACGACTGAGTGACTTCATTTTCACTTTTCACTTTCATGCACTGGAGAAGGAAATGGCAACCCACTCCAGTGTTCTTGCCTGGAGAATCCCAGGGGCGGGGGAGTCTGTTGGGCTGCCATCTGTGGGGTCGCACAGAGTCGGACACGCCTGAAGCGACTTAGCAGCAGCAGCAGCTCTCCATATGGCCTCTCTCCACCCCTCCAGTTATGATGGGTTCCCCGAGCTACGGGCTGAGCTGTTCGAGTCTCCTCAAGAACAAGCCGGGGCTCTGCCTGTGCCAGGCCCATCCCGCAGTGCCCCCAGCAGTCCTGCGCCTCGCCGCACCAAACAGGTAACCAGCAGTGGGCCCCGTAGAGGCATCTGACTCAGGCCAAGGACTGCTGCTTCAGTTTCTCCATCTGTAAAATGGGTATAACAGTACTTATCCCATAAAGTTGTTGGGAGGGTTCAACATGTCTGGCACGAAGAAGAAACATCAACCATCATTGGTGTTGCCACTGTCGTCCTCGTCATTTTCTGAGGACTCCGGAAATCCAGGGGCTTGCTGCCTCTGCCAGGACATCTGCCCACGCGCAAGCTAAGCATCTGTGCTTGGGAACGCAGGGCTGTGGGCACTGTCCCTGCCACCCCCTCAGCACACAGACCTTTTCTCAGGGCAGGTGCTGCTCCTCCCACGCTGTTTCAAGACCTGCCCTGGCATCATTCCCACCCAGGTGTGCCCCCCGCCCTCTTTAGGAGATGAAGGTGGCGCAGCGGCTGGCACAGAAGTCAGCAGCTGTGCCTGAGCTGTGGGCCCGGTGCCTGCTGGGCCACTGCTACGGGCTGTGGTTCCTGTGTCTGCCTGCCTACGTGCGCTCAGCGTCCTCCCGGGTGCGGGCACTGCAGACGGCCTACCAGGTGCTGCGCCAGATGGAGAGCCGCAAGGTGGTGCTCCCTGATGAGGTGGGTGCCTGGGCCCAGTACTGAGGGCTGGTGCAGCCCTGGGGGCTGCGGCCGACGGGGAACACGGGCCCAAGTCCAGGAGCTGGGCAGGTGTTCCATCACATTCACTGAATTAGGGAGCGTGTTCAGGTTGTCGCAGCGGGGACTGTGGGGTGGCAGGGCCCGCAGGAAGGGAGGTGGCTCTGTGAGGACTGGGGAGGCTGGAGGTGGGCTCTCACTGAGGCCTGAGGACTGGGGCCGAGTGAGCCCACTCTCATGCCGCGTGTCCCCGGCCCCAGGTGTGTTACCGTGTGCTGATGCAGCTGTGCTCGCACTACGGGCAGCCTGTGCTGTCCGTGCGGGTCATGCTGGACATGCGGCGGGCGGGCATCGTGCCCAACACCATCACCTACGGCTACTATAACAAGGTGCCTAGTCACTCGCCTTTGGGGTGGGGGGTGGGATGGTGGCAGGGGTGTGTGGGGCAGGTGCTGTTCCCCGACACCTGTGGCTTTCCCCTCCCCGTGGAGATCAGGCCCGTACAGTCCAACCTGCGGCCACTGTCCCACATTGCTCCTCTAGTGCCTCAGCACCTGGGCTGCTTTGAGTCTCACTCACAGCAGTCCTGGCAAGCAGGTTAGGAAAGTACTGCCACCTCCCAGGAAGAGCTGATTGTGGGAGCCAGTATGCCAGGCTCTGCTCCAAAGACAGCATCCACGTAAAACCATCTTACCTTTCCCACAGCTCCTTGAAGTGGAACGATTATCGTCCCCATCTTACAGATGAGGCCATGAGGTTGCAGAGGGTTGGTAACTTGTCCGAGGTACCATAGTAAGTTAGGGAGTTAGGACACACACAGGCATATCGTTTCCTGAATCCAGGCCCTTCACCATGACACTAAACTATTTCCTGTTTTTTAGATGAGGAAACTAATGGCCAAAATAAATGAACTGATTTCTTCAAAGCCCACAGTTTATAAACAGCAATCTGCAGACAGGTTGTCTCCATCGTTTCTGACTTCCTCCAGAACCATCAGGGTGGCCACCGCCAGCTCTCTGTTCTGGGCTCTTGTTCCTGGCTGAGCCCTTGGCAGGACAATCCTAGGCAGGATGTCTGGAGGGAAAGGTGGTTGCTGGGCCTCCAGGTCAGGCAGTCAGCATCCAGCTGAGGCCCAGGGTATGGAGACAGGCTGTCTGCATGGGTGAACACTGTGCTTGGCAGGCTGTGCTGGAAAGCAAGTGGCCGTCTGGCACACCGGGTGGGCGCCTGCGCTGGGCCAAGCTCCGGAACGTGGTCCTGGGGGCTGCTCAGTTCCGCCAACCCTTGCGAGAACAGCGGCAGCGGCAGCAGGAGGAGGTGGAGACAGCAGCCCAAGAGGCAGGCAGCTCGCAGACAGGTGGGTAAGGCCTGGCGACAGGAGCAGGGGACAGGCATGGAGAGCCAGGCTGGTCCAGTGGCTGACATTCAGTGTGCTGAGGATGGGTAGACTACACTTGGCTGGCAGCAAAAGACATGCAGTTCTGCCTGGGAGAAGCCTTGCAGACACAGGTCCCCGTGAGGAGCTCTGTTCTGGAGCTGGGAGCCAGGTTTCCAGCTAGCTGTCTTTTGACCCCTCCCTGTCTTGTGCAGAGCCCTATTTGGAGCACCCCTCCCCTACCCGCCCCCTTCAGCGCCAGACTACCTGGGCCGGGCGAAGTCTGCGGGACCCTGCCTCACCTATGGGGCGCCTGGTGAAGAGTGGCAGCCTGGGTAGTGCTCGAGGGGCACAGCCCACCGTGGAGGCTGGTGTGGCCCATAGTGAGTGCCCTCATCCCTTACCCCACCCCCCGGCCCATCAGCTTCCCTAACCACTTGCCAGGTGGAGGGGTGGTGCTCTGTGGCAGGTACTGTAGGCTCTGGGGGAATCTTGCCCAGACTGTCATCATGGTGGGGGCTGTGGTGCCAGACTGCATAGCCAGGAATTGTGTTTACTCAGGTCCCAAGGAGGGCCTGGACTCCATCTTCCTTGATTCTTTTCTGCCTTGCAGTGATAGAGGCCTTAGGGGTCCTGGAACCTCGGGGATCACCCATACCCTGGCATGATGGAAGCCTCTCAGACCTGAGCCTGACCGGTGAAGAGTCGGCACCAGGAGGCAGCCCAGGGGACTCAGGCTCAGCACTGAGCACCCAGTCCACTGAAACCCTGGAAGGGCCAAGTGGGCGGGTGCCCAAGGCTGGTGGGCGTCAAGATGAGGCCAGCACCCCCCGAAAAGGGCTGGGCGCCCGCCTCCAACAGCTACTCACTCCTTCTCGCCGCTCCCCCACCTCTCGTGGCCCCCCATCTGAGCTGCCCCCTGACCTGCCTCCCTCAGCCCGTCGCAGCCCCATGGACAGCCTTCTGCGCCCCCGGGAGCGCCCTGGATCCACTGCATCTGAGGTAACCACTAAGGGCAGGCTCCAGACACTTCAGCACTTGGAGGCCTGGGGAGGGGCTGTGAACTCGCAGTGCCCAGAAATGGGCCTTGAAGGGTGGCTGAGCCAGCTTCCTGGATAAAGAGCAGCATGGGGTTGGCTGACTGTGCTTTCTCTCATAATGGCAGAGCTCAGCCTCTCTGGGCAGTGAGTGGGACCTCTCAGAATCTTCTCTCAGCAGCGTGAGCCTTCGCCATTCCTCAGAGCGCCTCAGTGACACCCCTGGATCCTTCCAGCCACCCTCCCTGGAAGTGAGGATAACCCCTCCCACACAGACTGCTGGAGCTCACATATATACCATACCCAAGGCACCCTGTCAGAGGCAGGGGCTGGCGGGAGGCGGGAGGAGGCTGGGCTGGGCTGTGGCAGTTCGAGCCTGGGTAAGGAGCCGGGGTTCCTGAGCCCTGAGGCCAAAAGGGGCCTGCTTCCTGGGGCCTTTCGCCTGCAGATTCTGCTGTCTAGCTGCTCGCTGTGCCGCGCCTGTGACTCCCTGGTGTATGATGAGGAGATCATGGCTGGCTGGGCGCCTGACGACTCCAACCTCAACACCACCTGTCCATTTTGCGCCTGCCCTTTTGTGCCCCTGCTCAGCGTCCAGACCCTTGATTCCCGACCCAGGTGCCCAAAACCGGGCAGGGGCTGTGGGCGCGGCAGGGTGGCAGAGGCCTGAGGGCTGACCTTCCCGCCATCTCCCTGCAGTGCCCCCAGCCCCAAGCCTGCCCCTGCTGGTGCCAGTGGCAGCAGCGACGCTCCTGTCCCCGGGGGCCCAGGCCCTGTGCTCAGTGACCGCAGGCTTTGCCTAGCCCTGGATGAGCCACAGCTCTGCAACGGGCACATGGGGGTAAGGGCTGGGGCAGAGCCCAGTTGAGTGTGTGTGTGAGTGTGTGTGTGTGGTAGCCCCAGTGACGCTGAGGAGAGATGGGTACAGAGGGCTAGGGGCACCCCAGAAGCTGCTGGATGTGGTGGCTCAGTGGGAAGCAGGGCTCTGAGGATGGGGCTGTGGTATATGCCCTCCCCTGCCCTCCTGCTTTGTGCCTGACAGAGTGCCTCCCGGCGTGTTGAGAGTGGGGCGTGGGCGTATCTCAGCCCCCTCGTGCTGCGGAAGGAGCTGGAGTCACTGGTAGAGAACGAGGGCAGTGAGGTGCTGGCATTGCCTGAGTTGCCTGCTGCTCACCCCATCATCTTCTGGAACCTTCTGTGGTATTTCCAGCGGCTGCGCCTGCCCAGTATTCTGCCATGCTTGGTGCTGGCCTCCTGTGATGGGCCCCCGCCCCCGCAGGTCGGTGCGCTGACAGTCCCCACCTCCTTATCTCCTAGCTCTGTTTCTCAGTCCTCTGTGTCCTTGGCGCTATAGACAGAGCACAGGTTTGGAGTTGCTTATACCTGGTTGACTCCTGGCCATTTCACTTCACTTCTCTGAGCTTCAGTTTTTTCATCTGTAAGATGGCATAATTGCCCCCTCTCTGGGCTGTTGTTAGACACCTAGTGTAGTGCCTGTTACCCCAGTACTAATTCGTTAATGTTCGTCTATTCATCACTCTATTCATTGCACCAATATTTATTGGGCACTTATTAGGTTCCAGGCAGAGTTTTAGGCACTAGGGATGTAGCAGATTACGAAACAAAGTCCTTCCTCTCAGAGAACTTGTATTCCCATGGGGAACAAGAGTGTCTCTCTTCTCTTTAGCTGTGCCCTGTAATATCTCTGTCCCTTGGAATAGCACCTGTCCGTTTCCTGTCCTCTGCTTCCCACGCCATGAGCCTGTCTCCTTTATCTTGGCTCCCTGCAGGCCCCAGCTCCTTGGATAATGCCTGATCCAGCATCCGTGCAGGTGCGGCTGCTGTGGGATGTCCTGACCCCTGATCCCAATAGCTGCCCACCTCTCTATGTGCTCTGGAGGGTCCACAGTGAGTCTCATATTTGGCCCAGAATGGGAAGGGGTAGGTCCCATGCTTAGAGGGCTCAATCATCTTGGTCACCTTCTTTCCTCCCACCCAGGCCAGATCCCACAGCGGGTGGTATGGCCAGGTCCAGTACCTGCATCCCTTAGCCTGGCGTTGTTGGAATCGGTGCTGCGCCACGTCGGTCTCAATGAGGTGCACAAGGCTATAGGGCTCCTGCTAGAAACTCTAGGGCCCCCTCCCACTGGCCTGCACCTACAAAGGTATCATGTGCCCATCGGAGGTCCTGGGTCTGTCATGGGCTCCCTCCCGTCTTATCTCACTTACACCCTTTGACTCCACTCCAGGGGCATCTACCGTGAGATCTTATTCCTGACATTGGCTGCTCTGGGCAAGGACCACATGGATATAGGTGAGGGAGCAGGCAGGGGGCTGAGGGGTTTAGATCTAGGGCCAGGTATGGGAGGCTTGGGATTGACCTAACATACTGACCTACCTCCACCCTCTTCCCTAGTGGCCTTCGACAAGAAGTACAAATCCGCCTTTAACAAGCTGGCCAGCAGCATGGGCAAGGAGGAGCTGAGGCAGCGGCGGGCACAGATGCCTACCCCAAAGGCCATTGATTGCCGGAAATGTTTCGGAGCGCCTCTGGAATGCTAGGGACCCTTAAGCTTCCTTCTCCAGTCTGGGCTGAGGAGGTGAGGGAGGAAGGATTCTAGAGAGAACCTGCTTCTCTGTTTCTTTCCTAGAGGAGTTGGGAATAGGCTAGGAAGCATGCCCAACCATAGGCTCTAAGTGGGGCTAGTAGGACCCACTGTTACCAAAAGTCACAATTTCCCATCTCCAGCCTGCCCTCTATGCTTATGCTGATATTGGAGGAGGCCTGGGGGGAGCTGGCATATCTGTTCTACCCTGTCCTATACCAGGAACTCCCCTCCAGGGTACCCACAGATCTGCACTGCCCTGGCCATTTTATAAGTTTTTGTTTTAAAAAACAACTGGAAAGATACACAGCTACTGAGCCTTTGCCCTGAACAGGCGGGAGGGATGTCATTTCCCACCAGAGATGGTCCCTTTCCCCTAGAATTGCCGAAGGAGCCTAAGGCTCTCTATGCCTTTCTACCTTAGTGTTTGTATTTTAAGTTATTTATTCTGGAGCCACAGCCCCCTTGCTTAGGAGGTTCTTATGGACAGTAAGAGAGAGAAGGGGAATGGGGCTCCATGGTCCAGTGGTTTGTAGCTCCTTGAAAGTCAGGAGTTAGAAGCTAGAGGAGTCCCAAGCTCCCCTTAGGAAAAACTGGTGCCCCTCTAGTCCTAATCCTTCTTGTCCACTCCATCTTGGGGAATGCCTCACACACCCAAGGCCCTGACTGTGCAATAAGGATTGTTCCTTGTGAAGTTTCGTTGGATGTAAATATAGTAAAAGCTGCTTCTGTCTTTTTTCTTCTGCCTCCTGTTCTCTGGGATAAAGGTGGGGGGATACCACTGTTTTTCTCCTGGCTGCACATCCTTCTCTCCACCTTTTCATCCCTTGCTGCCTTTGGGCACACACTACTTTCCCTGACCAGGTCTGGTGCTGGTCCCTTGGGGCACAGGGAGTCTCAGAGCAGGAGAGGGGTGAATCCGGTGCTGGCTATGGTGGTGCCAGTCTGTGTGGTACTTCCGGCCCTCCCACACAATCACCTCCTTGTCCCTCATCTGTACCCCACACAAAGGCTCCATTCTCTGGGGGCCCTGAGCTCATCTCTGCCTTCTTTCCTCTCCCCCATATTCCCCCTCCCAACTTCTCCAGCACCTCCAGAGGGATGACCACCCTCTCCCCAGTCGCTGGTGTTGGCCACACTCACACATCCTGGGAGCTGCTCTAACTGCAGGCAGTACTCTTCCAACCAGGGTCTCAGCCTGGGGACAGCACTAGGAGTACAAGAGCAAGGATTAAGGAGCTCACTGCATGTGGGCATTGGGCAGCCAGGCACTACTTTTCTAATCCTTTTGGCCCCACGTTTTTAGTTCTCCCTTTTTTTCTATATAATGAAATAAACACGGGAAACAACTCCTAACAGAGCTGCAAAATCAATTACCAAAGGGAATTAACCAGCAAAACAAAAATGCCTTGGGGAAGGAGTGTCAATGGAGGAAATAACTTACATGAGCCTCTAGTGCAAATTCCTGGGGGTGGATATCAGTGGATGAAGACAGCAGTACTACTGAATTCTGGGACCCTCAAGCCAGAGGATGCTTTGCCATCCTGTCTGGAGCACTGTCCTAAAGGAGCTGCAAAGGAAAGGAAGAGGGGCTTAGGAAATGCCATCTGTTTTGGTCAGAGACTAGGAGATGACTTCTTCAAAGGAGAATGTTCACATCGCCCCAGGTTCTGATTAGATCTCACTGCTAAGCTGCTAAGTCACTTCAGTCGTATCCGACTCTGTGCAACCCCATAGACGGCAGCCCATCAGGCTCCTCCGTCCCTGGGATTCTCCAGGCAAGAACACTGGAGTGGGTTGCCATTTCCTTTTCCAATGCATGAAAGTGAAAAGTGAAAGTGAAGTCACTCAGTCGTATCCTACTCTTAGCGACCCCATGGACTGCAGCCTACCAGTCTCCCCCATCCATGGGATTTTCCAGGCAAGAGTACTTGGAGTAGGGTGCCATTGCCTTCTCCGGGTTAGATCTCCCTACCTAGGGTCAAACTTTCCCTGTATCATCCCTAACAACCGGCAAGGGAGCAACTGCCTTCCTGAAAGCACAAGTTTCTGGTGAGTGTAGCATGCCCAGCCATGCACTGAACCACCTGGAATTACAGAGAGAATTTTAGGGCTCAGTCCCTACCTTACTAGAGCATACAGTCGTCCTGATCTAGAGTGCCTCCCAGCCTACGCTTCTCATTTTGGGGCTTCCTCAAGAGGCCTATAGTCAGATGGGTGGAATTACAGAATTCTTGAACCACAAGGGTATCTCAGAATTCCAACAGCCAAGTACTCACCATAGTTTCTGACATCTCTGACCTGTGGCCTTGGGGAACTGAATGAGGGGAAGGATATATCCAAATTACCTGGTCCCAATTTCTCTTCCCTCATTTTAGAGTGTGTAGGCTCCAGTATGACAAATTTTAAAATCTTGTCTCTGGCACTTGCCAATTTTATTACATCAGACAAGTTACTTAACTGCTTGTGCCTCAGTTTTCCTCATCTGCAAACTGGGGAGGGGTTGATTAAAGACTAATTTTGAAATAAGTGCTAAGCACACTCAATAAGCAGGCTCCAAAAAGAAAATGAACAGGTAGAGCCTGCACAGGACAAAGGACATGCCCGCTACTCAGTGGCCTTGCTTACTTGTCTTTCTTGGAGACTGACCACTCTAGATTGAAAGTTGCCCCACCACAGCCTGATTTTAATTTTATTGAAAGGTATTTTCTCGGGCCTCACTAGTATCTTTCTCAGTTTTCTATCTTCCACCACTGTTTCTTGTGTATCGTCGCAGCTCTTGAAGAATGGCCCTTCAGACAGCACAGAAAGGACTGAACTGATAATGGACGAAGCAACAGGTTAGGGAAAAGGGCTAGTACTTTCCACGAGGGCAGTGACTGCATCCCATGTACTGCTCTATGCCCAGCACAAAGAAGAATGTCTAATCACATAACAGGTCCTCTATCATGTGCGAAATAACCGAACCAATGAAGGTATCAAAATGAGTGGGGGAGTGGTGAAATAATTTTCAATGTAGTATAAGGCAGGTACTACAGATAGAATAACGACCAAAACTGAATTTTGAACTAAGAGGGTGAAATTGTTGGAAAAGTGAGGAAAACTCTCACAATAGTTACTATTATGTTTATGGAGTATTTACTAAGTCCTTGACACTGTCCTGAGCATTTAAAATGTACTATTTTATAATCCTCACAATTACCCTATGAACTAGGTACTCATCAATCATTCCCATTTTAATGATAGGGAAACTAGGGCATAGAGAACAGATGTTAAGTAACTTGCACCCAAATCACACAACTGGTGAGAGATCCATACCCAGGCAGTCAGATTCCAGAGACTATATTCTTTACTTGGACACTACTACAATGAAAAAGAACCGGCTTTTGTACATTTTTGTGTGTCTGTTCAGGGTCCACCTGTCTTTTTGTGCCCATGTCCTTCATTAGTTTCATTTCCATTGGACAGCGTGACTTCTAAATGGCTTGAAAAACACATTCTAGTGCTTCTGGAGTCAGTTATTTCTGAGTTTGAGCCATTAGTCATTAAATAGCTGTCTAAACTTTGCAAGCTCCTTAGCCTCTCTGAGCCTCTCTGAACCCCTTTCTGGATCTACCGGCTTCATATTTCAGCTCTGCCACTTATATGTAACTCTGGGCAAATCATTTGATTTGTACCTCATTTCCTTAATCTGTATAATTGGGCTAACATTATCTACCTCACTGAATTACAAGGAATAAAATAATCCATGGAAAGCTCTTTAAAAAATAAGAATGCACGTACAGCACAGTGCCTCAGTCTCTGCCCAAAACGTTAGCTATTACCATTCCTTTAACACACTGACTGATACTTGGTACCTCAGATGCTCGAGAACAATACTTATAGTACGTGTTCAAAAGACGCTGGGTTCAGGCGCTCCTAACTGCTTTGGGGAAGTAGGGAGGCTAGCAGGAGTTGGGCCTTGAGTTGATTAGGTGTAGTCGGTGGAGTGGGAGGCTGTTTCCCTCACTGTGAACCTGATCAGACCAGAGATCCGGAGAGAAGGAGCTGNCTTCACCTCATCCCCTCCCCCTCCCCCCGCTCCGCGCGCGCGCCCCGGTCTTTCACTTCGGCCTCGCGCGCCCCCAGCTCGTGTCCCTTCATTTCTTCTCCTTTTACTCTTTCTCCCCTCCCTCGCGCCCCGTTTCCCCCGCCTTCCCCGCTTTAACTCACCGCCTCATGCCCGCCATGCTCCCCTCCTTTCCTCTCTAGCGCGCCCCCCTTTAACTCTCTCCACCCCCAGTGGTGCCCTCAGGGTGCGGGGGCCGCTCCCTACTCTCAGGCTTCTGTTTGCCGGCGGTTGGGACAAATAGGGGACCCTTAAGGGTGAGGGAAACATGGGATGATTATCTTTATATAGGCAAAGGGATCAGGAGCGCAGAACCTTACCCCTTTATTTAATCGTTCACCGTTCCTTTTGCCCTCCCGTAGAAGGGAATTGTCTAAGCCTGTGTGGGTACTTGTCTTCTGTAGTGACTAAACCATCCCTTTCTTCGGCTGGGCTTCTGGGTCCCACTGGATCTGTATCCCAGTTCAGTCAGTGCCTGAGGGCCGAGGGAGCTAGAACTTACCCTTTCCTAAAGCAGATCCGGACTTAGACTACTTTTGGCCTCCCCGCTTTCAATTACACGGAGGAGATAGCTGCTTCTCTTAGTGCAGAGGTTTGGGTGCCATTTGCCTGCCCAGGGCACCTTTCCCCCTTCTTAAAGGTATGGTAGCCTTTTTGGATTCTTCCCCAGCATCAACTTCCCTCCAAACACATGATGTTAGTTCGTAGGGCTGGCACTGAAGTGGAGATGGAGGCTTTGATGGTGGCTGGGTGGCATGTAGATGCCAACTGAGCTTGCCATCAACCTTTTTTTCTTCCACTGTCACCTGGAGAATCGGGTAGCCCTCTGAGAACAGTTTTCTCATTTCAGATAAATGGTTATTTAGAGGGCTTTTGTGTAGGTGAGGAGAGCTGGGAGATACTTAAGGTAGTGTATTTCAGAAAAGGAAAAGAGCAGTACTTTCAGGCTAGATAGCAGCAGAGAGATTTGAACTTGCAGCAGCTGGAGTAAAAGCAGATTTAACAGATCTGTGTCCAGAGAAGAGCTGATGCTTTTGAGTTTTTAAAACATTTCCCCCCCCC